>OZ020278.1:11162014-11322014 GCA_963971205.1 Aethes cnicana | reverse complement strand
GTTACATGAAACATCAAGGGCATCTTATCAAAGCGACAGCCGCGGTTGAAAGATTGAACATTGATTTTAAAGGACCAATACCATCTAGCACCCAGAACCGATACATACTGACAATAATTGATGAGTTTAGTCGTTTTCCCTTCGCTTATGCGTGTAAGGATGTATCTTCAAGATCGGTAATCAATTGTCTCGAAGACTTGTTCTCCACTTTTGGTACTCCAGCGTACATCCACTCCGACAGGGGTACATCTTTCTTATCGGATGAACTTAGACAATTCTTGTCTTCCCTCGGGACATCATGCAGCCGCACTACACCCTACAATCCCCAGGGAAATGGACAGGTCGAACGTCTCAACGGCACACTGTGGCGAACGATCCAACTAAACCTCAAATCAAACAATGAAGATATAGTAAACTGGGAAAAGGCACTGTTACCGGCGCTACATTCTATAAGATCTCTCCTGTGTACGAGCACTAACACAACGCCGCATGAACGCATGTTTAATCACCCACGCCGTTCGCAAAACGGACAGTCTTTGCCGACTTGGCTACATTCGCCTGGACCAGTGTTTATGAAAACGAATGTAAGAAGCTCTAAGTATGACCCCACTGTACAGGAAGTCCAATTGTTGCAAAGTAACCCAGAATACTCCTTTATAAGACTTCCTGATGGGCGAGAGACAACAGTTTCCAATAGGTCACTGGCTCCAGCACCACGAGCTGTTGACGATGACCTGACAGATGATGAAGTTGACGATAACGAACCCGAAGAAATATCTGCGAACCAAGACCCACCTGCCAACATCAATCCTGATGCAGGAATCAGCCAACCTCGGCGTTCGGGCAGAGATCGCAGACCTCCAGCCTTCATGCATGACTATGTCTCTTCGTAGAGGGGGCGAATGTGATAATAATCTCCTTGCTCCTTTGCAAGAAGGATTTGTATACCTTATTTTCTATGGTGTTTGACATTGTCATTCTATCAACAACTAAGTACGTTTCTTTACCATGTCCTATTTTATTATTGAATAAAGCCAATATTATGTTTGGTCTTGTCTAAATCCGTATCACGTATCTAATGTTTTTTTTATTACCTGACTGACGGACTAATTAGAATTTCGATGTCTTCACCCTGTCGTTATCCCTATCCAATGGGGACTATCGTTTCTTTGCTCACCCAGTTGGCGCCACTGTTGACCAAGGTCCAGAGATAATAGCGTCAAAGGCGATTTTATAAGATCGGCGCCGCCGAAACCAAGTTTTAAATCTTGAATCTCATTAAGTTTATTAATTACCTATAAATAACTATCATCATATCGAGTAGCTATATGCCGCAATGTTGTGCAGTTACTTTCCATTTTGTTCGGTTTTTTTTTTGGTTCAAAGCGTTCACTTTAATTGCCAAATAATCCAGCGATAATTTCAGGGAGGAGATCACTTTTCAATAGGTAAATTAGAGAAATTATAATTTATGTCACGAAGCCTGCCAAAACCAGTGAAAAGTGAATGTTATTGGGACCTCATGCGACACTAGCGCCTCTAGTGGCAAATTCACACGCGATAGCCCCCATTCCAAGAAGCGCATCCGTCCATCCGTGCGTCTCGCACATGCTAATACAAGTGTACGATTGGACTGGGCGGCGTTAGCTATCTCGCTCTATGTGTCAAACGAGAGGATTTACTGTTCACTTAGCGGTCACTTTTGACGTCCCCGAATACTAGGTTTATGCGCTATAAAATCAGTTCGTGAACTCTGATAAACGCCATGTTCATCTAGGCACTACCCGCGTAAACACTCACACCCGCCCCCAGAGAGTAAGAGCTTCAAGGCTCGGCCAGGGTGCGCAAGACCAGCGACGGTGACGAGTGTTTTCCTAATACATTAAGCACTGCTCCCATCGCCGACGATGAGCGAGAAGCTATCGACTCTTTCCTCGGAAAAAGAAGATATAGATCCTGTGTCGGCAAAAGGAGACACATACCTACACATATTCATAGTTGACCGCTGACGAGACGTGCGTTCCGTGACGTACCTAATAGTCGAAAGCCGAAAAAATATGCTATCTAGGTATTCCGTACAATATTGATTGCGTGATAGACAGACAATACGCAGCCTAAACTAATGCTGGGTCCAGCGGCTCTAATCAATATAAGTTTTGTGCTGTTGTGGAGGGCCAGTTCTTATCTGCCTTGTATTTCGAAGATACATAGTTTGTAAGCAGCAAGATGATGTGGGTCAGCGCATATCCCTGAACTTTAGTTAATATTTTTACAGTAAAGCGCAAAAGTAAACGTCACCTCCGTGCACACCAAATGTACCCAAGCCAAGAAAATCTAACATGAAAATTCCCCGCGCCGGTCCAACCCAAAAATCCTTTCTCCATGAACCTTTCCACTCCATTTGCAATTTTATTTCACTTGAAAAATCATATCGGGAGCCACTTTACACGCGACGTGACGACCGCGCGGAATGAAATCATCGCCTAAGCCTCGCAAATCTCCGACTCCTTTTAGTCCATACGGAGGCACTTAGGGGAGGAAATGGTGTCAATTATGGGGTAAGTGCCGGGGCGCTTATTATCGGAGCGGCGATATGGGACTTTCTTTTGTTGAAATTAAGTTTGAGAATAGGGGCTCCAGCCGGCGGACTGCAATCGGGTTGGTTCTTGGTTGATAAATTTTTAAATGTTATGTCTGTCACTTTCATTCTGAAAAGATAACTAGTGACAAATATCAGAGAAATATCGACTGTATTGCGTAATTGCACACACTATTTACTTACTTAATGCAAAGCTTGTTCACAAAAATGCATGTTGAGGGCCTCAACTTGAGGCGTTATAAAGAATATATATTCTTTATAACGCCATATGGACTTACTTAAGTTAGGTATTAAACTTTCGGTAAGCTTACAAATCTCTACATACTAACATAGCGTCGTCTAATTTGAAAAGATTTTGAAAACCAATATACACCATTGATCGCTTAAAACTGATTTAAGCAACTTATCGCGGCTGTGATAGGTACTTACGTTATGTTCGCGGAGCGCGCTCTCTCTCGCTAAGTGCGTGATAACTCAGGATCTCAGACAGGACCTACGTGATGCGTCTCGTATCTACGATATCTATCGGGGGATATACGTGGGCTCTACCTACATCGTACAAAAAGTAAACACGTGAACACCCATCCGTATCAGTGCAAAAATTGATGAGTGTTTCGGACCATTCTCAGAGCACCACCAACACCATCGCTTCGCATCTCACCATAGAAGTAAATAATATAGACCCGGTCTAACGTACACGTAATATGTCCCCACTTCCACGGTGTCCAATCCAAAATTCTGTCACCGAGCGTGCGTGACAATAAGCGTTTTTAAAAAAACTTTTTTCGAAACTATTTCTCAGTATCTAAAAACTCGTCTCGTTGTTGAAAAAATGTGACCCAGCTTTAGTGTCACGATATAAGTTTGACTTTGGATTGGACACCAATGAAGTGGGGAAACATGCCATGTATCTACGTTAGGCCGGGTCCATACGAAGTATTATTTATGTCTATGCATCTCACCTATTTATATGTATAATATTATAGGATAGTAGGTATCAGGCTGACTAATTAGGTACCTAATATAGCTAAATAGGGAGTGTTTTTATTATGTACCGGTTCGACCACCAGCATGGTGCAGTGGCACCAGAGACTAACCTTTGAAAAGTGGCACCAGCCGGCCCCAGCAGGTGATGGCGCCCTTGCGGTGGAACTGGCCCAGTGCCAGCTCCATGTAGAACAGCGGGATGCCGCCCACCACCAGCATGATGCAGTACGGCACCAGAAACGCCCCTGCAGGGAACAACGGGCAAATTCCAATTCAAGTCACAATTGACAACATTTGAAATTTTTTGACGGTGGTAAGGTGTAATTCGAAAAACTTTTCGGTATTTATGTCTAAAGGATTCAATAAAATACGTTTTTTTGTCACTTTTAGTGTATATCGCGTGTTTTAGTGGTAACCATGTGGTAAGTACTAACTATTGCGTGGCGTCATAGGTACCACACTCTCGCTAAAGAGCGGCTAAAAGATGGGTGTTACGCGCAGAACCTATTCTATGCACAGAAAGAGTTTTACTACGTCATTCTTGACTCACGCCCTATTAGTTTGAGGAAGGAATAAGGAGTTTATTTAATGTAACAAATGTTTACGACTTACAAAAAAAAAGTAGATGGTGTTCTTTAAAATTTTACCAGCTTTACCAACTAATATAATAGACATGTAAAAAAAAATGTTGTCAATTATTATAGGTAATTATGAAATGAAATATCAGATATCAGATTTAATTTACTATTCATTTCTGTCAAACTATCAGTTAACGCGGGAGGTAACGTGCCGTGCTAGTAATCACTAGCACGGCACGTTACCTTTAAATGGGATCTAAAATCAAAATAACCCATGCTAATGAATTTTGAAAATAGATAAAAAATACTCGGTTATAATGTTCTTGAAATTTAATACAAAGTTAATTAATTCCCTATCCATCGGTAAACCTTATTGTTTCCACCGATCGAGTCAATAATCCTCTTGAGGCACAAAAATCGTTCCCGGGGCAATAAGTCCGTACTCCGCGACGCAAATTGCTCGTAATTGTCCTTGCGGACTTGATTGCTTGACTTGACTCGCTGCGGATTCAGACTTCGAGAAAGTTGACTTTATTAGACGCAGAGAGCAGGCAGTTATTTTATTCGAGTATTCAAGTTATTGCAGAGCTTGAATTCAATGCTCTTTGTCTGGGCTGGGCTTTGGATATGAACTAAGTGTCGGGTAATTTTAGTTGGTATCTTTTTTAATTATGTAACCTTAACTGTATACCTAAATAATGAGTACTGGCATTATTTTTTCACCTCACTGGCTCGAAAGTGGTCGTTTTGCAGCTTGATATCCGAGCGCAAAAGTTGTTTTTATCCGCTAGCGTGGAAAGTGTTTTTGAAATTCGAACGACGCATGACGCCACTGTCACAATAAAAAAACAACGATACGTTCTGAAACGCAATTCGTCGTGAGAGTTTTATTAAAATAAAGGTTCAATTTACTTAATATCATCATTAATAAAATTATATTAATAATACACCGTTTCAGATGTATTTCATTATTTCACTATGTTTTATCAGAAAAATACTTAAATATGTGTATATTTTAACTGTATTCAATGAATAATTGAATCTTGAAGTACGAGTAGGAGTGATTTGGAACGCAACCTCCGGTAAAAAAAACATTAAAAAAAAGTTTTGGATTGCTGGTTTTGTAATTTAGAATACGAAGTAATAAAGAAAATATGAGCGATTCCAGCGATGAAGATACGAATTTAACTCCTCCAGAGTTAGCACAAACTGTACGTGACGCCGAACTAAGTCTTCTTCCCGAAAAATCGCGCGTGAAGTGAAAAATTTGTGTTGCGCTCAGCAGCAAAGTCGTTTGCTGTCTCGTGCCTTGAAACCCTCGTTACACTTCGTTCACTCGGGTCTCAATCACGCACTCACAGCAAACAACAACTTTGCAGCCTTGCATAACAAATAACTATTAAACATTTGCGTTTATCACACGTCACGTTTACGCTGAGACAATCCTCCCGGTACCACGACTGATTCAATTTGGTCGACTATGACTCGTAAGTTTGTACAGCCTACTTAGCTGTGATAGTTTTCCTTTCACATACGTTATATATTCCACAACCGTGATTTTTTTAGCCATCGATATAGATATAGCTCGAGTCTAACAAAAAATAGCACTTTAAAGCTTAATATTTCACAAACACATCACTTAATCAAAAAATGGTTTTAACAAACCCAAAATTTTTTGAAGACCTATGCAACGATATGCCGCACCATGGGGTACGCAAGAAAAAAAATTACATCCCCACTTTACGAGTAGGGGAGGTACCGTATAAAAAAAAATATTTCAAAATTTTATTGTACCCCTTTGTCAGCGTAACTAATATGTATATTCATGCCAAATTACAGCTTTCTAGAACTAAGCATCTCCGAGCAATAGTGCGGACAGACGGACGGACGGACGGACATGGCGTAAACTATAAGGGTTCCTTGTGGACTTCGGAACCCTAAAAAGGGAAGGGAAGAAGAAGGTAAATAAGAAGCATTTTCCAGTCTTATCGCGTGACGACCCATCGTACATACTCGTATTATAATAATAAGTGTTTATAAATAAATAAGTACGGTATTTATAAACCGCAGAGTAGTGTTTTCCGTTAGCTATCAAGTAGGCATATATTTATTATTTAGACGTAGAGAAAAATTATTTCATTAACTATTAATATTTTATTGTAAGTAATAGGTAAATTAAGTAGAGAAACTAGACATGCAATCTTCTTTCCTCGTGCGTTGAATAAGTAGTCGTAGTATTTAGTCGTAGTCGGTTCAAATATTTTTTTTACATTTTTTCTCCTCAAGAATCTTCTCGCAACACGTCAGTCACTTTACCGTGAATTTGTCCTGTCCTAGACTCATCTCAGACTACGAAATTGGTGTGGACAATTTCTCGTCAACATTTTGTAACTGTGAGTGAATGTAAACGGCTAATGAATGGTCCAATTGGAGAATGAGCCGCTTCCGTTCAAGACGTCGCACAAGATACCAGTTTAGAACGCTATTTTCATGGAAGTAAAGTCGGAAAGCGTATTTTCTCGATTTCATTCAGTGTACGATATTGTCAACAATAGAATCCTGGAAATTATTCTTATCATCCCACAGTTTTGCTATTTTACCCAAATACCCAGCGGCAATCGTAAGCAACCTTAGTTTTAACATCGCAACACTACTGGAATGATTATTCAAACAATCCCCAACCTCCTCAGCGCGGAATGCCCAGTGAACCGAGAGGGGAGGCAGGGGATTTACTTTATTGCCGGATGCAACAGGTCGGGATAAAGGGAGGCATTGTCAACTCGCTGAAAGTCGGCCGACTTGGGGACTTTTAGTACACTTAGCGGATAATGGGGATTTAAGACGCATTGGCATTGCGATTTCTATTATTGTTGGTTATTTTATGGGATTCGTTAATTTATAACAAGGTTGCGTCGTACATGTTAGCTTTGTGGTTACCGGTAGTTAAGAAACAATTAATATTGTCTAATATGCTTAAATCCAAAATGGAAAAATAATAGATGGGAGTTTAAAACAGGGTCAGCAGCAACGTGCTGAATATTCATAACTTTACGCAGTATAGCAGAACACAACTTAGAAGGCGCGCGGCGAAGCACTTAAGCCGTTGACGCAGAATCTGTTATTGCTTAATCCACGCGCCTTCTAAATTGTCTCGTGCTATACCTACGTGTGCCTTCTTTCCATTTTCATTAAATGGAAATAAATTAAATATAGAATTAAGAGAATGGACCAAAAATTTAACAAATGGATTGTATGGAAAAGGATGGCTAGAAAATTTCTAATCATATATGTACCTAAGTACTTAGAAAGTGACATCTGAAATATCTTCATTTAGACAGAGAGAAATAGAGGAGAAGATCATGTTGTACCGCGTAATGTGTGATACTTAATTAATGATGACGATTAAATGGAAATAAAACATTTAACCATGATACCCATTACCGAATAAGATGGACACTACTTATTCTATAATATATATATCATCAAATAAATACAATAGCCTCTAAATCAAATTCCCGTGTTCAGACTGACCCGGAGACGAGGTGAGTGTAATCGAATCGGCGGATAATCCGGGTATCCCTGCAGACGCCGGATGATTGGGTGTTATGAGATTTCCACCGGCCCTTAAATCACCCGGGTAAGATCCTTATCGGAATTGTTTCGGTGCAGGAAATGTGTCCATCTATTAAGACGGTATTGGGGTTTGAAATGGAAACTAGTTGATTCGTTTTTGAAAATGTGTTTAATAGCTTTGAATAAATCAAAAATAAAGATGCTCTTACATTTACATACTTACATGTTACATGTACTACATGATTATCTACTAAAACTAGTTAAAAAAAGTTAAAAAAAAAATACAACAAAAACGTAAGTAATGATAAAAACAATAAGAATACTTATAAAGCACCAGTGAAATAAAAACAATGTAATACAGTCATTTCTTTCTCTTCTTATTTTTCTTTTTCCCTTTTTTGGATGGAGCTGCTGTCGGCGGAGACTCCGGCTCAGGCGGCAGCGTGGGCGGCAGTCGCCTGTCCGGCCACAGCCTCTGGACGTAGTCCACCACCTTATCCAGGTCCAAGGTCCCGCGGGGCCCCCCAAACTCGACCGCCATCTCAGTCACAACATTCGCATTCGAAGCAACACCGTTCTTTTTCAAATAAAACAACAAATCCTTAACAGCAATAAACGGAGACTCGGACACTTTTTTCAATTTCAAAAACTCCAGAGCTATATCAGTTTTGTTCCTCTTGGCACTTCTTGCCAAGTATTCAGCTCTTTTTAGCAACAACTCTCGCATATCGGGCTCCTTAACGTCGTAATTGCGCAACACGGTCCCGTAGACTATCTTGAAGTTTTTTCGCTCCTCCATTTGCCTTACGCTATCGAGGATACTCAGAAACGATCTTTCAACTTCTATATTCTCGAGTAAAAGATTTTGCACTTTTACTGTGTTTAGAAGCATCTTCTCGAGAACAGCGTTCGCATCCTTGAAAGTCAAAGGATTGTTGGACAGATCAAATGTCACCAGTGTCTGGCACTTAGGGAGCTGTGATATAAGAAACGGTATAGCGTCGTTACTGAATCGATTGTTACTGAGATTGAACGTTCTGAGCGGTGCAAATTTTATTATCGCCCGAATAGCTTTAGCAATGCGAAAGCCTTGCAAACTGTTCCAAGACAAGTTCAATTCTTCTAATATGTTATTATTGGCGAGTTCTTCCAGCAGGTTTACAGTGGCAGGCGTGTTGAGCTGATTCCAAGACAGATCTAAATGCGTTATATAATTTCTTATGGAAACAACCTCGGCCAAGGCTGAACTGGCCAATTGCCCCAATTTATTGTGACTAAGATTTAATTGTGGAATAAGGCATCCTCGATGCAGTATATCAGCGAATAATTCACCGCCGCTTTCACCCAACTCGTTACCGGCGAGATCGAGTTTGAGCAGATTGCGGTTGGTGATCAATCCCTCGTACAAGTTGCGCAAACCGCTTGGCTTAATATTGCACCCTGATAAATTGAGTTCAGTCAGTTTGTAGTTTATAACTAGCATTTTTCCGAGATGAAAGCAGGCATCATCACTGAGAAAGTTGCCAGCCAGGGAGAGGCGCTCAACAGTTTTGTTCAATTCGAGCGCTCGTGCCATGGCGGCTACGCCTATCGGGTTGATGCCATAATGGCTGAGATCAATTTCTTTAGTTAGCAGTCCTCTCTGGAACATTCTAACGGGACATTGGTTCATTTCTTCGCATAAAGCTAGGTACAAGTCCTGGCCGTCTTCTGCGTATTTCACTGATTTCTCCGGCAGTAGCAAGGCTTCCTTGATACCAGGGTCTGTGACTGAGGGATAGTTGTAGTAGCAATGTCGAAATACGTCGCTATCGGAGAAGGCTATGTATTTGGTGCAGACCTCGCCACTGCCGGGGGAGTAGAGGTTCGCCGCCTGTAGTAGCTTTTTCATGTTGTGCTCGGGTTCCTCGTTGAAAAGTGACGACCACTCGCTCACTGATGGCTCCGCGGATTCAGCATCCTCTTTGACTTCCAGTAGAACCACCGTCGCTTCCTCCTCTTCGACATAACTGTTATCCGACATGGTTAAAAGGGCCGTTTATTTTTTAATAGTAAACTGAAGTCTGAAGCGTCATTTCAATGTCTTTTTTTTAGATAATCGTACATGGTTACCAAAGGTGAAATGTCAATAAAACTAAAGCGTCGTGGGTACAGTCAAGGGCATTCATATGTATACACCTTTGAACCTTAACACAACGGAACAGGATGCAAAAGTGTATACATATTAATGCCCTTGACTGTACGTATATGAATGAAACTATGATCTCACATCTCAGGTTTAGTTGGTCGTGATCGTGACATGAACCGCCGTTATTTATATCCTTTTATTACCTCGAATTATACCCTGTTCGCGTTAAGAAAATAGTGACTCATCACCGACTGCCGGCCAAGCCACGCCCCCTAGCCAATTAGAACGCTAGAAATTAGTAAGGCGAGTTCACAGTGCTCAGTTGCAGTCAGACCTTCGAAGAGATCGGTTGTGTATTTTGCGTATTACTTGTTTAAAATTTTTGGAAAATGGATATCTCACCCATTAAAAAAACCAGGAAGTGTGGTTGTCATGGATAACGCTCCATACCATTCGGTAAAAGTTGAAAAAATACCCACGACCAGTTGGAATAAGCAGCAAATAATAGAGTGGTTGAACAACAAAGGTATATCTATGGATATGAGTTATTTGAAAAAAGAATTATTATTGAAAGTCGCCGAAATCGCCCCACAATATAATAAATATTTAGTAGATGAGACTGCTAAAAAGAATGGCATTACAATTCTTCGTCTGCCGCCTTACCATTGTAAATTAAATCCGATCGAAATGGTGTGGGCCCAAATAAAAAATTATATTGCTGCGAATAATACTACATTCAAAATGAGTGACGTAAAAAAATTATTTTATGACGCAATCGCGTTAGTAGACGCCGATCGGTGGAAGAAATGCTGCGACCACGTGATACGCGAAGAAAATACCATGTGGAATTTGGATGACGTCATGGAATTTCGATTTTAAGAATATTTTTTAGGTTTTTAATTCTTTTCCAGTTGGTAAAAAAAATGTTTTTGAATGGGATACAGGTATCGCTCACACCACCAATCCCATACTGGGCCATACTATTGTTTTTTTTACTAACTGGAAAAAAATAAAAACCTAAAAAACATGCTTAGACTCGATAACTAATACTTGGTTAAAATATCGTCATAACATTTTGCTTGACCCTATACCTATATGGTCAAGCAAAACGTTGAGACGATATTTTACCCACAGAATCAGATAGGTATCCATTCTAAGCATGTTTTTTTTAATTTTCGTATCGCTTACACCATCCATCCCATTAACTGAGCCATACAATTTCCGCGCTCCGCCAGTCGGAGCATTAGGTGCTCTCGGTATAATTGTACTTAGGTACCTGGTTTTTTTCTTAAACCAAATGTTGTTTGCGTATTACTGAGTGAAAGACGGCCGTTAAACTTATCTTTTAGTATAATTTTAGTATGTACCAATACGTATATGTATTTTTATACATATTAATGTAAATGTAATGTAAGTCTATATGTTTAAATTTTGAAAAAAGGCCTTCTGCTGAGTTTCTTCTAGGTCTAGGAAGGTCTAGGAAGCGTTGGTAAATTCATTTCTGTTGAATTAGTTTAAAAGTGACGTGTAAAAGTGCCCAGATGTGACCTATTTGCTGAATAAATATTATCGTTTTAATTTTAATTTTCATCCTTAAAGCCATGTCACAACGAGCGCGTGTGCAGCTCGTACACGATACAAAGCAAGCACCCGCGCAAACGGCTCGCAAGCGGTGTGTCATTGTCATGTCTACGAGAACTAATGCTACTTATTGCAAATTGTAACAAAGAGTGTCATGCAGGATCCGCGTACGCACCTCGGTGTGGCCCAGGCTTTGGTAGTCTGTGGCCGTCATTCATAACACGTCACGCGTGATGAATGACCGGGTGACGAAGTGCCCAATCAATTACGCGGGAATGACTGCCCAGCAATTAGGACGGCTAGTTTTGCCCAACGTACGTGTAAGTGCTATTCCGAGTAACTTGGAGTACCTTATTACCTAATGATATTATAATTGTGTGCTTACGTCGTAAACAAAAGCACAGCAAACAATTAATTACAGTGTTTTATTTGATCTGAATCTGATCCTATTGAGGTGCCTCGTAACTTCTGTTTGGTACGAATGAATACAAACTACTAAATAACTGTCGCATTTTTAAAAATACGCAGACAGTCTTCCTTCCCGTTTGCAAACCCTACATTTCAAGAGCCCTGAATATAAAACATCGACACACGGCGTTCACGGGCCCCTCTATTAAATTATTCCGTCACTTTAACGCCGTAGCGATACTAAATACATTTTCTCAGGCAATCTCGCTCCAGACGTCAAAAGACGTTTCAACATTCACGATTGCCGCGTAATCTGATTACGGGAGCGATCGCCCCCCCGGATGACCTCCTACATTATCTAATTACCCCTCCTATCACTAATTTCCGTTGCGTCACTAATATTCGTGTACTGGGAGGTAACGAAGTTCGCCGTGGCGCGTAAAGAGCGTTTTGATTGTCAATTAAGACTGGCCGGCAAAGGGCTGCCACCAAAGCCCAGGATGCAATTAGGTAGGAAACTTTGTGTTCGGGGCACGGTAATTAATATTGGAGTAAGTAAGTTTTTAGTTATAGATTCTGATTCATTTATTGAATAACGATTTTATGTATATGTATGCAGTTGAATGCGTTTAAATACTACTTAGGTCTGTACCTACTCTAAAGAATCGATTTTTAAGTATTTGACTTTGTAGTAACAAAGGAAAATGAAAAAAGTACGTTATTTGATCAGAGTGTTAACAATCAATTTTTTTTATTAAATAAGTAGGTAGTGACAATCGTTAATTTCGTTATATCACCGTACTAACACTAACCTAATTGGCACTAAAATTTCTCCAATTTTTTTACATTGACTTGTGGAGCTTTCATTGGAAAAAGAAGGTTCCTAATTTTCTGGAAATGTTCTCAAGTCAAATTGGTCAATTGTAAGCTTCGCATGCACAAATGATAAAACAGCTCCTGCTACATTATGCCACTGTCTCTTATGTAAAACTTCATTCGTCTTCCATAATATTGCACTCTAACATCCCTACAACTAAGTAAGCATTTACGCTCAAAGCAGCATGAAGGAACATGCAAAGAAGTTGGGTCAAACAATTCTCATTTGGCTCTCTTCCGGCCTGCGCGTAAGGCTTCATTTCCGCCCTTAAGACTCCGAGACTCCGCACGTCACAAGCACAAAGACAGCCAACCAACCCATCTGTGAAATAACTGATACCATGTTTGTACCTATTGCATAACATAAATTGAATTTTTGGAAGTGAAATTGATTACGTTTTTCTGTAGGCTCTAATGGGCGTTCTATATCTACTACTCTCTCTAGAGGTCATCATATTCAACAAAGATATCCACTGCTGGACATAGGCCTGCCACAAGTTTCGACGGTAATATCATATGTTTCACCAGGTTGGGGCGCCGCGGTCTTGTAGGCTACCGACCGCCCATCTTCCGGTAGGCGGACACTAAGTATTCGAGAGCTTTCTACGCCATCGAGGCATCAGTTTTCTATGGTTTTTGAAACTTTTACTTTTAGTGTGGTGCGCTCAGTCACTTCTTTGAGCTCTTTCATACCGCCACTACCTTCCAACTTCCAAGGAAAAATAAAAAATAAATATACCTTTGAAGTGTACAGTGTACCTAATTAGGTATGTGCTGCTTTGATAAACAGCACATACCTAATTAGGTACACTGAATATGATTATTTCGATTGAAAAAAAATATGCGTATTCCAAATTTGAATTCCACCTCAAACTTGCATAACCTCATCACCTATGCACAATTCCGACACATGTTAACGGAAGATCTTCAAGTCCCACCGCACGTCAATTAAGTCAGGGCTGCTCGAGAACGAGGCGTAGATTGTTAACCGACTATTATACGCCGAGGGCGCAATCAACGCCGGCGGCCCTAATGAACGGCCGAGCTGCACGATTCGGCTTCGAGTTCAAACGGGAGTCTCAGAGTGTGGTGCCTCGTTGGGCGTTCAGGAATGTATGGAATTCTGAGCTTGTTTCAGCTAAGGTAGGTATCTTAAAATGAATCAAATACCGTGTGGAATGTCCAAAGAAGAAGGTGTTTTTTTTATCTTACTCTATATACGATTTAAGTACTTAATGCAGATTTTTAACTTTTTAAATTAAACTATAATTGTGACTGTTGTGTCTGTTCCCTATCAAAATCGGCTATAGAATCAGACGAAATCGTAACCTCGACGAATCGCCATTATCCTAATGCACTTAATTATCAGTTAGGTAAAAAAGAAAACTATTTAGTTATATAACTACATTTCTTTGAGAAATCAGACAAGAATGAACTAAAAGAAATTACAAAGCATAAATTCATATTTCCAATTTTCTGCGCACTTCGCGACGCCATACCCCGTGTGGCTGCACACAGAGCACTTCACGTACAATAGTGCAGACGAGTAGACGCCGAGCGAGACGCACTTGCCCCGACAATTAGCACGGCGAGTGGCACTTAACTCCATTCACCGCCGCTGCTTGACACGAGGATAATGTAATAATATAGATGTGCAACGGATTACTTACTCGAGATCAAAACTAGGATGTTTCATCATCGTATTTAGGAGCTTCCCGTATGCCGCCGAATTAGGCGTAAGTGAAGGAACAAGGAAGGAATCATTAAAAGTTTATTCCTTTTGTGCAGTCGAGTTGAGAATTGACGATGTATTTTTAGGCAACTAGGATATACGCTTGTCAAATTTGGAATGCGATACAGAATGAGTAGCTTCCCTATTCCCTATGTATACTTACTTACCTAGAAGAATTCTTTGTAGTAAGTTTTATTATCCAAATTGCAGTAGGTACGCTATAAATCGGCTTGCGGGACAACAATTCCAAGCTATCTACATATTTACAAAAAGAAAACTTTTTACATGTCAGTTTATAAGTAACTATTAAAAAGCGAAGTGAACTTTCATTTATTTCTGTTTTATGCTTACGTCGGCTGTCAAGAAGCGGCTTACTACACTTACTTATATCCTAAAGCTATATCGAAGTCGATAGTTAACACTTTCAGTGCCAGCAGGGTGGACACGGCCTATAAAAGCACGATTTCGAACACAATTTGAATGAAGTGTCAATGTTGCGTGCGAGGACGTCTGTATCTGTACACTTGTAAATATGTGTGTACCATCCACTCTCCATCTCCGGATGAAACAAATGACGGTAAGGGCGAGTTGGGCGCGAGTTGCACGCTGGCTAGATTCAGGCAGGTGATTCCGTTCCGTGGCCTGAGTAGTACCTTCTATTAAATATTCTGTGTTGCCAGCGTCCAACTCTCATACAAACTGCACTCGCCTAGCGGGTTTCTTTCACTGAAATGACTAACTAGTAACTAGTACTCACCCCCTCCATTCTTGTAGCAGAGGTAGGGGAAGCGCCAGACGTTAGCGAGGTCGACGGCGAACCCGATGACGGAGAGCAAGAAGTCAACTTTCTTGCCCCATGTCTCGCGCTCGCCGGCCGCCGGCGTCGGCGTCTTGCGCGACATCAGTGCTGGCAGGGCCGCCCCACCCTGGGAACAAGAAAAAAAGCTGTATGAGTCACCTGTACCGCGCAACGCCGCGTTTCAACTTGAACAAAAATGCTTTCGTACTCGTATATCCGGATGTTTGTTTTGTTCTCCTCTACTGGACGCATTTCTCAAGCGATTCTCGTGCAATTTTGTGACCAGGTTCCAACATTTTTTTGTCCATTCAATTAAAAAATAAAATAAAGCGGCTATGAGGTTCAAAATATTAAAAAGAACCGTTTTAAGCTATGCAAAAATTACAGAAGGATTAGCGAGGTCAGGGCCACTGGTAGAACTAAATCACTTTATTTGATCTGTTATTTGAATCAATCCAAGTTAAAAAGATATATGAGTATAGGTTTATAAATCACCAACTAGTGGGGTAACTTCAGTCGTTTGAAAGTGAAACACATTTGAAGGGCCGCTTACTCGCTCACACATGTTAGCTGAAAGCCGGTGCCATTTTTGCAATTTCTCTAAGCTCCCAAGAGGATTACAGGGTATCTACTCCCCTCCCACTACCGACGATATTTTGAATCTTGAAGACTCTTGAAAATTTTCTCATTATCTTCCCGAATAATAGGAATGCCACATAATACCAAGATTCACCACAGAGATCAGTTTTGAGCCACCGGCATCTAAATATAATAGCCTTTATCAGATCATCGAGATGAACCAATTTCACCTCCTCCGCTACGTGGCCGCCATCCGTCAAATGTTAAATAAGATCGCGGTCCTTTGAAACTAAAGTACTCTAACTTAGATTGATAAATGACAATACAAATGTCAATTTTCTACACATATACTTTGGCCCCACGTTGGGCGCCAAGTTTCCGAATTTCCTCTTTTGTGACACAAGACGTTCTAAAACAAATGACGAACCTTTTCAAAAAAACAGCGAAGGACGCTTGACCTCTGCCAGCTAATTACCGTTCGTAAAACCCACTCTCCATTACGCGAGCGGGTGACAATCGTACTGACCGAGGGCCCTCCGGTGAACGCCGACCAGAGTGACCGCAGGGCTGCGCGTACAAACGGATTTCTTTTATGCAATGGGGATATTTCCAGGAGATCGTAGTAAAAACAATATACTTACCTAATTTAAAGGTTAAACACAATTAAGTTTATCATGACGTAAGTTTTTTTTACTGTTCAGAGTATTTTGCTATCATTTTATTTTTTATAAATAATAATAATAATAATGATGATGTTTATTGCAGAAAACTGTGTTCCATAGTTTTTTTTTTAACATGACGAATTTTTAACGGGAATCAATCACACTTTGATATTGTAAAGCATGTAACCTCAAAACGTACAGGTGCTTGAAAAATGTGTTTAGTAAACGTGCTCGTTAAGCACGGTTAATGCAACTGTTGTTTGCTTACAATTAATAAGCGCGAGGGGCAACCCTAGCGGGCTCGAGTGGAGCGTCACGACCAGCGCCGAAAAACTGTCACCACTCGGCCAAATTGGATGTCGAACGGCCGACATCGAGCCCGTGTCCAGTGTCCGGCCTGCGTTTAGTGCATTGCCTGTAATGTAGAGTCCTGTCTAGATTTATCTTCGAGTTTTCGAGTTTCTGACCTGATTGTCATTAGATGATTGATTAGGAACCTACGTGACTACGCGGGTAAAGTGTCTTAATAAAATGTTTAAATAAATAAATAAAAACCGCCTTCAAACTCCGACAGACTGCGATGTCAATGTCAAGTTCACTATACACGGTGGGTCGGAAAATATGGCAAATAATTAACCCACAGTATCGGCTATCGATTCTAAGTATATTGTATAGGTCTTTAATTTTTTTCGAGTTAGTAAAAAAAAAAATTGTATATGGGATTGGTTGTGTGAGCGACGCCTGAATCCTATACAAAATATTTTTATTACCAACTCAAAAAAAAAATATACTTAGAATAGATAGCCGATACTGTAGGTTAATTATTTGCCATATTTTCTGACCCACCATGTATGATTATCATTTCTTTGGGTCGGTTCACTTGACACCGACTTCGCAGTCTGTCGGAGTTTGAAGGCGGTTTTTATTTTTTTATTTAAAAAATTTTTTTCGGCTCCAGTTTCGAACAAACATTACTATAGAAGTACATAAGTAACTCTGAAGTCCTCGAAATTGACACCAAAATCATCTACGTGCTAGCAAATTTCGAGGAGTTCCCTCATTTTCTCATGGATCCCATCATCAGAACTGAACCAAATTAATATGGGACCAACTTGGAAGTATCACCTTTCGAACAAAAAAAGAATCATTGAAATCGGTTCACGTTTACTATTTATTTTTGGTGAACATACATAAAAAAAAAGAAAAAGGATCCGACGAATTGAGAACCTCCTCCTTTTTTTGAAGTCGGTTAAAAATTAACAAAAAATGTGTCTGTGGGAACGCCTGTTCTTTGATGCTGATGCTGGTTTCCATATCCTGGCGGTGATGGGTACTTTGGTACTGGCGGAATGCAAAGCACTGATGATATTCGAGTTTGGCTATAGATTAGCTGTCAACCATGTAACGAGCGTCACACGGTGTGGCTTGTCATTGTAAATTGAGAGAGAGATGTTTAGGACAAGATCCTAACTACAGGCTAACTCCAGTCCAGGTGGCTTTGCAGATCGATGTCTCCGCAAGCGCTTGCCGTATTTCCTCAACAGTTTGCCCTCAGATATTAGACACGAGCAAAGTAAGGGTACTTTTAAAAGAAAACTACATAATTATTTGGTTAACTTATTATGAGTATTTACCTAGTATTTAATTATTAGTGAGTAATAGATTACCTACTTGACTCTGCAGTCAAACTGCGAAAGCAGTTTTGTGGAGCAATGTTTTGCTTTTATAATTGTATCTCAGGTTTTTAGTAATAAATAAAATAAATAAATAATAAATAAAATCGCTCCATGAGTGCCATATAATCTCCCCAGCCCGTTCCCAGGACACCCATACAACCTACGATGAAAGGCTTCCTAACTGCGGATCTCGGCCATGTGTCGACATGTCTTATTTTGACAAAATTTTAACAATAGGTATAGTTTTGAGTGTTTTGTAGTAATTTTTATTTTATAAACTTTACTGACATAACGTAAGATCTCATAATCTCAATCTCTTAATATAAGACAAGAAACTGACTGACTGGTCAATCAACGCAAATCCCAAACTACTAATTGTGGAAAGCTGAAATTTAAATAGGCATGTCCTTGGGGAGTGTAAGGGAGCAAGAGAGGACTTGAACTTTCCAACCAAAGTCACACGGGAACGGGAAAAATGGGATATACCTACGCGGGTTATACCGCGGGAGACGGCTATTAATTAAAATATACCTTGCACGATTTCTTCATATAAGTAAGTTAGTCTTAGTTCTAGTTGTCTCACATCTCTTTTTTTTAACGTTGTTAAAAGTCTAAATAAGTCCAAGCGATAAGGCCGCCTGTTTGTCATCCTTCTTCTTAGGTATTTGTGTTTACTTGTGTAATTGTTTTTTGGTGTTCAATAAAGTGTAGATATTTGTATTGTATTGTCCAAAAAAGCAGTGGTCCAATATATACTACTACTACTACAGCCTATTTGCGTCCAGGCCTCCTCTCATCACGAGAAAGTTTGGGCTACAGTCCCAGGGCCCAGTGCGGATTGGGGACTTCACACACATCTTTGAATTACATCGCGATACGTGCAGGTTTCCTCACGATATTTTCCTTCACCGATTCCTATACCTATTAAGCGACAAATGCAGACATGGCAAGCCAGAATAAAATGTATTCAATAATTCCCATCCGGGTTGAGCTTCCCCATTTTTTTGCCCGACTGCGCTAGAAGGTGGGTAATTATTATTTACTTGATTTATCTTTTATACCGTACATTTATCATTATTACCGTACACTGCTCGGCCTGTAGATAGGCCAATTACTTGATATTGGTCAAATTGTCTTGCATATAGACAGAAGCCATTAATTAAAAGAGAAGAAGAAGAATTTCCATCCGTTCTCACGAATAAAACAATTAAGCTATCAAACTCATAGGTCAGTAGATAAGTACTTAATAAAACTTTCTGTTCCTCGTTAAGACAACGGTTGGAACATGATGCAAAGGAAAATCTTACAGATACGGACAAAGAAAACTGAACAATTTTCATCCAAACTTATTTCTAGGCCGATACGCAACCACAGAATAAGTAACAGTACCTACCTACTACTACCGACGCAACTTTCTGATTCATTGTTGCTTTCTATAGCTAGTGGCTCTGGGAGCTGTAGGTAGACGTCGCGAGTCTAATTTAGGTAGCATAGAGCCTAGATCATTGTTTTAAATCCAAAAACTGAATCTATGAAATATCTGTATAATTAGGGTTCCGTGTCAAAAGGGTAAACGGGACTCAGACTCCGCTGTTAGTCCGTCCGTCTGTCACGAGCCTGTATCTCATGAACCGTGATAGTTAGACAGTGTAAATTTTCACAGATGATGTAGGTAACATATTTCTGTTGCCGCTATAACAACAAATATTAAAAAATAGAATAAAATAAATATTTAAGGGGATTTTTTTTCCCATACAAATAAAACTTTTAATAATAAAACATGAAATTTAAATGCACCGATTCAGACCAAGCTCGAGTTTTAGCCGTGTCCTGCAACGAGGCAGGTCCTTGGCTACGCGCACTTCCTTCCCGCAACTTAGGGACGGTCCTTGATCCGAGCAGTTTACGGATTGCCATCTGCCTACGGCTCGGTTCAAGGATCTGCGTCCCTCACCGGTGTGCATGCGGCAAAAATGTCGATCAACTGGGACGACACGGGCTCTCTTGCCACAGGAGCGCCGGCCGCTTGTTTCGTCATGGCACCATCAATGATCTGATCCGCCGATCGCTTGCCACAGCCTCCCTACCGGCGGTCCTCGAGCCTGTGGGACTGGCCAGAGACGACGGCAAGCGCCCAGACGGGATCACCTTGGTGCCTTGGAAATTGAGGAAGGGCATTGGTGTGGGACGTAACGTGTGTCGACACGTTCGCTGCGTCTCACATTAATGCCACCCGGTCACAAGCCGGCGCTGCTGCTGGCCAGGCCCAGAGCCTCAAGCGCCGAAAGTATTCATGCATAATGCATGAATATGAGTTTGCGGCTCTCGCGGTTGAGACTCTGGGTCCCTGGTCGGCAGACATGAAAGCTTTCATGAGGATGTTGTCGGCCCACTTGATCGACAAAACCGGCGACCCAAGGGCTGGCGCTTACCTCTCGCAAAGGATTTCTTTAACAATCCAGAGAGGTAACGCCGCCAGCGTTATGGGCACCATGCCGCAAAATGAAATTTTGGAAGGGGTGTTTTTCTAAAGTTATTTTTAGTTCTAGTTTAAAATTTTATTTTTAATTCAATTATTTTATTTTTAAGACGCCGAATTTGTATGTGAATCAGTTTTAATAAACAGAAGAATACTACCAATAAAAAAAAAATGCACCTTCAAAGTTTGACTTTTATTTACTTAGATACCTAGATGAAAAACTCTTGGTCCGTTCACGCAGATAGGAGAGCTAAACTATCGTCACTCATTATGTGTCCGTCAAAGTGATAATAATACTTTTGGCACACGGCGGACACGGCCTAAAAAAGCACGATTTCGATGGATTTCGAACATAATTCGAATGAAGTGTCAATCTTTGCGCGCGAGGACGTCTGTATGTGCTGTAGGTAAGTGCGAGAGCGCCAACTAACGATTCTGTACGTAAGCACATGGCGGACACGGCCTATAAAATCACGATTTCGAACACAATTCGAATGAAGTGTCAATATTTGCGCGCGAGGACGTCTGTGTGCGTGCGAGGACGTCTGTACACTTGTAAATGAGTGTCTACATAGACATAAATAATACTTCGTATGGACCCGGCCTAACGTAGGATACGATAAAGTTACACTTACTTATATCGTGACACTAAAGCTGGGTCACATTTTTTCAACAACGAGCCGAGTTTTTAGATACTGAGAAACAGTTCCGAAAAAAGTTTTTTTAAAAACGCTTATTGTCACGCACGCTCGGTGACAGAACTTTGGATTGGACACCGTGGAAGTGGGGACATATTACGTGTACGTTAGACCGGGTCTATATTATTTACGTCTATGAGTGTCTACCACTACGCGGGCCAATGATTCACTCACCATCTCCGGATGAAACAAATGACGGTAAGGGTGAGTTGAGCGCGAGTTGCGCGCCGGCTAGATTCAGGCGGGTGATTCAGTGGCCTTTCTGTATGTAGTACTATTAAATATTGGCGAGGCTGTTTGTATAAAAGTTACAGTAAAGTTAACTTACGTGCGGTTCGGCGGGCGCAGAGCTCGCGCCATGTCCGCCCGGCGCGCTGCCCGCCGCGAATGTGCCGCACCTCCAGAAAGGGGCCGGGCTGGGAACGGCCGACCGAGCGATCGAGCCTTGGGCTTTTTAACCGACTCAAAAAAGCAGGTTATACGTATGCATGTACCTAATACTATTATAGCTTCTGCTCGTGACTTCGCCCGCGTGAAAGTCGGTTATCGCGTTCCTGCGGGAACTATGCGTTTTTCCGGGATAAAAAGTATAGCCATGTCCTTCCCCGGAACTCCGACTATCTCCATAACAAGTTGTATCTAAATCGGTGCGGCGGTTTAAGGGCGAAGAGGTGACAGACAGACAGACAGTTACTTTCGCATTTATAAATTAGTATGGATTATTGGAACTGCATGATTTTTACATAAATATATTTTGGCTCCCAAGCATAAATATACAAAATATTGTAGATATAATTATGTACATGTATGTATATATGTCAGTATCTATACTTATGTAATATATTTGTCAACGTATTTCTCCGAACTAAAGGTAGATACGTACATATGGGTCAGATTTTACCCATTTTTTTTTGTTTCGAATCCAGCTCGCACTGCTGAGCTTTTTGGTGAGGGAAAACTATCGTGAGGAAACCTGCAGACTTGCACGAAGTAGTTCAAGGATGACAAAGTCCCCAAACCGCACTGGGCTCGCGTGGCGACTACCTATAGCCTATAGCCCAAACCCTACCTACTTGTAAGGGCCTGACTTATTTCATACGAAGTATCTATAGTCACCAATCCATGTCAATGTCAAAGGGAAAACGTTTAAAGTGTATATTTTATTTTTATTAGACAACGTTAGGTATCCGAAAAAAGTTAAAAGGAATCGGCTGTGACAGACGGACGGGCAGACACACGAGTGATCCTCCTATAAGAATTCTGTTTTTACCTGTCAAGGTCCTGAACCCTAAAAGTAATAAAATAACCGTCTTTTAAAGGTCTCTTAAGAGGGAAGAATAGTACTCGGCCGGTACGGTATTCGTCCATACAAAAATTACAAAAAGAGAAAACGTTTTTCCACTTCTAAATATTTTCCAATCTCCTTGATTTTTTAGTATTTTATTGACACAATGAAATACCAGGTTTATAGGTTTTCCTTTTTTTTTAATTTGCAAGAACTTTGAATCATTGCAAATTTAAAAAAAGGTAAATCTATAAACCTTTAGTATTTCATTGTGTCAATAACATACTAAAAAATCATGGAGATTGGAAAATATTTAGGACTGGAAAAACGTTTTCTCTTTTTGTATGGACACGTAGTAGGTATTCTACATTGTTCCAAACTTTCGGTATTCTTCCCTCTGTCTGTAACGAATCACATACGTTATTACCTAATTCGGCCACAAAACGCCGACGGGCAAATAATTATATGTTTTGATGATACACGGACTTCACGTATGTGATTCATTTATCGAGACCTATAAGAGCTTAGAATTTAACTTGACACAGTAACTACCTCTACCATCGTGAGGAAACCTGCACGCATCTGCGAAGTACCTTAATTCAAAGATGCGTGTGAAGTCCCCAATCCGCACTGGGCCCGCGTGGGGACTATAGCCCAACCCTTCTCGTGATGAGAGGAGGCCTGTGCCCAGCAGTGGGCCGTAAATATGCTGTAGTAGTAGTAGTAGTAACTACCTACTTAATATCTTGTCCGCAACCACTTCTCAACGAATATTCATGAAATTCTGTGTTAAGGTCGGTTAGGTCGGGCTGAAAACACGCAGCAGATGCTGAGTCCGGTCCTATTGCCACTTACTTACTATATACCTTGTGCATGCTTAATTTAATTTTGTTTGTGGCAATAAATTCAACTGTGGAGATCTGTAGCACCACCATGAGTTTACAGTGACCGTACTCGCTAGCGACTACGTAAAGGATTTGTATGAAGAATTTTAGTTCAACGAGTGACCGCCAGGGGCGCTGTACTATTCTTCATACAAATCGTTTACGTAGTCGCTAGCGAGTACGGTCACTGAAAACTCATGGTATTGCTACTGTCCTCCCTTATTAATAAAAAAATTAGGTACTCATACTTGCTTACATAAAAAGATGTCAAAATTCTATTCAATTAAGTTTATCGTCAATTGATTTAGTCAAAGTCAAATGGGCAGCGACAAGTGGTGGGCGTGGTGAATCAGAGCACGCCCACCGCAGGCCCCGCCCACCGCACTCAGGGGCTTAGCGCAAAGCTTTCTCGAACATTCCGCTAAAATCAGGACTCGAATAAAATGTAATAGCAATTTTATCGTAGAAGCATTGTACTCGTACTTAACATTTTTTTTGTGACCCACTTTTATAGTTAATTGCACTTCTAAATCGTCTTTTTTTATTTGAGACATTGCTACTTAAGAATGCCACTTTAGAATAGGTAGGTTATGACAATGTCTTAGATTCATCACACATATCTACGGGTCGCGTGCCGCCCGCATCCATCTAATTCACGCGATGTTGCAACTCCTGGTCTCCGTTTCAAGGACCTTTATTATGTAGCAGTTACATAATAATAATAATAATACGGCATAGGGATGTGACGACCCCATCGCCCACCTGGTGTTGTACCACCGGTGCAGTCAGTCAGCGCAGGGCGGCCTGTGGCCGGCCGATGGTGAGCGGCGACACCTCGCACCCGAGACTCCTGGGGGCACACACACACATGCGCCATACACACACATACACACAGCTACACACCTCCCCCGCCTCTGGATTGCCTTAGTTGGCCGCCCAGAGTGGAGCGCAGGAGCTATATGCTTGAAAGGGTGGAAGTGCTCAATCTGCGTAATAACGGGGAAACCCGCTCCGGGTGCGCACGAGGCGCGACCCGCGATGGTGAAACCGGTGCACACCTCTCCACACATTTAGCTGTTTACATCAGTGTTGCTCCCTCGCCACCCGTGCGGTGACCTGTATAGGGGGCCCACGAAGGCTAGCCTTTAGGTTATTGCGTAAGCGGCGAGTCACCGTCTGCCTTGCCTTCAATTTGTGAGATATTGATCAGGCAGATGTCCGTAATCTCACTCCATAGCCCGATTTTCCAGTCCACACCTCCCATCCACATAGCCCACTCCAAGTCTCTTCCTTCCTCGACAATAGTTTGGCAACTGGGCAGGGCTATCCGCCAGTACAGCCTCATGTTGTATTGGGAGGACAGATCTCCACAGTTGCGGCCATCTCACATTTATAGTAAATGGTACCAAAAGCCTCTTCATGTTGGCTTCGGCCCCATGAATGCGAATGACCGGGTCCCCATGGGCCCGTGACATGAAAATGTACCAACAAATAATAATAATAATAAATTTATTTGTTCTTTCTTAACCTATTTACATTTTTAAGAGATACATATATTTACTATTCTTATCACATAGGTTGACCGAAAGTTAAACTAAAACACCAGTGAAAGTCTCTGGAGTCCAAAATAAGCCGAAGCCTGTGCTTTGGATAAACCAGTTTTTTTTCTCTTTTGTTTATGTTGTAACTTGTAACATTAAGAGCCTTGGTAATAGGAGTAAATACCTACAGTGCAACAGCTCTCATGAGCATGACCGAAATGTAGTCAACGTAGGAAGAAAACCGGCCAAGTGCGTGTCGGGCCACGCGCAAATTATAGGGTTCCGAAGTTGAGGATGCCCACAGTACCTTTCTAAGACTTATTAGCATCTAGCTAGCCTGTGGTATGACGTGCCCACCCGACGCCCCTGCCGCTCGAGAAAAATCATCATTATAAGTTGGTCGACTATTACTCGTAAGTTTGTACAGCCTACTTAGCTCTGATAGTTTTCCTTTCAACTACGTTATATATGCCACAACCGTGATTTTTTTAATATTTCACAAACGCATCACTTAATCAAAAAATGGTTTTAACAAACCCACAATATTTTTTTAAGACCTATTCAACGATATGCCGCACCATGGGGTACGCAAGAAAAAAAAATTACATCCCCACTTTACGAGTAGGGGAGGTACCCTATAAAAAAATATATTTCAAAATTTTATTGTACCACTTTGTCAGCGTAACTAATATGCATATTCATGCCAAATTACAGCTCTCTAGACCTAAGCATCTCCGAGCAATAGTGCGGACAGACGGACGGACGGACGGACATGGCGAAACTATAAGGGTTCCTTGTGGACTTCGGAACCCTAAAAACTGCTATTATTAGCACCTTTACTAAAGTTAGTGTCGATCTAAGTTATAATACTTACTGTATGATAATAATAGAAGTCCACAAACTTCATTAATTAACTAGGTTGCTACTTATAAAGTTTTCTAAATAAAATAAAATACTTATAATAAATATATTGGGACATTTCACACTAGTCACTATATATGTATAACCTAGCCTTAAATTAAGAAAATCTTGTACCTTACTTACTCTGTGGGTGCTAGTTAACGATAATATACTTATTTTTGAGGAATACAACATTGTAAATAAATACTTAACATCCACTTTTCGCCTAGCGGTATTCGAACCCGCGTCCGCCGGAACAGCTATCAGAGTTACAACCAACTGAACGAAACCCGCCGTCGAATTGATTTTTATCACTGCTTCAACCTCAATTTACCATTTCCACTTTGTCCAAGTTCACTATATGATTAGATATCACTTCTTTGGGTCGGTTCACGTGACACTAACGACTTGGCAGTCAGTCCGAGTTTCCAAACATTACTATAGAAATACATAAGTAACTCTGTAGTCTTTGAAATTTACACCAAAATCATCTACGTGCTAGCAAATTTCGAGGAGTTCCCTAATTTTCTCATGGATGCCATCATCAGAACTGAACCAAATTAATATGGGACCACCAACTTGGAAGTACCACCTTTCGAACAAAAAAAGAATCATCGAAATCGGTTCACGCTTAGGTACTATTTATTTTTGGTGAACACATCTACATAAAAAAAGAAAAAAAAAGATTCCGATGAATTGAGAACCTCCTCTCTTTTTTTTGAAGTCGGTTAAAAACAAAGTCACTTCCTGCTGTCTGTCCATATGTAGCTTAGATCTTTAAAACTACGCAACGGATTTTGAGGCTTTTTTTAAATAGATAGAGTTATTCGAGAGGAAGGTTTTAGTATAGCACGACACAACCTGGAAGGCGCGTGGAACAGCAATGTGGTTATGTGGCAATAACAGACTGTGCGTCAACGGCTTAAGTGCTTCGCCGCGCGCCTTCTAAGTTGTGTTCTGCTATACCTATGTAATAGAGTTATAGGGTATAACGCTCAATTCCCGCGAGAACGCTATAACCGAATTCCACGCGGGCGAAGTCGCGGGCAGAAGCTAGTACATAATAAAAATAAAAAAACAATAAAAAACCGACTTCAAACTCCGACAGCCTGCAAAGTCGGTGTCAAGTTCACTATAAGATTGTCATCAGCTTTGGGTCGCTCGGTTCACTTGACACCGACTTTGCTGGGTGTTGGAGTTTAAAGACGGTTTTTATTTAATCATTTTTTAAATTTACTATTATTAGTATAAGGACGCGACCAGTTTGACGGTTTTTTTTAGCTACAGTTTCCAAACATGGGTACAACGGGACGTAAGTCTCACTGTAGTTTTTAGGGTTCCGAAGTCCACAAGGAACCCTTATAGTTTCGCCATGGCCGTCCGTCCGTCCGTCCGTCTGTCCGCAATATTGCTCGGAGATGCTTAGTTCTAGAAAGCTGTAATTTGGCATGAATGTGCATATTAGTTACGCTGACAAAGTGGTACAATAAAATTTTGAAATAAATTTTTTTATAGGGTATCTCCCCTACTCCTAAAGTAGGGATGTTTTTTTTTTCTTGCGTACCCCATAGTGCGGCCTATCGTTGTATAGATCTCAAAAAAATATTGTGGGTTTGTTAAAACCATTTTTTTATTAAGTGATGCGTTTGTGAAATATTAAGCTTTAAAGTGCTATTTTTTGTTAGGGCCACGTGTCCCCCCCCCACCCCCTGCCAGCTAAATGGTGGTATTTGGGTGACTGAAAAAAATCACGGTTGTGGCATATATAACGTAGTCGAAAGGAAAACTATCACAGCTAAGTAGGCTGTACAAAGTTACGAGTAATAGTCGACCAACTTATGATGATGATTTTTCTCGAGCGGCAGGCGCGTCGGGCGGGCACGTCATACCTACCACAGGCTAGCTAGATGCTAATAAGTCTTAGAAAGGTACTGTGGGCATCGTCAACTTCGGAACCCTATACTTTGCGCGTGGCCCGACACGCACTTGGCCGGTTTTTGAAATTGAAGCTAAAATATAACATGTGCTAACAATTTTTTAGGATTTCCCTCACTTTCTCATGGATCCCATGATCAGAACTAAACCAAATTAAAATAATTTCAGTCATTTCAATCATTTAATCAAGAACAATACAGTACCTAATTGTGTTTGACATTGGAGCATAAATGGGACCGATCCGGGTAGGTTTCCTTTCTGCCTCATTCACATCAGCCCCTGCCGCTGCCCCTCGCGCGGCCGGAAATATTCCCTAAATAATGCTGCAGCAGGATCGAGAGGAGTGTGTGTTTACATACTGCCGCAGCTGCCCTAATTCACTTCGCTTTGAGTTTCGGCAATGGCAAACGTCGAAATAATGGCAGCGTCCGCGCTGTATATTTTTGCTATAAGTAGGTACCTACATAATTATGTTAGATGTTTCAATCATTCTGGTGAATTTGAAAATTTTGTACGCATGTCTTTCTTCGATTTTGAATACTTATTGAACAAAGTTGCTCCTATTATCGCCAAACAAGATACTCTTTCTCCACTCAGCGAGTACGAGTGATGGAGCAGAATGTGAACACGCATTGCCGCTAGCGGTGCCGGTCCTTTGACTTCCGCACAAAAACCGCTCTTTTTGGGAGCGCCGGGCAGCGCGAGTGGCAATGGCAGTGGTATGAGAAGTACACCTATCGTGTTTGTATCGAGTATGTACTATACTCGTCCGGCCTACTTCCCTGCTCACTTCGGCTGTACGTAAATCGAAATCGGTTCCCAATTTTATTCACGGAACAATCCAGTATAATATTAGACAAAAAATACAGGATCTCCATGCTAGAACAGGTAGGGATGTAGAGACGTATTTCAGATCCTAAAGACGTACTTTTTTAATATACGCACAGATTCTGGTTCTACTCGAACTTCCTACTGATCTGCCAATTCCCCCTCCTCAACCTGCCCGCTGTCAAAGTATCAGCCAATAAGAGTACCCCAGACATCCTCCGAAAAATTGACGTCGAGTCGACTCGGAGAGTCGTCACCATCTTTTGATTACATTACAATTACAATTTCATGTTTTGCTTGTATCGGTGGCTACAGTGCACTCATATATTTGCCAAATAAATTGTGTTCGTTCTATTTTTGTGTACTATTTTTCAATAAAGATACAGGTAAGAACACTTTCACCAGCTGCCCGTGTGACAGCTGAACCCTGAATTTTCAATAAGATTTGTAAATAAAAACAAAACAAATGTGCAGCAAACGAAAGATTATCAATGTCATCAAGCTTGGGCTGTGGTTGTTTGAATAAAACAATGGTGTTCTCCATTGTTGCTAGAGTTGTTTCTAGTTTTCTATGATTGATTGTTCGTTTAGTGTACATTTGTGTTGGGCGTGAATTATTCATCTTTTGTGCAGTGATGGGTGACGAAATGGACCCTTGCGAGTGTATCTGGACCCACGAGCTGGCGATGCGGCGACTCATCTCTCTGGTGAGTGACGCGCGCACGACCTTGGTTGTGGCGAAACGACACAAATTACAGATAAGTGCCACTCTAGCGCAGTACCGTTAATGGCGGCACTGGGCAACATTTTGCCTTGTTGAACAAACGAAATTCCCAATTGTACAATACCACTAACATACTTTTTTTGTGTTTAAATTTCATATTAAAACTAGCCTTTGCCCGCGACTTCGCCCGCATGGAATTTGGTTATCGGGTTCCCGTGGGAACTTCGCCTTTTTCCGGGATGTTCCTTCCTTGGACCCCAACTATCTCCATGCCAAATTTCATCTCAATTGGGCCAGCGGTTGAAGCGTGTTGAGGTAACAGATAGACAGAAAGAAAGACAGACAGACGGACAGAGTTACTTTCACATTTATAAATATTAATAAGGATTGCCAACTTTGAACATCAACTTTGGTTTCTAAATTGAAGATTCGTCACACACAACAAATGCTGAAACTCTTATCAGTTGCTGCCCACACCAATTATTCCAGGCATATAATTGTTGCTGTGTGTATAAAGGAAATGTTGATTGCGTGTGTGTGCTTATATAATTCCATGTTGGTGATTTAAAATGGTCTAGAGACTTGTTTGTTTTGAATTCTTGTATTTGTAAATATAAATTTTATGTTGAAAAGTAAATTTGAGATGAAAGATCAGTCTCTGTTTGAATTCGAACTTGGGATTGAGTATTGAGTTCCAATATGTGTAATCAGCCCATACAGTAACAGGTATAGTTACCACAAGTATTTTTAACAGTTCTATTAATTTTGTGGTTTCTTTTGTGAAAACAAACTGTAGAAAGAAGTCATTCAATTTAATATTTATATTTGTCAACATGTGAAAAAGAATTTTGGTAATAATGCGGTTACTGAATCATGTACTTTTGGAATTCCGAGGGAATGTGTTAGGTGCTTTGACTGAATGCGAGGGAAGAGGATGTTTACAGTTGCTCTCTCTTTACTACTTTTTTTGTTTGCTTTTTACTGACTTGTCCATGTATTAAGTAGACATAACAAATGCTTGTACTTCACGTGCCATAAAAACTCATAAAGTTTGACTAGAGAACAAACTCTGCTCATTCACGCTGGGGCCATTCAAGCTGACATATATTTTTTCAGTCCAATAGAAGACAAAAGTATCAATTAATGGGAATAAATTCCATCTGTTCAAGTCATTTATCCAATGAAAGGCAAAAGTTGTCTCCAATAGTTTACAACAGGTTTTATAAAGGGATTCCTTGGCAGCTTCGGCAGGGTCAGTCATACTGCACGGACACCGAGTGCCTGGAGGAGCTGCCCGGGCTGCCGCGGCCGCAGGCCGGCAGCGACTTCCTGGTGCTGTTCCTGATGATGGCCCTCGCCGTCACCATGTACATGCTGCGCCCGCGCCGCGCGCAGATCCAGGACGCCAAGCCATCGCGCAACTCACAGGTACCACCACCACAACAGCCTATTTACGGCCCACTGCTAGGCACAGGCCTCCTCTCTCCACGAGAGGGTTTGGGTTATACCTAGTCCCCAGGGCCCAGGACTCACAGGTACAGGTTTACAATACTTAGAGGGCGCGTGGATTAGGCTAAAATAGACTGCGTCAAGCCGCCGTCAAGAAGCCGTCAAGAAGCCGTGGTGGCCTAGTGGTTCGACCTACCGCCTCTCATGCAGAGGGTCGGGGGTTCGATTCCGGCTCGCACCTCTAAGTTTACTTATGTGCGAAATTCAATTTGAATTAACCACTGTGCTTTTCGGTGAAGGAAAACATCGTGAGGAAACCTGCACGCATCTGCGAATTAATTCAAAGATGTGTGTGAAGTCCCCAATCCGCACTGGGACCGCGTGGGGAATATCGCCCAAACCCTCTCGTGATGGGAGGAGGCCTGTGCCCAGCAGTGGGACGCAAAATAGGCTGTAGTAGTAGTAGACTGCGTCAACGGCGTAAGTGTGTCGTCGCGCGCCTTCTAAGTCGTGTCATGCTGTAAAGAGTATGGTTACACAATCAGTATTTCATTAGTCCATTCCGTCCGAAACTGACGCCAGACCGATGGGAATTCCGTGTCCGTGTGCATACTAATTTATCACCTGTGGTCTTGCATTAAGGTAACTTTTCATATGATCAGTCCGGGTCCATCAATCAGTGAGTTACACGAGAATTTCGTCAATCTGATCGGTCTGATGGAATGGATTCATGAAATACTGATCGTGTAATGGTGCTCTTACGCCCCATTGTTACGCACAGACATTCTCTCGTCTCGAGAAGGTTTAGGCTATAGTCTCCACACGGGCCAGCGGATTGGGGACTTCACTTTCAAGTACTTCTCAGATGCGTGCAGGTTTCCTCACGATGTTTTTCTTCACAGAACAGGTCTACTACTACTCGCGGCGCCAGTGAGGATTGGGAACTCCACACAAATCTTTGATTTACTTCACAGGTAGAAGTCTAGTTGCGGGATACCAGCCCTCGTGGAAAACCTATACCTAAAACCACTCACAGGGGCGTGCTGGTCAGGCGCGGATCCAGCCCTCAAAAAAGGTTGTGGGCACGTGCGAAAATTGGTCAAGTGCGAGTCGTACTAGAGGCTGGCCCCAAAAAAACAACGTAAACGGTATTTTTGCCCTACAGCTACAAATAAGGAAAATAATGTACTTATTTTTTTTTATTATTGAAGCAAATATGAAGTATAATGGTTTGGAAGCTTATTAAAAAAAAGTAAGTATAATTAAACCTGCCACAAATTTGAAAAGCCCAAACTTTTCGAAGAAGGCGTATTTGGATAAGCTAATTTTCGCGCCTTGTGCATTACAAGGCGCGAAAATTAGCTTATCCAAATACGCCTTCTTCGAAAAATTTCAATTTTCGAATGTTACGAAATTTTACGGTCCCTAATATACTCGGTAGGGTTTGTAAAGGTGATGTATGGTTCGGAACAACAAACAACAACAAAGTGTATTTTTAGTGACCGTCAAGACACACCGAACGTTATCCAGGATCAGATTATGCAAATAAATAGTACCCAAATAGTACGTTACGGTGTACGCTTTGTTGACGGTCGCTATTTTTAGAAGAGCCAGTTCTAGACAAAATTTTTATTTTATATCGACATCGATCATAAATGCACATGAGTGACCACATTCGATTTTTTTTTTGTAGTCACTTTTCGTAAAAATTTTAAAATGCGGAGCTATTGGGTTTATAAAGTAAAAAAAAAACTGATTCAAGCTATGCAAAAAAAAAAAGATTCGCGATGTCTACAGCTCTCAGAGCCTCTAGGAACAATATTTTAATTACATATTTAGCAAAATCACAACATTACAATTTTTGGGAAACTAAAACGCCCGACAGTCTCTCTTTTTAACCGACTTCGAAAAAAGGAGGAGGTTCTCAATTCGTTTGTAGGTTTTTTTTCTTTTTTTTGTATATATGTTCCGCGATTACTTCGTCAATTATGAACCGATTTAGATGATTATTTGTTTAATCGAAAGGTGGTACCTCCAGATTGGTCCCATTTTAATTTGGTTCAATTCTGATGAAGGAGGAATCCATGACAAAATGAGGGAACTCCTCAAAATTTATTAGCACGTGTATTTTTGGCGTCAATTTCAAAGACTACAGTGACATTTACATCCCATATGTTTGGAAATTGAAGCCGAAAAAAAATTTTTAAATAAAAAATAAGAACCGACTTCAAACTCCGACAGCCTACAAAGTCGGTGTCAAGTGAACTGACCCAAAGTCGATGACAAGTTTATAGTGAAATTGACACCGACTTTGTAGGCTGTCGGAGTTTGAAGTCGGTTTTTAATTTTTTATTGAGAATTTTTTTCATCCCTTTTTTACTTTTTAGGATTACAAACCTCAAAACGAAATATATCAGAACGCTTATATAGAATCACTCGTGTCTTTTACAACCAATTTGCTCCGAAACTACTGCAATTTGGTACATACTTATATGTAGCATAGTGACCCAAACACGTACGATAACCTAAATAAATGAATTAAATTTAAATTTTGAAAAAAAAAGATGATTTTTAGTTCTCGACCAGATTACTACAGATTACTATGAAAACCTATAAGAAGTTCATGGTATTACATATTTGAAATGATATAGAAAATAATCAACGAATGAAACCCTCTCCAAGCGATTTTAACTCGCTCTTATCTTTTTTTTTATCAAGACGTTCGAAACTATCAACCTCATTGGGCTGTAAAAATGTGACGTGAAAACTCTTAGGCATGAGGTATGTCTATAGGGCTATTTAGGGTTGTGGGCATGCCCATAGTGCCCACAACGGTGGATCCGCGCCTGGTGCTGGTTTCCTCACAATGTTATCTTTCTCTGAATAGCTGATTGAATTTCGCCAAGTACCCATCAAAGGTGCGAGTATGATGAACCACAACCCTCTGTATAAGAGAGTTATATAAGAGGCCGTAGTTCAAACCACAAGCCACAGCTTCATGATAATTTGAATCCAGAACTGTTTACAAAATACTAAAACCGTATTGCGTAATTTTCCTGCTATCACAATGCCTTCAAGATAAAGTTGTGTAACTAGCTCGATGGCAGTGAAAAAATGTCATTGAGAGAGAATTTTCACATCAATTTCTTATTTCATTTGAGCTAAGGTTCAAAGTCAAACACTTTTACTAGCCTGATGCAACTTGTATGCATTATTTGCTAAGTTTTGTTAGTTTTCGCACTAATAATATAGAGGAATATAGTTTAACTAGCTTTTTCCCGCAACTTCGTATGCGCAGATTTTTTTTTTTTTTTTTTAATGTAGAAATGAAAAATCCCATTTTTTCCGTTCCCTTGGGAATTTCGGGAAATCCTCTCTCAGTGCTCCCCTACGTTCCATAAGGAACCTGCATGCCAAATTTCAGCTCTACGACTAGTAGTTTCGGCTCTGCGTTGATCGATCAGTCAGTCAGTCAGAAAGAAGAAGAAGGAAGACTTTGGAAGTGTGGTTGTATGCGTAATTGCCGCTGTCACTTTCTATTCCCTATTGAACTAGATCAAAAGTTAGAAATTTGGACCAACAGGGTATCATTTAAAATGTACTAACTCGGTGAAAAAAATATCTTTTGTCTGATACCTCTTCACGCTTCAACCAATTGACCAATTTAGATAAAATTTGGTATGGAGAAAAGGGGAAAGGCATAAGCTACTTTTTATCCCGGGAAAACGCAAAATACCCGTATGATATAAAAGTTATGTCCGAATGAGCCAACTCCACAAATGTTCATTTTCCTTGTAACCATACGTCTTTGCTGTATTTTATTTACATAGAATAGACGAATAGTTTACCGTTAAATACATACCTACATGAAAATCGAAGCGGAATAAATCACCATTATTATGTATCGATTGCGTAATTGGTTGTATTTGTAAACAATTAAAAGTAACCTTCCGTGTTTGTGTACCTAATCAATATGATGTGATTTATTATTCTGAGTGTAACAACAATAGCCTTAAGTATTATTTCATACAGTATATATCTATACCCCAAACGCTCTCGTGATGAGATGAGGCCTCTGCCCAGCAGTGGGACATAGATAGGCTGTTGTGGTGGTGGTGATTAATTGATTACCCCGGTGGTACTGGTGCAATTGCCCCGACTGACCTTATCATCATCATTCCAAAAGGGCGTAAGTCAAAAATGACTGATTCTCGCGTAGCGCCCGCTCTTTAGCGAGAGTGAGTGAGATTACGTCACGCACCAGTTTCTACTAAAACACGATTGTCTCGTAAAGTAATGAACAAAAAATCTGATTTTTTATTGACTCCTTTAGATAGAGATACCGAAATAGTTTTCGAATTACGCCTTGCTAAAATTTTTAATGTTGCCAGGGGCGAGCCGCGGGCCGCTAGTCAGTGTTATCACATGTCATTTTTGTTTATTAGGCTTTTTTTTTATTTCAGGATCGCGACGGAGCTCCCCCCACTCCGCCGAGAATTTAATCGAGGATTACCCTCACGCCGAGCGCACGCGCACCTCAACTCGGTCGCGACGCTATAACCGTGTACATTATGTAAAAAAGTTACACATCACAACACACTAAATGGCGCCACAATAACATTTCTTTACGGAGCCAATATTTTTAAAATGGTCAACACAACCGTTTCATTCCACTATTAGATTTGTTTAGACCATCGTGTTTTTAATTATTATTATTGCCTGTTTAGTGAAATCTCGGTCTCAAATATAGTGATCTTCCATTTTTATCTCAAGTATCAGGTGCTGACTCTGAAGTCAGGGCGACGTTATTAGTATAAAAAAGTGTAACCCTGGCTTTGTTTAAAACATTCTTTATAAAGGCTTCGATATCGAAGTGAAGTAAGTACCTCACCGGTTGGATCCCCATTTGCTCTCTCTGTTTAATACTTACTATCATTATGTCTTGGACAAACGATGTTCTAGTTCTTATCAAGTGGGAAGGCAATGAGAATTTGTAATATGAACAGTGAAAATTGGCCTTATTTGAAATATGCTCGCTTCATATCTGACGCCTGACTTGTGTACAATATCGCCAGTAGCGTGGCGATCTCCTGTTGACATAATTATAAAAAAAATCTTGATAGTATATATCGCATAGATATAATTGCGTAAATAAGTGCAATAGTGTCTATGAAGACGTTGTAAATTTTTATTCAGGTCGGACTTGTAAGTAGTACCTATAAGACGAAAAAATAATATATGTTAAAATGTTTTACGTGATCATGTCTGTATTCAGATAATATTTAAATTTATCTAATTCGAGAGAAACAATAATTTATATGTTTATAGATTACTATTTAGCATTAGTTTCATTTTTTTGGGTTGGCTTTTCCTTTCTCACTAATTTTAAAAACACATAAAAAGACACCAATGGAGATTTTTATTGATATTATGAAAATTAAATAAAAACATCTGTGACAATTTATCCGTTTTATTTATAAGTAGCATAAAGAAAAGGAAATGTACAATAGTAGACGTACAGTATAGGTAAAAATTATGGTAGGTTCATTATAACTAGTCAACAGTTGCTGGAATAAGTGAAATGCCACAATAGATAACTGCAAAAATTTCAATTATTGCACGCAATGTGATAATGATAATTTAAAATATTCTGCTGACGACACAAGTCATAAGGTATAATTTACAACATTTGTTTCCTGACAAATTCATAGATATTTCGAAATTATTTATATTGATGTAGTCTTGCACTTTTGACTTGTCACATGCGTAATGCGTAAAGGTACATAAAGTGCAATATGTCCCATGTCTTCCATATAGGTACTTGCACCGTATTCCGTTACATGAGGCTCAAAATTAAATATGGATGCATCTCTATGGTAACTTAATATTAATTTCGTGGCTTAACATTGCTCTTTGTTGTACTAATGAAAGTAATATCATTCAACCAACGCAAACACATCCGATCAGATTGTAAATAAAGTGGAGGCTAAAAAAACATTTTTCTAGACGATAGATGATATGATTAATCATAAGTACTTCAGCAAAAAACTTAATACAAATTTAGATGAAAAAAAGAAGGCTCGTCGGATTTGTACTCATATTTTAACGTGTACGCAAATTACAAAATAAATGCTGAAGATAATCTGAGATTTTTTTATACTGCTCAGACGGTCTGATGTGCCCCGCCCACCTTGCTCGCAGGACTGATGGCCGATGGGGCCAGAAAGTTCTGGAGTGGCGTCCGCGAACCGAGATGTCGGTCACTCCATCTTGTTGGAGGCCTACCGACAGCTCGTCCTTGTAAAGGTCGCGGGAGCGCGGTGGATGCGAGTGGCACAGGAGCCGTCTGAGTGGCGCGCCTTGGGGGAGGCCTATGTCCAGCAGTGGACGTCTTTCTCAGATATATTTGATGGCGACTGTACATAAATAAACAAACAAACCTAACTGTGATTTTATTCTTCATAGAAAAAAGTGTGTATTTTTTAGTATTTAAAAAAAACTGTCTTCAGCATCTATTTTGTAGTTTGTTTATAAAATCTAACACGGTCTAGATACAATTCATTAGAAACTAAATTTTGATACGTTCAATATTGCTTTAATTAAATTTATATTGTTATTATAGAAATCTAAAAAGATATATTGCAAAATTATCATAATTAATGAGTATGTACATATGACATGACGCATTTTCTGCAAACATATGTTGCATTGAATACATGTTAATGCTGTTTTTCTACTACATTTCAGCCATTTGCTTTTCAAGCAAAATATTCGTGTTCGCAATTTTTGACATTTCCAGCGACATTATTTGGCGCTCTCAGTTGCCGCCGGCTGCTTTTTACCCGACTGCGCACCGCAAAGGAGGGTTATGTGTTTACCTGTCTATGTATGTATGTATGTATGTATGTATGTATGTTTGTTCCTTTGTGGCACACTAGAGATCAAACGCGTGGGTCGATTTTAATGAATCACACGTCAATCGATTCGTCTGAATCGCGCGAGTGTCACTGAAGATATGAAATTAATCAAAATTCAAAACGGCGGCCACCAGACGCCATATTGTACAAAATAAAAAAATAAAAGTCAACCAACTATGGCATGTGAGGTATCGTTGAATAGGTATTTAAAAATCATTATTAGGTTTCTTTGACCATTTTTCAGACAAAAGAACCGTTTATGATTTATAACGATTCAAAGTTCCTTTACTAACCACGTACAGTAGGTACCTATCCACCCAGTAGTAAATCCGTTCGAATTAGCAACACAGGAAATAATCTAGACCAATGAGTCTTCAAGCAGGTCACGACGACTATAAAATAATAATAATGTTTTTCATAAATCTCAAACTTCAATCAAGTACGTACGCATGTGCAATGTAGTGTACCAGTAGCGTCATCTATCCGTTGACTTGAAGACTTTTAGTATCGTTATTACATTTAAAGTGTCAATAGTGTTATTTACATACTTAATACAGTGAAATATAACCTAATTGATTATAGGTACCAATTACACTAGTCAGTACTCAGCGCTCGTAAATAAATAAAATAGCTACCTAATAGTCTAATGTAGTACCAGTAGCGCCATCTATCGGTTGACATGAAGAATTTTAATAGGCTCAGGCTTATGTAGCTTTTTGAGCCGGGTTAGGTCTCTAGAGGGATTAATAATCAGTAATTTAGATCATCGCAAGCTACTTAATAATCCCCACGATAGCAACTCTCTCCATGAAATGACAAGATTGCGGAATTTACGGTCTTATAATCCCTAACTAAAAATAGTAAAATAAAAAAAAGTTAATTAAAAAAAAACAAAAAACCCGACTGCGTAAAAAACTAAAAAGAAAAAAACAAGCCTACTTAGTTCAGTAGTAGCTACTGAGAAATGACACCATGGAAATAATTTCATGTTCGACACTAACATAAATCAAATATTGATTGCTATTGAGGAATCAAAAGATGCCTACAGTCGGGACCCATTTAAAATCTAGGTTAAAATGTTAAAAATAATGGGTCCCGATAGTAGGCATTTTTAGATTCCTCAATAGCAATCAATATTTGATTTATGTTAGTGTCGAACATGAAATTATTTCCATGGTGTCATTTCTCAGTAGCTACTACTGAACTAAGTAGGCTTGTTTTTTTCTTTTTAGTTTTTTACGCAGTCGGGTTTTTTGTTTTTTTTTAATTAACTTTTTTTTTTACAAGCTTTTATTTAGCTTCACCTGTCCCGATGTTTGTCTGTCTGTATGTAATCAAATCTTGCAAGTTATATCCACTTCCCGGTAACCGATTGAGCTGAAATTTTGTATGCATGTGTAAATCGGATGACAATGCATAATTATTATGACATGGAGCTGATCTGATGATAGAAAATGAAAATGTAAATATTTATTCAGCAAATAGGCCACATCTGGGCACTTTTACCAATGCTTTCTTAGAAACGTAAGGTGGCCATAGGAATTCGGTAGTTAAACGACACAACCTCATCGAGTTTGGACTCGTTTGATCCGTCTTGACGAGTGTCTAAATAAAAGCTTGTTTATTTTTATTTATAGCTTGTTACACGTGTAGAGTATTTTAGCTTAGTTAAAAACGTTACGTGACATTAGAGATTTTCTACTATCTAAAGTCCCGCGCCTTTATGTTTCAAAACGCTTCAACTTTTTTATTATTATTTTAAAAGCACCACCAATACTCGCAACGCATAGTCGATGGCTGTCTCAGCACGCACACATGTGTTGAGAGTGTTGGTGATGCTTTTTAAATACATTGAAGCGTTTTGAAATGTAAAGGCGCGGGACTTTAGATAGTAGAAGATCTCTAACATATTCTGTGTGTGGGGGTAGTATAAGAAGTAGGAGCACCTTTAGACGGTTTATTCCAAAAGTTGGCAACGCTAATAGCTGTCAAATCTTTCGCTGTTTTCATTACTTTCACAATATTACTGAATGAAAACAGGAATAATCGCTCTGTAGTTGAAGAAAACATTAGGTACTTTTGATTGCAGAAATTATCATGGCAACACGACATTCAGGTATATAGAAGAACCTTTACATACTTCAAGACACAAAAAAAATATTTCTTTGACTATAGCTGGAGTACCTAAGTTTCAATTAAAAAAAACTTTTTTTTTTTAATTTGTTATCGAAAAGTATAAAAATATGTTTTCTAATCTTATTACTATTAAGTATCAATGTACTATGCTTAATAGCTCCTTAAAATAACTATTTACCATTTTTTTGGAAAACATAGGTACCTATTGTTAGATGGCAACACTAACGACTATAGATAGACTATTAAAACGGTAGGTAGTAAAATTATAGTACAGTCGAGTTCACCAATATATACACACTTTTGCACCTTACCACGTTGTAATAAGGTCCAAAATCCCTTCTGTCGCGGCCGTGCCTAGCTACGGTGCAGCGGAGGCGGGAGCGTAATATATTTATCCATACTAATATTATAAATGCGAAAGTAACTCTGTCTGTTACCTCTTCACGCGTTAACCGCTGGATCGATTTGGATGAAAATTGGTATGGAGATAGTTGCAGTCCCGGGAAAGGACATGGGGTACTTTTTATCCCGCACGCATAGTTCCCGCGGGAACGCGATAACCGAATTCCACGCGGGCGAAGTCGCGGGCAGAAGCTAGTTTATTTATAAAAACTGCTCCACAGCGACGCGGCGCCCGCGCCCCTCGACGGCTCAAATAGGCCTCCGCCCGACGCCGTCCCCTCTTCTTCTCAGTCAGTCGTAGGTAGCGTTCCGAAGCGTTGGCAGCACAAAACCAAGGTCAGCTCAATAGGTAGGCATGCTATAAGATAAAAAACCCCACCAGCTGCGCACCCATTAGGTCGCTCACCCTCCATCAGGTGAAGCTGTAAAAGCCGCCTACGGCTAATAGCGTAGGTCAATTCGATAAAAAGTCCGCTCTCTCGCTATGATCGCCTTATGCGACACACGCAGCACACGCGTGTGATTATTATTTTCTATTTTTCATTCAATTTTATAAGTCCATATATTGGTGAAACAGTATTACATCTTGTATATTATAGGCGATGCGGTGGCCAGATTTCCAGGAGAAGGTAAGTATGTACTTATTGACTGATATCAGACAAGGTAATTATATTAGACTGTCAATCTCTTTACATTACGGCGTACATCGGAAATAGCCAGGAGTTTCACATTTTCATACATCGCCTGTACAGCGCCATCTAGATGTTGCTCATGGAGTTTAAATTTATATGCAGGCTACCTAGGCAGCGACATCTATTATCGTATTTAACACTTATTTCGGGCGTACGCTCGGTACGCTGATTTGTTTAAAGGTTGTCCTTCTAAGTTTACCTTATTATTCTATCCTGATATATACTTTACATCACCCTTGGCCGTAAAGTGGGATTTTCTGCCCGCTACGCGGCGAGAAAACCTCATTTCTTGGCCAAGGCAAGATGTAAAACTTTTGACAAACCACGGGCGGTAATTTGTAAAGCCCCAGATCGCATATTTATTGCCCTCACCTTCGGTTCGGGCCACAGAAACCTGCGATCTGGGACATTTACGAATTGACCACCCTAGGTCTGTAATGTATACTATTATGAATTAGAGCGGAACGTGCGTGCCCTAGCGTCGAGTGTCGTGGGTTAACTGTTCTTGTTTGTGTGCGCACACACGCTCGCACTCGGACAGCTTTATTCGCAATTACCTAATGTTAAGAATCGATTAACCGCAACAGATTTCACAACCCTATGAGACGAACCGATTTTGACAGTTCTTTCCGTTACGTGTCCCCTCACTACCCAAGTGTCAGTCAGAGAGAACGGTTGGCACGCGAACTCGGGTTGAATATTAGTTTCCATTTTTAGAAAATTAAGTTTACTGTTATAAAGTGAGTTTCTGATTTAAAACTAAGTATAACTAATCTAGTTTCTGTTTCAAGTGGAGGCATCACGTCGCGTCGTCTACATATACATCTATATCTTTTTGCTTTTTTTATTTATTATAGTCTTGTACACCTCCAAAAAAGTAAAAAAGCAAGAATCAGAAAAGGAAAAATCATTAGAGTATTTCAAAAATGATAAACTTTAACATTTCGAAACTGTTAAATATAACTAACGAATGGGTTTAAACTCAACCGACTTTTCACGCTTTGATATTTGTTCATCATCAAAAAAATCATTAGGAATAAATAAACAGTTATAAGTTCACAGTTAATCCGCATGTCGAGCGATGCGTTGTTTTGTCTAGAAACCTTTTGTAGCAAACTCTCATCCATACTTAATATTATATTATAAATGTGAAAGTGTGTTTGTTTATCCTTCCTTCACGTCGCAACGAGTGGACCGATTTTAATGAAATTTGGTATGGAGATAGTTTGAGACCCAGGCAATAACATAGGATACGGGAACGGGTTTTCCACGGGTCAAACCAATTTTTCAATACTTCTATAATTATAACTGTCTATATGTATAGTCATCGGGTACGCAAATTCTAAGTCTACGCGGGACTTCATAAAACGTTCTTAAACTTATATTATTTTCTTTAAAAATTCAATGCATTTACATTAAAAAGTTAAATTAAACCTTGTAGCTAAATATATCAGTTATTTATTGACTTTGTAAACCGCTTTGTCAAAAAGACTACCGCATAAAATTGTTACCGTCTCAATCGTTGAGCAAACACATTCGTCTGACAGCATGCATGGCTTCGATTGTCTATGTTTAATCAATATGGCGACTCATTGTTGCCAACCGCAATATTAAAGTTAGATATTTGTATAAAAAATGTCTTATTGGGGTTTAGAATAACCTAAATGTACTTGAACACGATCCCCGCCTCATCTGAGACGGCCTCCGTCAATCACGACTCTTGTATCCTGTCCACTTCGCTTTTGACTTTTTTCAACAGACTACATATTTTCTTATACTTCCCCGTCGAGTTTGGAAGGTTCTCGAAGTTGATGACGTCACAGATGTCCTTCGAGAACTTGTCATCAGCAGGAAGTTTGAGGTACGGAGACGCAACGTTGATTACGGGTGTTCCGTACGACGTCGTTTTGACGACGCCCTTCGTTTCCGCTGTTGGCGTTTTTATAGAATCACTTGAATTACTAGGGCTACTTACGTTTCTCACTGGTGATTCGGTACAACTACTGCCTATCGACTTGGGTTTGCCATTGCTAACTACGTTGTCGGCTTTAACTTCTAAATCTGACGCTTGAGGTGTAGTCTCTTGATTATCCGTTGCAGCTTTCTCGCTTTGAGTATTTTCGTCACTAATAATAATATCTTCATGTGTACTAAGGTCTATGTCTACGGATGTGTTTGGGGAGCCTGTGACAGTTGAAGCACCCTCTAGAGCGCTGAGCAGGAGCCGTTTCTTCTCTTCTAAATCGTCTAATGAGGGACTGCACCGACCGCTGCTTAGTAAGGACTTCTCCTGAAAATTATAGAATTCCTACTTTACAACAGTCAATTTGTGAAAACCTATAGGCAAAATATTATTTAGCTATTATTTTGTTTTATTGTGGTAGAGCCTTGCAATAATATTAAATTATTGCTCGAATCGGACCGGCTCGTCCGGGAAAGTACCACACTCACACACAGAACATCAGCGTGAAGTAATAGTTCGCTATTGCGTTTCGCAAGGTGAGTAAGAAGACCGCGGGCCTGTCCCTATCCTTCTATCCCATCTTCCCTAATCCATGTCCTGATGTCCCCTAACCTCTCCCTTATCCCATACGCCCAATCCTCTTCCCCTTTCGAGATCGGCAACGCATTGGTGACGCCTCTGGTGTTCTTCTATAGACGGCGGTGACCACTTACCACCAGGTGGGCAGCCTGTTTGTTTCTCAATCTTTTTACATGAAAAAAGCTAGGTCAGCTAAATATTCAAAGCCTATAAATTGATAAAAAAATTGTCCCCAGCCCAGATGAAAAAGTGGTGTCATTTTGTGATCCAAAACCACAAGCAGTTGCAGAAAAAAAAACAATGCAAATCATTAAATTGCTTCATTGAAAGAGACAAAGAAAACAAAATGGTTTCAATATTTCGAATGTGTTTTCAACAGTCAGATCAAGATGTTTTCAACAGTCAGATCAAGAGTGTGCCCTGTTCTGGATTATTGACAAGGTTGCAATGACAGTTCTGGTTACGAGGGTTTATTCCGAATGTTTCAGAAAGTTGGCAACGTCGCCCGCCAATAGCTGTCAAATATTTCGTTGTTTTTTTTTATCAATATCACTTTTTTGTGAGGTTTCAAGTTGCGCTCGGTCTCAGGGACCACGAGCAGTTTTTTTGAAGGGTTGTGGCGATGTTAGGCTTTTCCCTCCAGCGATGGGTTGCCTATGTGTTTAATTTTATAGAATTATGTTTAATTCTATAATATCACTGAATGAAAACAGGAATTATTGCTCTGTTATTGAATAAAACATGTGGATTGCAATAATTATCACACCAACACAACATTTTTAGTATTCTAGAAGTAATATTGTTGAACTTTCCATCGCATTTTCTCTTTAGTATACAAAATGATGCACGTCATTTTATTACAGAGCGATTATTTCTTTTTTCATGCAGTAATATTGAGAAATTAATGAAAACAGCGTTATATTTGACAGCTATTAGCGACGTTGCCAACCTTCGGAATAAAACCTCTTAACGCATTCACTGCCACTTCTTTTTACGAACTTTCGCCAGGTGCCACATCTGTCATTAAGGGAACATTGCAACGCACATGTGCGTTCGAGGCACTGCGGGAAAGTCAGCAAAACTCATATATGCGTTGGTGGCAGTGAATGCCTTAAAGCGCCCATACTCACTCCGTCGTCATCTTCTATGGTGATATGCGACGCGTCTTGCGGCATCGGAATATCTATCACCTCGGTCACGTCGACTATCTCCAAATCGTCTTCTGATTTATCGGCCTGGGGGGTAGCTGGTGGAGACGGCAGTTTAGGGGGGGAAGGAGGAGGGGAGGATGGTGGAGGAGGGGGAGGGGATGATGGTGGAAGAGGGGGAGGGGTGGATGGTGGAGGAGGCGGAGGCGGCGGAGCATCGTCGGGGAGTGGCGGGATGGAAGGAAACTCTACTACCTCTGTAAATAAAGTAAACAAAGTACTTGTTAATAAGTAGTCGGAGGACATCGTGATTGACATTAGCAATCGTGAAAAAAATACAACAATTGTATTTTCAAGTACCTAACGAAACAGATTAATAAACTGGAGTGTGGACAGTGTGGTTTAGCCCTCGACATTTAGTTTAGCTCAATCATTAATATCAAATTCTTATAAATAGATAGATTCAATCGAAAAATCTGAATAAACCTGTAACATTGCTCCCGCAATTCTGCATCAAAATTGTCAACAAAACACCACACTGCATGTCAAATTTAATGGACTTTATCGCTCGAAGGTGATTGAAAAAACTTTTTATTACTTTATTCCTACGGTTCAGATTTATCAACAAATAATTGGAGATCAATTTTAAGTGCAAATTTATTGGGCTGTTCAAAAGGGGGGTGGATTTATAAAGTTGTCAAATCCTCGTGATCTTATTTAGAATATGGGTCCAAATATGTGTGTCTGGCATATCTCACTTTTTGATAGCGCTCATTGCGTATCCGCCGATTAAAGTTTTGGTATCTGGCTTTTAGGGTAAATGTCCAGCTAAATATACGGTAGAGTCCGGCATTCTCAATTTAAGAGATGACAAACCTACAAAGGATATTTAAACCCAGGAATTAACTCTTAAAAGGGTGAAAAGGGGTTTATTTTATCATGAAATCAGCGAATCCCGGGCGGAACCTACCTAAATCTATATACATTTGTGAATCTTACCATCCCCACTGTCTAGCTCCATCTCCGCTAGTCCAACTTGACTCGCATTTTTCTCTGTTGAAGGGAAGAATGTCAATTTCTTCCGTTTATACGCTTTCATAGCGTTAGGCGCTAGCATTTGCAGCATCGCTATCTTACTATCCTGCTCTGACATTGGCGGCAAACCGTATAAGGCTGACTCCTGAAATTTCAATTCATGATGTGATGATTTCGTATTGATGAGATGAGGAATATTGGGTATTTTCAACTGAGTGGTTTATGTAATTTTAGATTAATACATACTTCTCTGTAACGCGAGCTGGCGGGTACATTGAATCCTGGGAAATCTAGAATCTTCTTTATGTCATATTTATCTTTAGAACCAGGTTCACTGACTTCCCCTTCCTCCTCCTCTGGATCTTGTATTGCGCTACCCTGAAAATGTCGTAAAACCAAATAACGAATTACAATTTGTACTAATAATCATCAACAAACAAAAAAGCAGCCTAGAAAAATATGTTGTAATTTAATAAAAGGAATAAAAACCAAGATATTTAGGTAAGTTAAAAATTTATTACCGTAGAATCAAACATAGTGATTCCCGAGTGTGAGATCCGCGCCTCCTCCAACCAGCCAGGTGGATAGCCTAATAGCCTCATGCGGTATATGTACAGTGGAAGCTCATTTCTCTTCAGACCTAACGCATGACGCAATTTACCAGATATCCTTCCTGGAACTAAATGACCATATTTCTGATCATCTTCCACATGATATCGTCTGTAAAAACAGAAAATAAAACATGACAAATAGATATGGGTTCATCAAATACGTAGGTAATATCCAAATGGTTAGTTAAAGGAATAATTAAAATCTTACCCAACTTTAACTATACACTTTCGTTTTTCAGCAATACGGATATTATCTCGGGGCTGTGTACAGTCTCTTAGTGAATGGGGCCCGTCACAGTTGAAGCAGGTTGGTCCTCTGCGTAACACTGGAGGCGGTGTTGGCTCTTTCACGGGCACATGACATATCAAGTTCGAGGACTAGAAAAAAAAAAATCTTTAAAAAAAATAAAATTTAATAAATATCCATAGGTTTGTTTCAGTCTTTACCTGTCTGTACCTAGGTATATCACTAGGTTCCTGATTAGACGGGTCTGTATCAACAAAGAAGAAGTTGTCTTGCTCGTCAGATTCATCTTGTGATTCGATTTTGGCTTTCCCTATCTCCGCTTCTTGCAAGTCCTCCGGCCAAATATCAAGCTCCAAGTCGGTCTCATTTTCCGACCCATCTAAAGCTTCTTCATCATGAAGTTTAATGAGCTTCAGCATGAAAGCTTTAACTTTCTCTTTATATGCCTTTGCCACTTTCCTATCCTTAAAACGTACCGTAAACAAAGGTGTCCTGTTCTCACACCCCGCTACACCCAAGTCAGTATTAGATGTGGGGGAATCAACAACCATTTCTTCGTTTAGTATTGACGTTTTTGGCGAACCAGTACTTTTTACCTTACTGCTATCAATGTCCTCGTCGTCAGGTTGTTCACTCTCGTCCTCGCTCTCAATAACGATGGGAGGAGTTTTCCCTCCATTCTGTGTTTTTACAGGCGACGGTTCTGTCACGATTGGGTCATCCGAACAGTCGATATTTACACGTTCTAAGCTTGTTTCCTCGTCATTAACTATCTCACAAATATTTTCGGACATAATTTTTGGCTCAATACGATTAATTTTAGGTTGTTTACCTTCATCTTCGCTACTAAGTACGATATCATCATTATCCAATTCAAAAATTATATCGTTAACTCCAGCCTTTCTTTTGGACATTGTGACAATACAGGGACATCAATTCAGTCACAAATCTAAATGTTATTGACTCGAATTGGAAAATGATCGTCAAAATGGAAATATCCAAAATAAATACAGCAAAGCGCGTAAAGAATTTGACAGATAACCCAGACAGACAAGACAGATAAGTACGAGACGAGACAACTGTTGCTGCTCGTAAAAATGCCCCAACGCTAAGCGCTAAGCGGCCAGTAGCATCGAACGATACGTCAACTAAACTGCATTCGTTAAGTTGGTACCTCCGTGTTAGCTAAGCTTCAGCTAAGCAATATTTTTGACCATCTAGTCCTCTCATCCATCACCGTAATTTGTGGTTTATCTGTGGCTATAAAAAAAGTTTTAGGTTATAATTTCTCAAAATATTGTTGGTGAATACAATGTCAATTTTATTTAAGAAATTCGCTCAAAGCGGCGCTAAAAACGTAATCTTACGACATAATGACTCTCAACTGTGTCTTATTTACTCGAGGAAACTCAGTTTAGTTCCATCGCTGTATGGTAAGACTGAAATCAATCAATGCCAATTGAATTCCTTTAAAACCATCTATTTAATATTTATTTATGTGTTTTAGACGGAGAAAAAGATCCCGCAACTAAGTTTTTCTCATCGGATGTCCAAGTTTTACTGAAAAGGCTTACGAGACCCGATTTGGCAAAAGTGTTCCGTAAGAGAACCAACAGCGGCCTAAATGTCCTTCGCACTCCGAAATACAAGTTCCTTACTTCAGAAGAACTTGAAGTAGAGATCACGAAAGCGAATGAAAGAGCTGACAAGCTTCTACAGATGCCCCCTGTTGTTAAAGTAAGTAACAAATATAACTTCATAGTTATTACTGGAACTTACATGAATCACTCATTGATTACTTTCGAAATTATATCATACTACAGCTTCTGCCCGCGACTTCGCCCGCGTATAGTTCGGTTATGGCGTTTCCGCAGGAACTATGCGTTTTCCGCGATGAAAACTACCCTATGTCCTTCCCAAGACTTCAACTATCTCCATGCCGAATTTCATGTAAATCGGTCAAGCCATTGAAGCGTGAAGAGGTCACAAACAGAGTTACTTACGCATTCATAATATTAATATGGATATGGATTATTCGTACCAATCGAATTTCAATTTAAAGCTAATATTGAACAGTGAATATTTACTTAATATTATTATTATTTCCAGGTACAACAACCAATCCATGAAGTCATAAGTCAGGATCCTGCTCTCATTGGATATGACACTTCCAAATATTTGTTCACAGACATCAGTTTCGGAGTGGACAATGAACACAGAATCATTGTTGAGAGGTCATTATTTGGAAAGAGTATTTTTAATTATTTTTTTCATTTACATACAACTTTTGTGCTTAAAACATACTTTGAGGCTTATTGCATGATACCAAATATAGCAGACTGATTCCCTTATTATTGTCAGACGTTGCTAATGTCACCAATTTTCATACAAAATGTGTCAAAGAAAATTGCCCATGGACACTGAAGGCTTTCATTCAACACATTCATAATATTATAATCCCTTATGCCCATTGGCCACAGTTGCCACTTACCATCAGGAGGCCTGTGTGCTCGTTTGCTAACCAATATCACAGAATATTTAATAATACATACAGAATAGCCACGGAATCACCCACCTGAATGTAGCCGGCGCGCAACTCGCGCCCATCTAGCCCTTTTTATTATTATTATTACAGACGGACAAACAGGCAGACGGCCCACCTGATGGAAAGTGGTTACCGCCGCCTATAGACATTTGTAACACCAGAGGCGTCACCAATGCGTTGCCGGTCCCAAAGATATTTAATGACACCCTTTTTAAAACATCCCATATTGTAGTGCAGAGTGAAAATTACCGCCCCGTCGCCCTTACCGTCATTTGTTTCATCCAGAGATGGGAGAGTGAATCTTTGGCCCGCGTAGTGGTACACACACATTTACAAGTGCACAGACGTCCTCGCACGCAAACATTGACACTTCATTCCAAATGTGTTCGAAATCGTGCTTTTATAGGCCGTGTCCGTCGTGTGCCAATACCTAACCTACAGTCAGCAGCAGAAGTAGATAAGCTGTCCAGGTGTTCAAAATGACCTACACACGCCCTTAACGTCTTAAGAATAAGGTCGTGTGTAGGTCATTTTGAACACCTGGACAGCTTATCTACTTCTGCTGCTGACTGTACCATAAAAAAATCCTCTGTTTTTTAAAATTAAAATCTTGATAATGGCAATGATTAACACCACCTTTTTAATTTAAGGCAACCTGATGGCACGCTGCAATGTTGTGACCATGATACCAGGAAAAGATTGAACCAGGTAAGAACAAAACATTCCGTTACACACTGTTCCGTTTTAATATGAGAGAATTTTTTTAGTGATTTTATTACCACTTTCAGATATACTTCCCAATCAACGGGCGCAAAATAAGAGAGCCGTTAATGTTTTCGGACCCAGAGAAACTAAACGGTCTGCTGGACAAGGAACACTATGAATTTGTCCTGGACCGAGCCTGTATCCAGTACGAACCAGATGAAGCCCCTTATCAGAGAGTCACCAGTCTTACATACCAGCATGTAGATTCTATGAACAAATATGATTTACTAAGGTTGGTTATTGCAACAAATCGAAGATTATGTACAGTTGCATAATATGGTTTTAATATTTTGCTGCACCCTCACAGGGTCCATGTTAGTACTTAAGAAAATATTGTAACATCTTGTAAAAACCATGGTTTGGCAATAAATTATATGAATATGAATATGAATATGGCTCATGGTTGTTTTCTGAAATTTTGACCTTATATTTTAAATAGAATTCACATATTTCCAGCAACATTCAGACACTTGTATTTTTATTCATAACTAGCTTCTGCCCGCGACTTCGCCCGCGTGGAATTCGGTTTTTCCGGGATAAAAAGTAGCCTATGTCCTTTCCCGGGACCCCAAATATCTCCGTGCCAAATTTCATCTCAATCGGTCCAGCGGTTGAAGCGTAAAGAGGTAACAGACAGAGAGTTACTTTCGCATTTTAAATATTAATATGGATTATGATTTTGAATAATTTCAAATAGAAGTACAGAATATACAAAAGTAATAAGATACTAACTCCCAGTTATTTTTTTACATGTGCATTTTCATTCTCATTTTTATTTATTTATTACAGGTCTACAAGGCACTTTGGCCCCTTAGTGTTCTACCTGACGTGGCACCAGAGCATTGACAGCTTGATGCTGGAACTGCTCCAGTCTGGGGCCATCAGGGAGGCTGTGCTGCTGGTCGCCACGAGGCAGGCCATACACGAGGATGTTGCTAACGGCGATCTGGCACAGAAATTGACCCAACAGGTGTGTGGAAAATGTTCATTTTTTTTTTCATACGAATATTTTAAATGCGAAAGTAACGCTGTCTGTCTGTCTGTCTGTCTGTTACCTCTTAACTCTTAAACCGTTTGACCAATTTGGCATGGAGGTAGTTTAAGTCCCGGGAAAGGACATGTGCTGCTTTTTATCTCGGAAAATCGCATAGTTACTCCGGAAACGTGATAACCGAATTCCACGTAGGCGAAGTCACGGGCTGAAGCTATTATTATAAATGTGCAAGCCCTGGACCGATTTTAGTAAAATTTGGTAAGGAGGTAGTTGAAATCCCGGGAAAGGACATGGGCTACTTTTTATCTCGGAAAAACGCCTAGTTCCCGCGGGAAAAGGTGAAATAATTGTAAAATAAACTTGTATATTCACTGGGATAAGGAAATAAGCTCTTTTATTTATATCATTATGAATGAAGTTTCGCATGAAGAGAGGGATTAAAATGAATGTGGAAGAAGCGAGGTACGCTTGGATAGAAGTGTAAAATGGAAGTTCTATGGTCTCTGCCTACCCCATTGAGAAACAGACGTGAGTCTACGTATGGATGAATAAATAGTCCGTATAAAGAAATTATGAATTTGAATAATAATTTACAGATTCTACCCACTCCAGTGCTGTTATCAAAGCAAGAGCGGCTCACCGAAGAAGATATCCGTCTGGACAACGGTTGCATGGACTGTATACAGAAGTACATAGCAAGCAACTCTTCAATGAAGAGCCAGCAGGAACTAGCTCTCCAGGGCTTCAGGGAGCACTATCAGCAACTCTCGGACTTGAGCCGTGGACTCCAACTAGCGCACGGAAACGCTTGAAATGTAGATTCGCAATATATTTATAGTTAACAAACTTTGATGTCTTATTTCAACACAAATTGAAGAATGAAGATGAAGAAGTGAGTATAGAGTATACAGCATAAATGTACTTTAGGTTGTGCAAGTAATAGTTCAAAATGGCATTAAGTTTGAAATTTGTTATTGAATATATGCTATTGCTAGTTAGCGCAAGCGTTCTAAATGTGTTTTGTAATCTAGGCTCAGAGTAGGTAGGTAACTTTAAAAAAAAATCATTTCAATTCAAAATTCAATCATTTATTCAGCAAACTGGCCACATTGGGGCACTTTTTCAAGTCAGAAAAAGAATTTACCAAATTTTCCAGCATAACAAAATGAAAATGATACCATACTGCAACTCTTGCAATGTTGACTATTCATTATGAGCACTATTAAAGAAGAAGAAACACAATTCTTACGATTTGTGTACTGTACGGAAAGGTACTTTTGAAAGGTGTTGAAAATGAAAAAAACATTTTACCGCTGTTTTATTTTTCTGCCATAAACTATTCGCTCCGTCATTTATTATTTTTATTAGATTTCTCCAATATACGCACTTGCACCTTGCTCCGTTGTAATAAGGTCTAAAAGTATACATATATTACAAATACAAATACACAAATACAAATTCGTTTATTCTCCATAATAATATGAAACATGCATTATTTATTAGCTTAACAAATCACACAGGTACTCTGTAGTTTAACAGATAGGCATTTATTATGGAAAAAGGGTATGGGCACAGCTAATGCTGATTTATGATTAATAAACTCGACTGTAAAAATTTACTCCGCCAAGTTAGTCTTAGTTAAGGTTGGATTAGACCTCATTAAATAGAGGTAGGTATAGCAGTCTATGGTTTCAATCAAAATGACATTAAGACAGGTTCATTGTAAATATTTACAACCATTGATAATGCTTTTACAAATAATTTATTCAAATGCCGTTTTATAGGAAACCCCGTAACTTCACGCCCCTCTCTAAATTAGCTGAGAAAAAATCTATTAAAAATGGCTTGCATCATGCAACATTCACGTCGAGGTTTGATAAATTTAAGGGAGAATGGAATACCGACCTCAAGGAAGGTACCTAACAGTCATGTAAAGTTCCCACATAATGTGCCTAAATAAATAACAAACAATAATATTTTTTCTATTCTCCTACTTTCTAAAGTGCATTAACTCTTGCAGGCAAAGGATATTTTTTGACGATTACTGGAAAGCTGTATGAAGGGGATTGGTATGATGGCTTTAGGTTGGTACACATTTGAAATTAGATAACGGGGGAAGTCACGGGTAGAAGCTGTAGATATATAACTAAAAAAAACCGGCCAAGTGCGTGTCGGGCCACACGCAAAGTATAGGGTTCCGAAGTTTACGATGCCCACAGTACCTTTCTAAGACTTATTTAGCATTTTAGCTAGCCTGTGGTATGAGGTGCCCGCCCGACGCCCCTGCCGCTCGACAAAAATCATTGGTTTTTTAATCATTTCATAAGTTGGTCGTATGACTCGTAAATTTGTACAGACTACTAGCTGTGATAGTTTTCCTTTCAACTACGTTATATATGGCACAACCGTGATTTTTTTCAGCCATCCAAATACCACCATTTAGCTGGCAGGAGGGGGGGGGGGGGCACACTCGACTCTAACAAAAAATAGCACTTTAAAGCTTAATATTTCACCAACGCATCACTTATTCAAAAAATAGTTTTAACAAACCCACAATATTTTTTTAACACCTATTCAACGATATGCCGCACCATGAGGTACGCAAGGAAAAAAAATACATTCCTACTTTACGAGTAGGGGAGGTAAGTACCCTATAAAAAATCATATTTAAAATTTTTATTGTACCACTTTGTCAGCGTCAGCGTAACTATATGTATATTCATGCCAAATTACAGCTTTCTAGAACTACAAGCATCACCAAGCAATAGTGCGGACAGACGGACGGACGGACGGACATGGCGAAATTATAAGGGTTCCTTGTGGACTTCGGAAGCCTAAAAACGGGATGTTTATGCGCATGCGAAGTCGCAGGGAAAAGCCTAGTATCATAAAAAAACCTAATTCTTCTAGGCACGGTTTCGGCTTGCTCAGCCACCGCATGCCAAACGGCGTCTTTCGCCTCGACTACAGAGGCGACGGTCCGCGGCAAACCCGAGGGAGTGGGGTGGCGGTACCATGAGAACGGAGACGTTTACTTCGGGTACTGGAGGAAGGGGTTCAGGCATGGATACGGGAAGATGTGGTACTCTGACGGGACGATGTACGTCGGGTACTGGGCGATGGGCAAGAAGGAAGGGTTGGGCATGTTTGTGCAAAGTAAGTGTTAAACCTCAAGGTGCTGTGATAAATAGAAGGTAGGAGTTTCACAGGGACCGTCAAAACGTCACGGCGCTCAATTTGAACTTTAAATCCAGCTAAATACAGTTCAGTTTCAACGCCGTGACGTTTTGACGTTTACTATGATATCCTTTCACTCTGCGTGCCCTCTATGTGACTACAGGGGCATTATTCGGGTTACGGGGCATTATATAGAGATACGAGATTTCCTATATCCCAAATAAGGATAGACCATCTCCCAATTTTAGCGAGTCAGCAAATTACTATTCGTGCGCCTCACTCGTATACTTTCTTCACGATTGGACTGAATTGACTGAGCAGGGTCACCTATCTCACTTATGCGTCGAACGACGTTAGGGTTTTGGAATTTAGGGCCTTATCCCACTTGCGATTTGCGAGCGTGTTTTGTATGGAGGCGAACACGCCGCGAGTTCGACGCGTACGAGTTTTGTACTTATTGAAAAACGCTTTCAACTCGCTTGCAAATCGCAAGTGGGATAAGTCCCTTAGACTCGCTTAGCCGTCACTTTGACGTCCCGAATAACAGATTTCTCATAGAAAAGAGACAAGGGTATTCCTATTCCGTTCGTTATAGGATCACTTCGTGAACTTTATTCACGACAGCGACGCATACATTGGCCTACCAACAACGGAGGAGATAAGACGATATTAGACGTCAGCCACCCGCGGCGTGAGAGTGAGGGCTTTTTTATTTGACATGGTATTGAAAAGTTTAATAATCGGTATTCATTACATAACTAGAAAACGGAAATCGTTACGAGGGCCACTGGGAGGACGACATCAAGAGCGGCCTCGGCAGGTTTTACCACATGCACACCGGCCAACTGCAAGAAGGCTGCTGGGTCGACGACGTCTGCGTGAAATCCAAGATGACCGACATCATCATACGGCAGTTCTGCGATCTGCCCACGCAGTACCCGCTGCCGCCTGTGAGTGTTTCAATCTTTAGCCTTTTTTACGTTGGGAAAACTCCTTCGGATAGAAAGAGATTTCCGCTTGTATTTTGTAACTTGTACTGAGCATTACCTACAATAAGTTACAAATTACGAGCGGAAATGGGACTAGGACTAATGGCTAAAACCCCAAGTAATGTCGACTCCGCTCCGCATTTGACGGGGCGTCGCAAGATCACATTCGCACTAGACTGTCGCGAGTTTATTATTCAGCCTAGTTTGATTGACCGATCGTTTAACACGTTCCCTGTCCGAAGGCCCCCAATGTGGGGACATGAAGCTTTTTATCACAAGTCCATGCTCCCACTATGGAGTCACTGCTTCATACTAAGATACGTATACATACGTCAGTTGGACTTGTGAGATTGTGCTGTCATTTTATATGGGGACAGGGAATGTGTTAACGCAAGCCTGCAGCCCCATTTAGGTACCTATTTACAACAACACCAAAAACAACAATACTCTTCATTAAACACCATATAAACAAAACAAAGAAAATACAATAATAATACACATTAAATAAGTAAACAACAGGCGGACTTATCGCTAAATAGCGATCGCTTCCAGCCAACCTTAGGAAAGTAGAGAAGGCGAAAAGAAAACAACGATGGGCGGTGTAAAATTAAGAAGTAAATCGAAAAAAGGAGGATTTTAATTGAAGATTTTTTTACGTCCACTGCTGCTGGGGTTTCATTCGGGGTACAAAAGGGATTTCATAGGGAGTTTCAAAACGCTTAAATTGAGCTTTAAATCTAGCTGCAAGTTCAGTTTCAACGGCGTGACGTTCCCTTTTGCGCCCTGAATGAGGCCATGACATGAACACAGTCTCATCACGAGAGAGTTTGAGCTATATAGTCACCCTACACCACGCCGGCCCAGTGCGGTTTGGGGACTCGCAAACATCTTTGAAGAACATCGCCGATGCGTGCAAGTTCCCTCGCGATGTTTTCCTTTATTGAAAAACACGGTGGTAAATTTAATAAAAATTATGTACATAAATGCATCAGAAAGGCGAGAAGGGATTCGAACCCTCTGCATAAGAGGCGATAGTCCTCTAGGCTACTACGGGTTTACTATTATTAATTCTAACTTGTGATTTGTTTTTCCGTTTTCAGGAGGAGCTATTCGACTCCAAGAAAGTTCTAGAAGAGAGCGAACTGTGGCTCAAAATGAAGATAGGGGACATCGACAAAAAACTGCAACACTGTATTGACCAAATGTAATTGATTTTTATTCAATTAAATCATAACAGATCATTCGGTTGTAAACATATAGATTTAGCTATGATTTCCTAGGTTAGATAGGTAATTCGTTTTTTTTTTCATAAATTCATAATGGGTCAAAAAAGAAAAACTTTAAACAATTTGAGTGCTCACGGAGTACAAAACGAACTGAAGAACTTTGCAGTAACCCTAGGATATGTAAGTAAAGTAGAATGTTACTCATAAAGTCATACTAAATAGATAGTCATTTCATATTTTTTTAGAGTATGAATAATAGACCATAAATAGCTGATCAGCTACCATTTTGACAACTCCATGAGCATTGAGCATATCTTGTATTGTAACATACCAGGGTCTATGCGGGAGCACGAAGCAACATGGGCGTACCAGGGGGGGCCAGCTGCACTCCATACAAATGGAACCGAGTCTGCACACTAATATTGTAGGTAATAATAAGTGCGCGAGTCTGCACGTGAACCTGTTTAGGGTTGGTGAACGGAACGAGCACAGAGCAGCTATACATGATGATGATGGTCCGACCGCTTTAGGTTTTACGTCGCATGTGGCTTGTGTAGTCGATCTTCCATGTGAAGATCCCCGCGCATTGCGGGCATGTGAGCTCACCGTTAATATAATTGTAACTGAGCTAGCGCAGATGGTCGGGCTTTTAACTCATCGCACTTGGTTGTGAAAATCCTGGACTTTGGAGCTATTGGTGTCGAGCTCGGCGCGCTGGTGGTTTTCAAAATCCTGGACTTTAAATTTGGAGCTATACCCACTCGTTTCGTAAAGTTATGTAAGAACTTGTTGCGCAATGCGAATGACGACCATGGCTGAGTGCACCAAATGAGTGGACGTTCACCGCGGCATCCCTTGGACCCTTTTCACATGCACTTTTCACGTGCTATGTGAAAGCTTTCTATGTAGCTCGTACATTACTGCATTAGACGGGCACGGCGATCGTGCCGTGACCGTGTGCATGAGAAAAGGGCCTTAAGGTTAATTGCCCTTTGTATTCTGGGTCATGATATTGGGATCCTAACTCAGCGCATGGCCTAAGTATATCGTGCAGGCAGTGGAAATACAAGTTCCTTACTTCAGAAGAACTTGAAGTAGAGATCACGAAAGCGAATGAAAGAGCTGACAAGCTTCTACAGATGCCCCCTGTTGTTAAAGTAAGTAACAAATATAACTTCATAGTTATTACTGGAACTTACATGAATCACTCATTGATTACTTTCGAAATTATATCATACTACAGCTTCTGCCCGCGACTTCGCCCGCGTATAGTTCGGTTATGGCGTTTCCGCAGGAACTATGCGTTTTCCGCGATGAAAACTACCCTATGTCCTTCCCAAGACTTCAACTATCTCCATGCCGAATTTCATGTAAATCGGTCAAGCCATTGAAGCGTGAAGAGGTCACAAACAGAGTTACTTACGCATTCATAATATTAATATGGATATGGATTATTCGTACCAATCGAATTTCAATTTAAAGCTAATATTGAACAGTGAATATTTACTTAATATTATTATTATTTCCAGGTACAACAACCAATCCATGAAGTCATAAGTCAGGATCCTGCTCTCATTGGATATGACACTTCCAAATATTTGTTCACAGACATCAGTTTCGGAGTGGACAATGAACACAGAATCATTGTTGAGAGGTCATTATTTGGAAAGAGTATTTTTAATTATTTTTTTCATTTACATACAACTTTTGTGCTTAAAACATACTTTGAGGCTTATTGCATGATACCAAATATAGCAGACTGATTCCCTTATTATTGTCAGACGTTGCTAATGTCACCAATTTTCATACAAAATGTGTCAAAGAAAATTGCCCATGGACACTGAAGGCTTTCATTCAACACATTCATAATATTATAATCCCTTATGCCCATTGGCCACAGTTGCCACTTACCATCAGGAGGCCTGTGTGCTCGTTTGCTAACCAATATCACAGAATATTTAATAATACATACAGAATAGCCACGGAATCACCCACCTGAATGTAGCCGGCGCGCAACTCGCGCCCATCTAGCCCTTTTTATTATTATTATTACAGACGGACAAACAGGCAGACGGCCCACCTGATGGAAAGTGGTTACCGCCGCCTATAGACATTTGTAACACCAGAGGCGTCACCAATGCGTTGCCGGTCCCAAAGATATTTAATGACACCCTTTTTAAAACATCCCATATTGTAGTGCAGAGTGAAAATTACCGCCCCGTCGCCCTTACCGTCATTTGTTTCATCCAGAGATGGGAGAGTGAATCTTTGGCCCGCGTAGTGGTACACACACATTTACAAGTGCACAGACGTCCTCGCACGCAAACATTGACACTTCATTCCAAATGTGTTCGAAATCGTGCTTTTATAGGCCGTGTCCGTCGTGTGCCAATACCTAACCTACAGTCAGCAGCAGAAGTAGATAAGCTGTCCAGGTGTTCAAAATGACCTACACACGCCCTTAACGTCTTAAGAATAAGGTCGTGTGTAGGTCATTTTGAACACCTGGACAGCTTATCTACTTCTGCTGCTGACTGTACCATAAAAAAATCCTCTGTTTTTTAAAATTAAAATCTTGATAATGGCAATGATTAACACCACCTTTTTAATTTAAGGCAACCTGATGGCACGCTGCAATGTTGTGACCATGATACCAGGAAAAGATTGAACCAGGTAAGAACAAAACATTCCGTTACACACTGTTCCGTTTTAATATGAGAGAATTTTTTTAGTGATTTTATTACCACTTTCAGATATACTTCCCAATCAACGGGCGCAAAATAAGAGAGCCGTTAATGTTTTCGGACCCAGAGAAACTAAACGGTCTGCTGGACAAGGAACACTATGAATTTGTCCTGGAAATACATTTTCCGGGATAAAAAGTAGCCTATGTCCTTTCCCGGGACCCCAAATATCTCCGTGCCAAATTTCATCTCAATCGGTCCAGCGGTTGAAGCGTAAAGAGGTAACAGACAGAGAGTTACTTTCGCATTTTAAATATTAATATGGATTATGATTTTGAATAATTTCAAATAGAAGTACAGAATATACAAAAGTAATAAGATACTAACTCCCAGTTATTTTTTTACATGTGCATTTTCATTCTCATTTTTATTTATTTATTACAGGTCTACAAGGCACTTTGGCCCCTTAGTGTTCTACCTGACGTGGCACCAGAGCATTGACAGCTTGATGCTGGAACTGCTCCAGTCTGGGGCCATCAGGGAGGCTGTGCTGCTGGTCGCCACGAGGCAGGCCATACACGAGGATGTTGCTAACGGCGATCTGGCACAGAAATTGACCCAACAGGTGTGTGGAAAATGTTCATTTTTTTTTTCATACGAATATTTTAAATGCGAAAGTAACGCTGTCTGTCTGTCTGTCTGTCTGTTACCTCTTAACTCTTAAACCGTTTGACCAATTTGGCATGGAGGTAGTTTAAGTCCCGGGAAAGGACATGTGCTGCTTTTTATCTCGGAAAATCGCATAGTTACTCCGGAAACGTGATAACCGAATTCCACGTAGGCGAAGTCACGGGCTGAAGCTATTATTATAAATGTGCAAGCCCTGGACCGATTTTAGTAAAATTTGGTAAGGAGGTAGTTGAAATCCCGGGAAAGGACATGGGCTACTTTTTATCTCGGAAAAACGCCTAGTTCCCGCGGGAAAAGGTGAAATAATTGTAAAATAAACTTGTATATTCACTGGGATAAGGAAATAAGCTCTTTTATTTATATCATTATGAATGAAGTTTCGCATGAAGAGAGGGATTAAAATGAATGTGGAAGAAGCGAGGTACGCTTGGATAGAAGTGTAAAATGGAAGTTCTATGGTCTCTGCCTACCCCATTGAGAAACAGACGTGAGTCTACGTATGGATGAATAAATAGTCCGTATAAAGAAATTATGAATTTGAATAATAATTTACAGATTCTACCCACTCCAGTGCTGTTATCAAAGCAAGAGCGGCTCACCGAAGAAGATATCCGTCTGGACAACGGTTGCATGGACTGTATACAGAAGTACATAGCAAGCAACTCTTCAATGAAGAGCCAGCAGGAACTAGCTCTCCAGGGCTTCAGGGAGCACTATCAGCAACTCTCGGACTTGAGCCGTGGACTCCAACTAGCGCACGGAAACGCTTGAAATGTAGATTCGCAATATATTTATAGTTAACAAACTTTGATGTCTTATTTCAACACAAATTGAAGAATGAAGATGAAGAAGTGAGTATAGAGTATACAGCATAAATGTACTTTAGGTTGTGCAAGTAATAGTTCAAAATGGCATTAAGTTTGAAATTTGTTATTGAATATATGCTATTGCTAGTTAGCGCAAGCGTTCTAAATGTGTTTTGTAATCTAGGCTCAGAGTAGGTAGGTAACTTTAAAAAAAAATCATTTCAATTCAAAATTCAATCATTTATTCAGCAAACTGGCCACATTGGGGCACTTTTTCAAGTCAGAAAAAGAATTTACCAAATTTTCCAGCATAACAAAATGAAAATGATACCATACTGCAACTCTTGCAATGTTGACTATTCATTATGAGCACTATTAAAGAAGAAGAAACACAATTCTTACGATTTGTGTACTGTACGGAAAGGTACTTTTGAAAGGTGTTGAAAATGAAAAAAACATTTTACCGCTGTTTTATTTTTCTGCCATAAACTATTCGCTCCGTCATTTATTATTTTTATTAGATTTCTCCAATATACGCACTTGCACCTTGCTCCGTTGTAATAAGGTCTAAAAGTATACATATATTACAAATACAAATACACAAATACAAATTCGTTTATTCTCCATAATAATATGAAACATGCATTATTTATTAGCTTAACAAATCACACAGGTACTCTGTAGTTTAACAGATAGGCATTTATTATGGAAAAAGGGTATGGGCACAGCTAATGCTGATTTATGATTAATAAACTCGACTGTAAAAATTTACTCCGCCAAGTTAGTCTTAGTTAAGGTTGGATTAGACCTCATTAAATAGAGGTAGGTATAGCAGTCTATGGTTTCAATCAAAATGACATTAAGACAGGTTCATTGTAAATATTTACAACCATTGATAATGCTTTTACAAATAATTTATTCAAATGCCGTTTTATAGGAAACCCCGTAACTTCACGCCCCTCTCTAAATTAGCTGAGAAAAAATCTATTAAAAATGGCTTGCATCATGCAACATTCACGTCGAGGTTTGATAAATTTAAGGGAGAATGGAATACCGACCTCAAGGAAGGTACCTAACAGTCATGTAAAGTTCCCACATAATGTGCCTAAATAAATAACAAACAATAATATTTTTTCTATTCTCCTACTTTCTAAAGTGCATTAACTCTTGCAGGCAAAGGATATTTTTTGACGATTACTGGAAAGCTGTATGAAGGGGATTGGTATGATGGCTTTAGGTTGGTACACATTTGAAATTAGATAACGGGGGAAGTCACGGGTAGAAGCTGTAGATATATAACTAAAAAAAACCGGCCAAGTGCGTGTCGGGCCACACGCAAAGTATAGGGTTCCGAAGTTTACGATGCCCACAGTACCTTTCTAAGACTTATTTAGCATTTTAGCTAGCCTGTGGTATGAGGTGCCCGCCCGACGCCCCTGCCGCTCGACAAAAATCATTGGTTTTTTAATCATTTCATAAGTTGGTCGTATGACTCGTAAATTTGTACAGACTACTAGCTGTGATAGTTTTCCTTTCAACTACGTTATATATGGCACAACCGTGATTTTTTTCAGCCATCCAAATACCACCATTTAGCTGGCAGGAGGGGGGGGGGGGGGCACACTCGACTCTAACAAAAAATAGCACTTTAAAGCTTAATATTTCACCAACGCATCACTTATTCAAAAAATAGTTTTAACAAACCCACAATATTTTTTTAACACCTATTCAACGATATGCCGCACCATGAGGTACGCAAGGAAAAAAAATACATTCCTACTTTACGAGTAGGGGAGGTAAGTACCCTATAAAAAATCATATTTAAAATTTTTATTGTACCACTTTGTCAGCGTCAGCGTAACTATATGTATATTCATGCCAAATTACAGCTTTCTAGAACTACAAGCATCACCAAGCAATAGTGCGGACAGACGGACGGACGGACGGACATGGCGAAATTATAAGGGTTCCTTGTGGACTTCGGAAGCCTAAAAACGGGATGTTTATGCGCATGCGAAGTCGCAGGGAAAAGCCTAGTATCATAAAAAAACCTAATTCTTCTAGGCACGGTTTCGGCTTGCTCAGCCACCGCATGCCAAACGGCGTCTTTCGCCTCGACTACAGAGGCGACTGGGTCCGCGGCAAACCCGAGGGAGTGGGGTGGCGGTACCATGAGAACGGAGACGTGTACTTCGGGTACTGGAGGAAGGGGTTCAGGCATGGATACGGGAAGATGTGGTACTCTGATGGGACGATGTACGTCGGGTACTGGGCGATGGGCAAGAAGGAAGGGTTGGGCATGTTTGTGCAAAGTAAGTGTTAAACCTCAAGGTGCTGTGATAAATAGAAGGTAGGAGTTTCACAGGGACCGTCAAAACGTCACGGCGCTCAATTTGAACTTTAAATCCAGCTAAATACAGTTCAGTTTCAACGCCGTGACGTTTTGACGTTTACTATGATATCCTTTCACTCTGCGTGCCCTCTATGTGACTACAGGGGCATTATTCGGGTTACGGGGCATTATAAGAGATACGAGATTTCCTATATCCCAAATAAGGATAGACCATCTCCCAATTTTAGCGAGTCAGCAAATTACTATTCGTGCGCCTCACTCGTATACTTTCTTCACGATTGGACTGAATTGACTGAGCAGGGTCACCTATCTCACTTATGCGTCGAACGACGTTAGGGTTTTGGAATTTAGGGCCTTATCCCACTTGCGATTTGCGAGCGTGTTTTGTATGGAGGCGAACACGCCGCGAGTTCGACGCGTACGAGTTTTGTACTTATTGAAAAACGCTTTCAACTCGCTTGCAAATCGCAAGTGGGATAAGTCCCTTAGACTCGCTTAGCCGTCACTTTGACGTCCCGAATAACAGATTTCTCATAGAAAAGAGACAAGGGTATTCCTATTCCGTTCGTTATAGGATCACTTCGTGAACTTTATTCACGACAGCGACGCATACATTGGCGTACCAACAACGGAGGAGATAAGACGATATTAGACGTCAGCCATCCGCGGCGTGAGAGTGAGGGCTTTTTTATTTGACATGGTATTGAAAAGTTTAATAATCGGTATATAACTAGAAAACGGAAATCGTTACGAGGGCCACTGGGAGGACGACATCAAGAGCGGCCTCGGCAGGTTTTACCACATGCACACCGGCCAACTGCAAGAAGGCTGCTGGGTCGACGACGTCTGCGTGAAATCCAAGATGACCGACATCATCATACGGCAGTTCTGCGACCTGCCCACGCAGTACCCGCTGCCGCCTGTGAGTGTTTCATTGTTAAGCCTTTTTAGGGTTCCGAAGTCCACTAGGAACCCTTATAGTTTCGCCATGTCCGTCCGTCTGTCCGCACTATTGCTCGGAGATGCTTAGTTCTAGAAAGCTGTAATTTGGCATGAATATACATATTAGTTACGCTGACAAAGTGGTACAATAAAATTTTGAAATATATTTTTTTATAGGGTACCTCCCCTACTCGTAAAGTGGGGATGTAATTTTTTTTCTTGCGTACCCCATAGTGCGGCATATCGTTGAATAGGTCTTAAAAAAATATTGTGGGTTTGTTAAAGCCATTTTTTGATTAAGTGATGCGTTTGTGAAATATTAAGCTTTAAAGTGCTATTTTTTGTTAGAGTCACGTGTCCCCCCCCCCCCTGCCAGCTAAATGGTGGTATTTGGATGGCTGAAAAAAATCACGGTTATGGCATATATAACGTAGTTGAAAGGAAAACTATCACAGCTAAGTAGGCTGTACAAACTTACGAGTCATAGTCGACCAACTTATGAAATGATTAAAAAACCAATGATTTTTCTCGAGCGGCAGGCGCGTCGGGCGGGCACGTCATACCACAGGCTAGCTAGATGCTAGTAAGTCTTAGAAAGGTACTGTGGGCATCGTCAACTTCGGAACCCTATAATTTGCGCGTGGCCCGACACGCACTTGGCCGGTTTTTTATTTAAGTTGGGAAAACTCCTTCAGATATATATATATTTTGTAACTTGTACTGAGCATTACAACAAGTTACAAATTACGAGCGGAAATGGGACTAGGACTAATGGCTAAAACCCCAAGTAATGTCGACTCCGCTCCGCATTTGACGGGGCGTCGCAAGATCGCATTCGCACTTGACTCGACTGCGTCGCGAGTTTATTAGTCAGCCTAGTTTGATTGACCGATCGTTTAACACGTTCCCTGTCCGAAGGCCCCCAATGTGGGGACATGAAGCTTTTTATCACAAGTCCATGCTCCCACTATGGAGTCACTGCTTCATACTAAGATACGTATACATACGTCAGTTGGACTTGTGAGATTGTGCTGTCATTTTATATGGGGACAGGGAATGTGTTAACGCAAGCCTGCAGCCCCATTTAGGTACCTATTTACAACAACACCAACAACAACAATACTCTTCATTAAACACCATATAAACAAAACAAAGAAAATACAATAATAATACACATTAAATAAGTAAACAAAAGGCGGACTTATCGCTAAATAGCGATCGCTTCCAGCCAACCTTAGGAAAGTAGAGAAGGCGAAAAGAAAACAACGATGGGCGGTGTAAAATTAAGAAGTTAATCGAAAAAAGGAGGATTTTAATTGAAGATTTTTTTACGTCCACTGCTGCTGGGGTTTCATTCGGGGTACAAAAGGGATTTCATAGGGAGTTTCAAAACGCTTAAATTGAGCTTTAAATCTAGCTGCAAGTTCAGTTTCAACGGCGTGACGTTCCCTTTTGCGCCCTGAATGAGGCCATGACATGAACACAGTCTCATCACGAGAGAGTTTGAGCTATATAGTCACCCTACACCACGCCGGCCCAGTGCGGTTTGGGGACTCGCAAACATCTTTGAAGAACATCGCCGATGCGTGCAAGTTCCCTCGCGATGTTTTCCTTTATTGAAAAACACGGTGGTAAATTTAATAAAAATTATGCACATAAATGCATCAGAAAGGCGAGAAGGGATTCGAACCCTCTGCATAAGAAACCCGTAGTAGCCTAGAGGACTATCGCAGTCCTCTAGGCTACTACGGGTTTACTATTATTAATTCTAACTTGTGATTTGTTTTTCCGTTTTCAGGAGGAGCTATTCGACTCCAAGAAAGTTCTAGAAGAGAGCGAACTGTGGCTCAAAATGAAGATAGGGGACATCGACAAAAAACTGCAACACTGTATTGACCAAATGTAATTGATTTTTATTCAATTAAATCATAACAGATCATTCGGTTGTAATAGTAAACATATAGATTTAGCTATGATTTCCTAGGTTAGATAGGTAATTCGTTTTTTTTTTTCATAAATTCATAATGGGTCAAAACGAAAAACTTTAAACAATTTGAGTGCTCACGGAGTACAAAATGAACTGAAGAACTGTGCAGTAACCCTAGGATATGTAAGTTAAGTAGATTGTTACTCATAAAGTCATACTAAATAGATAGTCATTTCATATTTTTTTAGAGTATGAATAATAGACCATAAATAGCTGATCAGCTACCATTTTGACAACTCCATGAGCATTGAGCATATCTTGTATTGTAACATACCAGGGTCTATGCGGGAGCACGAAGCAACATGGGCGTACCAGGGGGGCCAGCTGCACTCCATACAAATGGAACCGAGTCTGCACACTAATATTGTAGGTAATAATAAGTGCGCGAGTCTGCGCGTGAACCTGTTTAGGGTTGGTGAACGGAACGAGCAGGCGCGAGCTATACATGATGTTGATGGTCCGACCGCTTTAGGTTTTACGTCGCATGTGGCTTGTGTAGCCGATCTTCCATGTGAAGATCCCCGCGCATTGCGGGCATGTGAGCTCACCGTTAATATAATTGTAACTGACCTAGCGCAGATGGTCGGGCTTTTAACTCATCGCACTTGGTTGTGAAAATCCTGGACTTTGGAGCTATTGGTGTCGAGCTCGGCGCGCTGGTGGTTTTCAAAATCCTGGACTTTAAATTTGGAGCTATACCCACTCGTTTCGTAAAGTTATGTAAGAACTTGTTGCGCAATGCGAATGACGACCATGGCTGAGTGCACCAAATGAGTGGACGTTCACCGCGGCATCCCTTGGACCCTTTTCACATGCACTTTTCACGTGCTATGTGAAAGCTTTCTATGTAGCTCGTACATTACTGCATTAGACGGGCACGGCGATCGTGCCGTGACCGTGTGCATGTGAAAAGGGCCTTAAGGTTAATTGCCCTTTGTATTCTGGGTCATGATATTGGGATCCTAACTCAGCGCATGACCTAAGTATATCGTGCAGGCAGTGCTGTGCTTCCGCATAGCTCCCGGTCAGCAGCCAGCTTGGTATTTTCAAAGGTGAATCTATCTAACATTCCATGTCATACAAAATGGATAAGTAACGGACATCAAAATCTTACTCTAAAGTACATTGACAGATTCAATAAAATGTCATTATTTAATTTATCACAGAGGACTTAATTATGAACCCTCTAGAGTTCGGAACCAAAGCGACGTACCATGGCAGTTATAGCACGAGACAACTAAGTAGGTAATTAGGCACGCGGCTACGCCTCATTTACTTCCTTTGAAACGTCAAAATAGCTACGGAACACTCTGGTAGCTTGAACTTGACGCTAGGGTTGTTAGCATTACGAACAGATCATACCGGTACGTATTAAACGAAGTATAAAAACCACCGAACTTAAATGTAAAACAAATTTACAAATTCTGTCTAATGGGGGCTATCGCGTGTGAATTTGCCACTAGAGGCGCTAGTGTCGCGTGAGGTCCAATAACATTCAGTTTTCACTGGTTTTGGCGGGCTTCGTGATATAAATCATAATTTCTTTAATTTACCTGTTGAGTAGTGATCTCCTTCGTGAAATTACCGCCAATATGGATTATTTGGCTATGAATGTAAACGCTTTGAAAAAAAAATCTTTTTTCCAAACAAAACGGAGCTGCACAACATTGCGGCATAGCTGCTCGATATGATGATAGTTATTTATAATTAATAAACTTATTGAGATTCAAGATTGAAAACTTAGTTTCGGCGCCGATCTTATAGAGTCGCCTTTGACAGCTATACCTCTGGACCTTAGTCTACAGTGGCGCCAACTGGTGAGCAAAGAAACGATAGTCCCCATTGTCTATACATGACTCGTAAACGGTTGCTATTTACACGTCGTTTTAGCATAGTACCCTGTCAACCACTGACAGCCAAACGTGAAACGTGTAATAGGCTTGCGATATTTGGAAAGCCAGCTGTACTAGTACGATGTACTTTATCGACGTCACGTTCGGATGTGTGCAAACCTAGTGACTTATTTGTTACGAATTAATTAATACTTGATCTGTGCCGCGGTCAAGCACTTACGGCCCTTCACACAGAGTCTATTACAGCTTAGCCGCGCGCCTTTATAAGTAACTTTTGGCGATACGTCGTTTTAGTTCGCACTCAGTGGGCGATTAATTTAATTATTGTATTAAGTAACATTCACAGTTAATGTTTTGTTGCCTTCCATAATCATTAATCAGTTACTCCCCCTATATAATCAACCTATAGTTTTGTACAACGATAGGTACGCATCAAACTGGACTGTATTATCTTGAGCTAGAGAGTGATTATGGAATGTGCATTGAATTTGATTTATCTGTTTTATTCCGAGTTGGTACGTGTATAATCAGCTTATATTTTTTTACAATGTTGGTCATTATTATGTGGTTATTCATGTGATTTCGTTTGAAAACTGTGCGCAATTTTACTAAAAATCATGCGTCTAAATACATACTTACTTAAGTAAATAATAAGGATGTTTACAACTTCAAATTGAAACTAGAATATTTCCTCTTTCCGGTTGATTAAAAATAATATAAATAAATTACTAACTTATGTACCGTCGAATAAAGAACAAAATACACAATTGGATTAGTACAAATGAAATAAAAGTCGGTTATTTTTACAGAAACTAAAATAAGTATGTACACAATTTTGTTCGCATTTTCATTGCACTTTGAGATCCTCAAATAGACGTTTATATGTTAATTTTGTGTGCATTAACTACTGAACTATTGTAAAATTGCACTTCGTTATATGTTGGGGGAAATCCCGCAGTTCATAGAATATTTCCGCTTATTACATGACAGGAAACAACGTCAAAAAAAAAGAAATACAAATGATAGGAGATTCATCTGTCATGCAACGGCTCCTAAAACATTACAACATAATTTGAGATTTATCAATAACGATGATACATTTTCCTGCAATTATTAATTTCGCACTCTGCCTTTATCACTTCACTAATAAGTGTCATTTACTTCACTAAATTATGATATTTACTACTAGTAGCGGACAAGACTATACACGGTGGGTCAGAAAATATGGCAAATAATTAACCCACCGTATAGGCCATCGATTCTAAGTATATTGTATAGGTCTTTAAATTTTTTTGAGTTGGAAAAAAATAAATGTATATGGGATTGGTTGTGTGAGCGACGCCAGAATCCTATACAAAATATTTTTTTTACCAACTCGAAAAAAAAATAAACACCTATACAATATACTTAGAATCGATAGCCGATACTGTGGGTTAATTATTTGCCATATTTTGTGACCCACCATGTATATTAATTAATACAAGGCCTAATTAATTCTCACAATATTTAGTTACTTATTGCATGAACTCTTCCGACACATTCATTCGAGTCCAATGGGGACTATCGTTTCTTTGCTCACCAGTTGGCGCCACTGTTGACTAAGGTCCAGAGGTATAGCTGCCAAAGGCGACTCTATAAGATCGGCGCCGAAACAAAGTTTTTAATCTTGAATCTCATTAAGTTTATTAATTATAAATAACTATCATCATATCGAGTAGCTGTCGCATTGTTGTGCAGTTCCGTTTTGTTCAGAAATTTCATTTTTGTTTCAAAGCGTTCACATTCATCGCCAAATAATCCATATTTGCGATAATTTCACGAAGGAGATTACTTTTCAACAGTTAAATTAAAGAAATTAGTAATTTATATCACGAAGCCCGCCAAAACCAGTGAAAAGTGAATGTTATTGGACCTCACGCGATACTAGCGTCTCTAGTGGCAAATTCACACGCGATAGCCCCCATTCTCCGATATTGTCTCAAATGCGCTAGCGCTTAATAAGTACGATAATAAACATCAAATAAGTACTCTCCTTATAATAATCGTTAACAATAAAAGGTATACAAGTCAAAAGGTAATAAAGTAATAAATAAAGTAATTAAAATTATTCACGTAAGTCAGACGACACGACTTTGGTCGAGTAAAGTCAAATGGTTCATCCTTGAATCGTGGTCACCCATTTCGATTTGTTCTTTAAGCAGCTCGAGTTCTTTTATTCCGGTGACAGTGACTTCGTATTTGTGGGTCGCTAGGGACATGTAGAAGTGAATAGCGAACGCTAGGAACACAATCATTACTGGTATGAGGACTACGCAGGCACTCCAGGCCGCTGTCTCGCTGAGATCGTAGAACTTGACCCAGCAAAGTATAGCTATTTCTACTAGGAACAATATTAAGCCTAGGAGAGTCGAGAAGGCCCAAGCTATCTCGATGTACCAGTGGAGCCTCTCGTGTGGAGACTCGTGTACCAGTGAGATGCTGTGTAGATTCCCTACAGCCTCGATGTTCGGTAGGATACAAGTGCTGATCATGAGGGCTAGCATGTGGACTGCGACGAGGAGGGTCGTGCATACCGTGAAAGCGACTAGCATAGACGTCGGCACCTTGGTGTTGTCAGGGGGATTGAGCTGGACTTCCACCATAGCTACCTGTGAACAAAACAAAAGATAAGTTTATGCAGGTAGGTATTTCGTTTAATTCAATGGACACTGAATTACCAATTTAAGGGCGGCCACTTACTTTTGATTCGGAAATTTCCAATGCATAAAATCCATACAAACGTATGGACCTAATCTTACATGCATGCAGTAACTATAAGAATATTTCCTTTACCATAAAATTTTACGAAAATACATTTAAGAATTTACATTAGAAGCAAGCACTGCATAATAAGGTGACAGGAATTGGCAGCGGCCTGCGTACTAGACTCGGGGCCTGTATCGCGGAACCCTTTTATTTTATTTTATTTTATCAATTCACAATTGTTATTTATTCTTAATACTTAAAGAAATCAGAGAGATATATATCAGAGAGAAATATACTGCTATATAGTTTCCCGTTCGGAATTCTCAACTGCATGCATGTGATACGTATTTATGTCTATAAATTTGTATGGATGGTATGCGTTCAAAATTTCCAATCAAAATACCAAATCAGAATCGGGATTGTATGTGGCCCCCCTAAATAAGCTTTTGAGGCTTCAGAGCGTGTTAAATGCCGACTATCATTACTTACACTAGGACAGTGGGGTGATACAACGACAATGTAGGTAGGTACTTTGTTTGTTGTATTGTACTATAGTAAAGGCTATCGCAGTCCCCATTATCAATTCTCGCGTTCAATAACTCCATTGTTTCCATAGTACAGGTTTACACAACTTATAAGGCGCGTGGATTAAGCAAAAATAGACTCTGCATCAACGGCTTAAGTGCTTCGCCGCGCGCCTTCTAAGTTGTGTCGTGCTGTACCTAAGTATTCGATGAGGTTTCTCAGGCGAGCGAGCTGTAGGTTTTGTATTTAAATTAGCTTATCCAACGAGAACCGGTCGATTATCATTATCACACTATTTTTAACCTTCATTGATGATAGCTAAGGCCAAATTTAAAATTACTGCCTAGTAATAAGTAATAGCAGCAGCAATCATTTTATAGATTGCTGTGGAATTAATGGCGCTCTGGGCTATATTCGAAGTCTTAAATAGGGATTCTCCCTGTAAGCAAGCTAGATTTAAAGTTCAACTTGACGCGCGTGAGCGATCCTATAGGGAACAGGGAGATCCCTATTTTAAAACTTCGAATATAGCCACTGGAAAATTTCATGTATTTGTTACGGTTTTGAAATCACCTAATTTCCAGTCCAGAGTGATAGTCAATCAAAAGGTATTTATATAGAACGACAAATCATCGACGCTTTTTTGATGTTGCAGTCCCTTCTATTCGATTTTTCAGAAATGAACTTCTGGTTCAACTTGTAATTTGGAAACTATGCCCCATTAGATTAAAGAGTTGCAACTTCGGTGTCGGGCTCAACATCATATTCTAGTACCACCGTTTTGAGCAACTATAGGCGAGCTATTGTTCTTATATTACTAGTTTTGACACCAAAACCAAAACTCGCTATAGTTGTTCAAAACTGTGGTACTTTAGAATTATTGAAGTTTAAGTATTTTAGTTGCAATAACCAGCTAGTTGCGATAACAAGACTCCACCTTAGCCAAAATTTGCGACAGGCGTACATTATAGTATACATGTCGACGAGTTTGCGCTTTAGTGACATTGGAACTATTGGAAGGTCGCTCTTAATAAGCTGCTTCACTTACCATAGCGAAACCAGACAGCAGCGCAGACGTTTTGCTAGAAGCCTTGAGTTTCGCCCGGCTGAGTTGAAGCTTCCTCCACGACAGGTAAGCCGGGGTGTGGAGCCCATCGTCCGACTGTATCGGCGCCTCTCCCGACATCACGCACTTGTGCTGCGAAGAAACAACACATTGAGGAGAACGCAAAAGTGCACAACAACGTTGTTAAGCCCAATGCTGCCACCACTGCGTGAGCGTGTAGTGCTAATGTGGGTATGTGTGCGGAAACTGTGATACCCTGGTGCTTTGCGTGTGAACTCAAGTAGATTTCCACCACTTTTTGATAAAAACGAATCATTTAAATAATCTTTTATTTTACTTGCTGACGATTTAGTTTCAGACACTGTTTACCTGCCACTAACGAAATAATCTGAGCTAACGATTACCTACAAGTAAACATAGTAAATCGTCATAATCTTGTGATACTGGGTCAGGCAAATTTGCAAATATTTCTATGGATTTTTTTTAATTGTATAGGAAACAATCATCACCTTCGTCGTAATTTTAGAAGGAGTAGGTACTTTGGAATATAAAGGGTTTGTAAGAAGGTGTTTTTTTGTTAGTAAATAATGGATGTACCTAATTGTAAGCGATACTATAGTTGAGGTCAAACGAGACACACGGCAATTTGGTATGGTAAATTCACATTGAGTAAAAAACTAATGTATATGGCTAGTTACAGGCGGCATAACATGCAATCACGTCATTATTGGGTAGGTATTTTCAACTTTTCTCACTTTAGGTATAAATAGTAAATTTCAATCAAGATTTCTCTTCTCACAAAAGGATCTGTAGTCTGTAGTCCTAATCCCCGCGTGCGGGCACAGTATTGGGACCTCACACATATCATTTATTTATCGCAGATACGAGCAGATTTCGAAACGATATATGGTGGTATTGGTACCTAAATTTCGGACATAACCCTCTGCATGAGAAGTAGTGTGTCATGTCAATCCTAGGTAACCTAAAATCTAATCCTAGGTAAAAACTAGGTCACCAAGGCTAATTATTATTATAATTTATATGCTGCAGAAACTTCGGTCGTAACCAGTAACCACATCATGTGTTCATGTGCCGTACACGATTTGCGAGACAATAAGTATGCTGCCACAGCCTTGATCCGTGTTAGCATCATTAGAGGCTACTCGTTTAGCCTTCTCAGTAAGAGATAATAAGCCTTATCGTGATTATGGTAAGCTGTAATAAAAGTACATTAGCGAGTGAATTGAATTTGATACTGTTTTATCAAGATGCGAATGCTTCTTATAGGTCGATTCCTAGTCAATAATAAAATAACCTTTGTCAGATACGGATAAGCCATGCAGAAAAGTATATCAAACTAGTTATATCATGTGACATATCAAATGAAAGCTCCTACTGCTTATGAAGACCTCCCTCAAATATATATTTTTTATAATTTTCAGATAAATAGTTTTCAAGTTATGTATTTATGAAAGTATGCAAAAATGACCGTTCTCCCCTGATCTCCGAAAGCCGAGGGGACTAGGTATATAAACGATAGGTACTGCACACAAAAACACGATTTTTAGAAAAAAAACTATACATGGTGGGTCAGAAAATATGGCAAATAATTAACCCACAGTATCGGCTATCGATTTTAAGTATATTGTACGATACTGTGGGTTAATTATTTGCCATATTTTCTGACCCACCGTGTATAATATGAATATTTATGTCTGGGTTAACTCGAAAACTACTGATCAGATTGCCACATAATTTAACAGATCATTTCATATCAGATCAGTCATAACATGGATCAACATTTATAGTGGCTACTTTATATCCAGTAAAAACTCATATTTCCCGCGGGAACTAGTTGGAAATAACACAAAAGCTAGTGCTCTGATAGGACTATTATTTATAAATGCATATTCTTGAGATTTGGCAAAAATAAAAGTGATATGAAAATGACAAAGTACATAGTACCTACCAGGAAGGTAGTTGTTTAAATTGAATTTATATTCAACAACTGTTGCGGAATTTAAGTGTGGAATCTAAAGTGAAAATGTTAATGAGAAAGTGAAACAGAGCATGAATATAAATTCAACTGAAATAGGTATTTTAGTTTTTGGATACTTAAAACTCAGTTTTCTTCAGGTAAGTTTTTGTTTAAGTATTTGTAAAGATTAAATTTACCTATCTATTCAATTACACAATAAAATAAAAGCAGATGCGTGCAGGTTTCCTCACCAAAAAGCTCAGTGGTAAATTCAAATTTAATTTCGGAAATATGTAAACTTAGAGGTGCAAGCTGGAATCGAACCCCCGACCCTCTGCATCAGAGGCGGTAGGTCGAACTACTACACCACCACGGCAACAATTTTTACAGCAACAGGTTCCAAACTCAAATTTGAGATTCTAAACTAAAATTTCTAATACAAGCTCAAGCCAACACTTGATCAAACCATTAACAATACGTATATGTCTTAATTAATGTAAACACAAACCCAAACCATCAAACACATTTGACCCCATTAACCCACATGCTGCAGCTCTAGCATAGTGGGGAACACTTATCACAACTGTCTAATACCAAGGAATATAAAAATGATTAAGCAAGATTAATCTTAATTTATAAGTTAAAATAAATTAATAAAAGTGTAAAGCAAGCAGTTTTTAAAATAAAATTTATCAGTTATCTCCAAATTTTCAGTTAGAAATGTTAAGAAGTTAAAAATACTAGTATTAAAACTTGGTATTAGACAATGGCTTTTCCACCAGGATAAAGGGAATGGTAAGGGAAACTACTGGAGCAAGGCAAGCCCTTTCCCGAATTCTACAAACGTTCGACTCACTCTTTACAAGAGAAACAGGTGTTGCAGCCTCCGTCAAACACAAAACCAATTTTAAAGGCCTTGCAAAATGGACTTCAAAGTCACTACGAAAAAAATAAAAAATAAATTAAACCAAACCAAGTGTATCTTGAATGTTACTATAAACGCAACTTACAACTGTAAGATGGTTACACACTTTTGTTCGTTTTCAAACCGTGCCAATAACCTTAGAATTGTGACTACACTGCTCGATAGCATAGCATCCAGTGCTACCAACAAATTTCGAAAATAAATCATTTGGCAACTGCACGACAGAGAGCTACGCAACAAACTGCATAAGAATACGTGAGGAACCGTGTAATAGTGCGAGTCTGCAAGTAAACACTGCGCATTCCGTACAAGACGATTTTAGTGCGCGGTACAAAATAAACATGCTGGGGAACATCATACCTTGCTCAATTTTGGACACCAGGTATTAGATTGACCGTATCGACTGCCAGGGGCATGAGTACTGCCCGACCAAACCGACATACCTAAACAAATCGCACGAGTCCTTCGATTCGATGCGACGAGATCACTTATTTGTATATATCGTTCTATCATCCATGGACGCACTGCAAATACTTTCTTTAATCTTCAATCCTAAATATCCTTCCAAAGTGAACTTTTTATCTCTACATAAATAAATTAAATAAAACAATTACAATTAGGTACTGTGTGCTCTCAGAGTTCGTCACAAAACGTCAAAAACTGGAAATGTCAAAAAAACGTCATCGTTCATATTTTTTTATTGATATGGATACTAATTTTTGGCTCAAAGAGGCATTTTTCGGTCTACTTAAAGACGCGTAAAATTAAATTTTCATGCATTGTACTCTTGGTATTTCATATAACCTACTAAAAATTTCCATTTTATTCTAAACAAATCTCTATTTTGTCATGTAAATCATTGTCGATTTTATTTGAAAATTATATATTTCATAGTTTAGTCTGTTGAAATATGACTGTGTGTTGTCACTTTGACAGTTACATTATTTTTCGATATGGCAACTTTAGTATATAAACTTCTCAACAAACTTTCTTTGGAAGAAAACGAAAAAAACAATGAATATATTTTGAGAATTATTCGTTTACTTATGATGAGTTTAAATCGCGATTCTTGCAGTACTATTGGAGTTTGAATATTTTTTGTGGAAAACCGGTACTCGGCGCACGCGTATTTGTAGACATCACTCGCGTACGAAAGGAAGCGATAAATTACAATTAACGTAAGTGTGAAAGAGATGGTGCTACGCGTTTAGTCATTTGTGGAACGGTAACGGTACGTGCGGGAGTGTCCACGAGATCTTGAAAACCAGAATGATAAGCGAGTGACTGTGACAAGTGTTGCTGTGTGGTCCGTTTGGATAGTGGATAATGTAGGTCGGATACGGCAGTTTGTTTTGGTTAAAAAATAGGCGTTTGATAAATTAAAACGCTGAGACTAGTTCGGTGAGTGGCCTCATTTACGGATGCTGAAGTCGGAAGTACTGTGCGCGAAGTAATAAAGTAAACAGTTCGTGTTCCCGCTAACTGAGAGTGCATCGCGATGGCTGAAGCTGCAGCGACGACGACCAACCCGAACGCGGAGATTGTACGCGGGCAGGTGTTCGAGGTGGGCCCGCGATACGTGAGCCTGCAGTACATCGGCGAAGGCGCTTACGGAATGGTTGTGTAAGTATCCACTGCAACACCACAATATTAGACCTAGAATTTTGAGTTTGAGATGCAATTTGAGCTTATTGACTTAACTTACACAATCTAATCAGCTAATCGACAGCTATGGTTATTGTATTTTAAATGATTACAATAAGACATTGCTATTGAGTTCATTTCATAAAGTTAAACAAAGTTATTCATTTCTTGTTTAATATGATGGAACCTAGCAAGTCATTGGTTACTGTATCGGTTTTCCTTATTGGTGGCATACATGTACATCATCACTCATTTGTAACTGGGAAATATCACAACAATTTAGACAACTCCCACAACCAACAACAATTATAATTGAGAACACTCATGAATCCTTACAAAATTCTTTTAGTAAACAAGCAGTATGGGAACAAAACAACGTTATTCAGAATAATGTTTTCTGCCACCACCACAAAAGTCTATTTCTGTCCCATTGTTGCTGCCCAACCTCTCCACACAAGCCCAATGTTGATCAGAAAATTTGCACATAATTTGTTTTTGAATAAATAATTGAAATAATCAGGACAATTCGATTAAAGGCCATGTCAAAAGTACTCTAAACTGGGATAAAAGATGAAGAAGTGAGAGAAGTATGTAAGAGTCGTAGCAAGTGGAAGGAAGTGGTATCCCTATGGAAAAAATGTGTTATATTATGTATGTACGTATCCAAAGAATTGCAAATAATTGGGACTGTCACAATTTTCACAGTTAGTATAATGTTTTTAGAATACTAAGATACCGAAGAACTAGGAAACTGGTTAAATTTAGTAAAATGGGTGTGCTGACATTGCTGTGGTGGATGTAAGGCATGACTTTATAGTAGCTGGGCGACTGGGTGAAAATAGCTAAGAAACGAGTTTTCCCAGATTTGAGACCTAGCGAGATTGATTTTTCGCCTCGGTAAAACCTATATTGCAAAATTCGTCTATTAGCCTTTTGAATGCTTAGTAGCAGATCTGCTCCATATAATATACTAGCCGATGCCCGCGAACTTCGCCCCGCGCAGACTTAGAATTTACGTACCTGATGATACTATACATATATAGATAGTTATAGTTATAGAAGTACTGAAGAATTGGTTTGACCCGTGGAAAACACGTTCCCGTAGAAATATCGGTATAAAAAGTATCCTATGTTATTGCTTGGGTTTCAAACTATCTCAATACCAAATTTCATCCAAATAGGTCCATTCATTGTGACGTGAAGGAAGGACAAACAAACAAACATACTTTTACATTTCTAATATTAGTATGGATATGGAGCAGATGGTAAGGTTAAATATCTGGGTGGAGGCTGTTAGTATAAGATTTTGTGTCTATACTGTTAAAACTTTTATTATACCTACTTCTTTTATTACTTTAATTTTCTAGTATATGTAAGTTTTGGGGAAGATAGTAAAATTATGAAGTACTGCAATTATTTGTCTATACAATATTTACCTGCAATATTTACAGTCTGGTTTCTGTCAAAACATATTTCCTTTTTATACACATTTTTTGTATAATTTCCTAAACTGCTTCATAATTATGTTAAACTAGCTTTTCCCCGCAACTTCGTATGCGCAGAAATATTAAAATGAAAAACCCCGTTTTTTCCCGTTCCCGTGGGAATTTCGGGAAATCCTTTCTTAGCGGATGCCTACGTCATAACATCTACCTGCATGCCAAATTTCAGCCAGATCTGTCCAGTGGTTTGGGCTGTGCGTTGATCGGTCACTATATCAGTCAGTCAGTCACCTTTGAGTTTTATATATTTAGATTAAAAAATGCATTTACTTTTACAATGACATTGTGTTGCAATCAAATGTCTTATCTTTGCAAATACAAAGTCTTTAACACAAAGGTCTAAGATCTATTATCGAATAAATATCAGTACAAGCAAGCTAGTGATATAATATAGATTATAGATTATCTATCAAAAGTAGGTATGCAACTTGGCATATCATTCATGAATCATTTCAATCAAAATGCAGTTTTAGGCAAACATTGTACTTGGTGTGTGAAATGATAAAAAAACCGGCCAAGTGCGTGTCGGACCACGCGCAAAGTATAGGGTTCCGAAGTTGAGGATGCCCACAGTACCTTTCTAAGACTTATTAGCATCTAGCTAGACTGTGGTATGACGTGCCCGTGGCCCGTGACGGGGGGGGGGACGTGACTCTAACAAAAAATAGCACTTTAAAGCTTAATATTTCACAAACGCATCACTTAATCAAAAAATGGTTTTAACAAACCTACAATATTTTTTTAAGACCTATTCAACGATATGCCGCACCATGGGGTACGCAAGAAAAAAAAATTACATCTCCACTTTACGAGTAGGGGAGGTACGCTATAAAAAAATATATTTCAAAATTTTATTGTACCACTTTGTCAGCGTAACCAATATGTATATTCATGCCAAATTACAGCTTTCTAAGACTAAGCATCTCCGAGCAATAGTGCGGACAGACGGACGGACGGACGGACGGACGGACATGGCGAAACTATAAGGGTTCCTTGTGGACTTCGGAACCCTAAAAATAACAAGAAGTCAGTTTAGTTTTAAGTGTGCATCAGCATCGTATATGCTATAGTGAATGTGTAATAAGGATCAAGAGCTTAGGGAAAAATCTTTTAGTTATTTATTTGAAGTATGATATCATGTAAAACAAATATCATAAATCCTCTGTTATGATTCTAGGTACATAAAATATAATCATGGGTTTTTTTTCACTTGTAACAATATTTTTCTTTGGAACTAATAAATTGATTTCCAATAAAATTATGAGAATGAGAAGCAACAGGAAAAGATAGGTAAATAAGAAAAGATAAATAAATAAAAAATAAATTAAGTATTGAATTTGTGCAGTTTGGCTCATTTTTCATATATGGATTATTTTGTAATTTTAAAGATATCCTAAGTAGGTAAGTAAAGGACAGGTTTCTCTGAAATGAGATTGGATTGTGGTGTACAAAAAATTTTAATAAATTTCTTTGAAAAAAATCTTTGGTAAAGAAACTTTCGCCTCAGATGTATGACCCATGAAATCGATTGGATATAAAAGAAACTCTTATTACGAAATAACAAATGCGTAGGTGTCGAATGAATGTGCATCAAAATGATCAAAACTGGTTGTGAACGGCGTCAAGATAGTGGTCACCTACCTACATGTAACTTAACTATACTACCTATGATATTTTACCTTTTCCTTATCGTATTATAAATTCTTCAAGTAGTTTATTCTATAGTTAACTCAGATACGCGACCTTGGCGTACATCTATGGCATTGTGTTAGGTAGGTATGTACTTATTATATCACCTACCTACTACTGTTCAAGAACCTAAACCCTTTTGAAGACGTACCTTTCTTCCGGGTGAAACTCCCAATTACAATTTAGTTTAATTAAGTTAGTTATTTTAACTCAATTTTGGAAACAATGGTGCGTCATTAAAATGTTTGAATGTATAAAGGTATAAATCTAGGTATACTCGTAGGTATACATTTCGAGTCTACACTACAATACTTGCCGCAAACAAATAACTAAGAGGAAATAAAATCACAATGGTCAAAACACTATGCCCGTGGTCGGGAGGTAAAGTAAAGACCCCGAAGAAACTTCACTTTCGCAAGAAGAGTTGTTTTTTTTTTATCAAAACATTAGTCTGACATTTACATTTTTTGCGAAATAAGTGCCACGATAATTTTATTTCGCAGTATACCTACAATAAATAGGTCAGGTACACAATATGCATGTTTTTAAAACATTAGTTTTACATTTACATTTTTTGCGAAATAAGTGCCACGATAATTTTATTTCGCTTATTTCGCAGTGTACCTACAATAAGTACACAATATGCAAATAAGTAAAAATTTCCACGGAACGACGTGTCGTTAGTATCGCTACAATTAGGTATTAAAACACGGCCTTGGTAATTTGCGTGCCGCGCTGAAATTTAAAATGCAAATGCATTTATGCCCGCGCCTAGTCCAACAATGCTCCCATATGCTAAACTAAAATAGCGACATTCCTTTTCAGGCTAAATGTGGCTAACTGTGGTTTATTTCTACATAGGTAGTTGTCGCGAGCATGAATGCGAGTGAATGGATTCTAAATTTACAAGCTAGATAGGTATATAGGTAATGCACCTGAATCAAAGATATGCTTGTTTGTAAGGTTCATCCAAGATATGATGATGAAAATGCGCTTGAAAGTTTTCGTCATCTTATATTGGATGAACATTACATATAAAACAAAAGGAATCTATGTCAACTGTGCCATGACTGCTATGTAGGTATGTATTAGTCTCTGCTTATATCGTCTATTTAACATCCAGTTAGAAGCCTTCTAATCGAAACGCGCAGTTTTATTTCAGTCAAGTCCAACACATCTCTAAGCGTGTTGGATTGGTTCTCTGAAATAACATCAAAACGTAGGTACCTACTTAGAAACTGCTGAAACACGTCCAGCATTCATTAGGTAAGGTTTCTGAATTGAACTAGTTAGGTATTTAGTTGAAATTGGTAGTTGAGGTCTCGGGGAACTAATTGCACTTTCATTTCAAATACGAGTAGGTACCTACGCGACGCGAGCGACCGAGGAGCACGGAGTCTTGAATCTTACTTAGATCTTGATACCTGACGTTGTTATACGTTTTATTTTATTTCATTTTCTCGTAGAAAACCAACAGCTATACAATTTAGTTAAGTTAGTATAGTATATATTTATAGATGAAGCCAGTTAGATATAGGTATATCTAAAGTTCTAAACCTATCCTAGGTATAAACAGTTTCATTTTGATAAAGGGAAAAGACATTGTCAAATGGATGCGGCACAAAATCAATTAAAGGAAATGTGTCTTCGATTAATATGTTCATTTGAGCCGAGGATTTATCTAATATTCTAAAATATTATTCTACACGCTTCTTGATACGCTTACCTAGAGCTTCCTTCCGCCATCTCCACCCAATAACCGTGCAAGCAGTCGTGAAATAACCCGTCTCACCTGTAGCTTATAATTATAAGTGACGAAGCATGGTGTGGATATTTTTGAGCTGTATTTTTATTCAGATGGTATAAATGGTTTTACGAGTGATTATAAGCTACTATAGCTTCTACCCGCGACTTCGCCCGCGTGGAATTCGGTTATCGCGTTCCCACGGGAACTATGCATTTTTTCCGGGACAAAAAGTGACCTATGTCCTTTCTCGGGACTCCAACTATCTCCATACCAAATTTCATCCAAATCGGTCCAGCGGTTGACGCGTGAAGAGGTAACTGACAGACACACAGAGTTACAGTCGCATTTATAATATCACTAGCTTCTGCCCGCGACTTCGCTCGCGTGAAATTCGGTTATCGCGCTCCCACGGGAACTATGCATTTTTTCCAGGACAAAAAGTAACCTATGTCCTTTCTCGGGACTCCAACTATCTCCATACCAAATTTCATCCAAATCGGTCCAGCGGTTGACGCGTGAAGAGGTAACTGACAGACACACAGAGTTACAGTCGCATTTATAATATCACTAGCTTCTGCCCGCGACTTCGCTCGCGTGAAATTCGGTTATCGCGCTCCCGCGGGAGCTATGCGCTTTTCCGGGATAAAAAGTAGCCTACGTCCTTTCCCGGGGCTCCAACTATCTCCATACCAAATTTCATCCAAATCGGTCCAGCGGTTGCAGCGTGAAGAGGTAACAGACAGACAGAGTTACTTTCGCATTTATAATATTAGTATAGATAATATGCATAACCTCCATACATAATTCAAGCGGCACCGTAGAACCCCGCGCTGAACATTTAACCTTCTCCCGTTTTAACACTTAACCTTTTTCGCTTCAGCAAATGCTGCAAATGTGCCCGTGGCATTTTCTAGTGTCCGTCCGAGCCACGAAATTGCCTCGAGCCCGAATAATCGACAAGCACTGCGGCGAATGTCGATCTCGTGTCGTTATTGATGAGTTTTCGCCTTTGAAATGGTTTTGCTCTAACGACGATTCTACTTAGTAAGGTAGTAAATAAGCAGTGCTTGCAAATCGCACACTTTTCTGAATAACAAGAAAGGTTACTCGAAAGAGTTCCGGTTTAAAATCGTACTACTTACCTTCCGCTTCGTTCAGCCAAATCAGAGCTTTCTATCGGACTCGGGCGAACTCCAACTTCTTTCTAGAAACAAATTGGAGATATATTCTCGGATATTGAATACGGATATAGCGGTTGGTATTGGTCGGATGCAGTCATATGTATTCGCCCCGAGTGCCGACGGACTCCGTCGGTCATATATTCGGGTCACGTCGTAGACGTCTCCACATGATCATTGTTGAATACAGAAAGCCATTGTTTGCGTAATATCACAAATCAAATTCATATTTCTATTTGAGTGTCTATGAATATCTGTACACATTAAGTACACACACGGATCAATCATCTAGCTAATTCTGTAGTTTGCAATAAGACTGCAATCCTAAATTTCTAGATCACAATAGAAAATAATTACTCAGGATCTAATAACAGATCTTTCTTGAGTTCGAATCGCTATGTTGCCTGAGATTTTCCTTTCTGAAATCTTTAATTCCACTAATGTGTATGTTATATTTTAAACGAGTTATCTATCTAGATATTTATTTATTTATATTATAGTAACGCGTTCTTGAGTGGATACCACGACAAGGCAAACGAAGTGTAGGGCGCCCTGTTGCCTGGTGGAGTGACGATTTGCGCAAGGTGGCCGGTGTAGATTGGATGCGGCACGCCTTGGACAGAGCTCATTGGCGTGCATTAGGTGAGGCCTACGTCCAGCAGTGGACTACTATGGGCTGTTGATGAACATGATGATGATGATGATACTAACGATCTTAGAAACGGCTCTAAGGATTTGGAACGAAGTTTGGAATGTAGGAGTTTTATAGCGACAAATCGCTTTAGCGCTTTAGCTGTCTAAGTATCATACCTGGGAAAATTAATTTCACTGTCACTCTTTTTCAACCAAGCAAAGCTCGGTCGGCCTACGTTACACGCCCTGAAGGATTTTAAAAATAATTTTAAATGGATGATTTAATCGTTGCCGGTGTTTTCATTCCCCAGTAAAATTATAAAATATTTATTATGTATGAGGGTGAAATTCTGAATCTTTAAGGTAAATTAATAAGTTGTCCCGTCTTCAAAGGTACCTAGTGAAAACCTTGTCAGTAAATTAAATTATGTTTCAGGGATTGACCTCTTTCCTCTTAAGAAATCGTAGAAAAGTTTGCTTGTTTAGAGATATTGTTTTTCTGTAAGGAAGAGCTTCTGGATAATTCGCTGTATTATTACCGTATACAGAATAATGTAGATCATCATAATGTTTTAAAACCGAAAGAACCAATAAGATAAAGGCCTATAATTTACTACCATATAAAGTTTCTGGCGGTTTGCTTTGCATCTCAGCGTAGACCTCATTTTTTTTACATTTTCATAAAAGTAAAACCTCAAGCAGTGAAAATGCCGTTAAATGATATCACGCGAGGTTTGGGGCGTGAATGCCTCCTTATTCTCAATTCTGTAAAGAAAATGCCCTGTACTCTGTCGAGGAATTCTTTCAACCCGTCGGCCCCACTTACTGAAGGTGTGCTGAGACGCGAGGAGCCGTTTATGGCTAAAAAATCAATATAACTTATACTTAATGACTATTTATATTGAATATTAGCATTAGTGTATAGGTACAATAAATATTGTTAAATATAAGTAATATATGTCTTCATCTATGTAATGAAATGACTTGTAAATTTGCAATTTATAAATAAAGTTTTGATTGATTGATTGAAAATGATTTAGCAACGTTTCAAAACTATTTGTAGAACACTTAAAAAGTTGCTACTAAAATGTACTTGTTACCTAACTTAATCAAACTTGAGCTGATAACTGACCTCCTTTTTTTCACGTTCGTAAAATGTTTTTGCGCATGTTATCTTTTTCTTAAATATAGACACTGCTTCTTGCTAGTTTGTCGAAAGTTCTGCTTTCTGAGCAACATAGGTAATTATTTTCATGTAGTTTTCATAGGTGGACAGGATTATGGGGAGCGAAATATAAGCTTAGATTGAATTAAAGTCGCCTTTTCGGCGAAAAGTTATCGCCATCGACATATTCGCTCCACGCGGACCAAGTTTTCTATAATTTATATGAAGTATAAAGCAATTTCGAGCAAAATATAGGACTAAGGATATTCCGCATTAACCACCTTTTAAATCGATAATCCGTTTGACCCATGATCTAATTTCGTATATTCAATTATGATAAAATTGGATTGAATTAAACATGCCGTCCTGCATTATATGCAAGCCTGAATAAATGATTAGTCATCTACTCGTTATAAAGTAATAAAATAATTTAATTCCGATATGGCGTGAGTTTTATGAGTTGCGATAAAATTTTCGACGATGCTAGCGATACTTTATAATATTCATGCTTTTATAGGAATTTTGATACCAGCTAGTGAGTTAATCCGTGGTCGTCTAGTGGTTCGACCTACCGCCTCTCATGCAGAGGGTCGGGGGTTCGATTCCGGTTCGCACCTCGAAGTTTACTTATGCGAGCTTACACTGAGCTTTTCGGTGAAGGAAAACATCGCGAGGAAACCTGCGCGCTTCTGTGAATTAATTCAAAGATGTGTGTGAAGTCCCCAATCCGCACTGGGCCCGCGTGGGGACGATAGCCCAAACCCTCTCGTGATGAGAGGAGTCCTGTGCCCAGCAGTGGGACGCTGTAGTAGTAGTGAGTAAATCAGTACATATGATGTATACGTAAAACAAAGTCCCCTGCCGCGTCTGTCTGTTCGGGCTTAACTCGAAAACAACTGGACGGATAAAAAGCGATTTATGAGGGAGATTTTGATGTATAATTTGTTGCTCTTTCGTCCGTGCGAAGCTGGAACGAATCTCTTGTGTATTACCTAAAATACCACTAAAAATCATCGAAGCTACACGCGCTTCAACCTAGAATTATAATTACGTTGAAACTTTTATAATTATAACTACCTTTTTGATACACAAGGTGAGCCCTCAGTTCGGTCGATAGGTAATATAAATATGAAGCGTAAAAGTCGGAGCCGGCTTAAGTTTCGCCTTGAATCCACAAAGTTTAATTATTCATAATTCTTAGTAACTTTGGTCTCGAAAATTTTCATGAAATTGCGAATGTTTCCATGTTAGACCTTGGTATTGTAATAAAAGCTGCTACTGTAAAGAAATGTCCCTAGCAAGTTGATAGTGAGGACGTTTTATAGAAGAAAGGAAGAGGGACGCGTATTGTTCAACTTTTATATGGATTATGGAACTAGCTGTTACCTTGGAACCTTGATCGTGTAGACTTGCGTTTGTAGGGGACAATGGTTAATATGACTGATATGATTCTTGGTATAAGTAGTTAAGTAAGTAGTACCTATTATTATTTATTATATATGTAACGGGACGACTGCCTGGATCAGTCGGGTGATCGGTCCTCCATTCGGAACCATTTCACCCATTTCCCCGGTCTCCCCGTGGATTACGGGTTATCCGCTCCCAGCGCCGTCGCCCCGTTGAACCTTCCTGTAGCCTTGCAGAAGCCTATTATCTTCCCTATCGTTAGGTCTTGTAGGTCATCTTCATCTAGCGTGTCCCTTCCGGTTCTTTTCCATCTCACCTTTGCGTATGATGGGCATTTAGCTATAGTAGATGTATTCCCGTCTGTTCTTCGCCACATTCTGGGAATCTTGGGTCATCTTTTATCCTCAGAATAGTTAGGTGTCTGTTCAGTGTGCAGTGTCCTGTAATTATTCCGATGGCTAGTCTTAAGTTGTTTCTATTGTGCCCTATGGCGTGTGTCGTTCTTTTCTTGTCTATGTTTTTGATGAAGATCTTCCATTGTCGAAGTAGTAGAGATCTTCTACTATCTAAAGTCCCGCGCCTTCACATTTCAAAACGCTTCAATGTATTTAAAAGCACCACCAGCACTCTCAACACATGTGTGCGTGCTGAGACAGCCATCAACTATGCGTTGAGAGTGTTGGTGGTGCTTTTTAAATAATAATAAAAAAATTGAAGCGTTTTGAAATGTGAAGGCGCGGGACTTTAGATACTTAGTAGAAGATCTCTACCTATGTGAGTTTAACAATCTTAATCCCAAAACCTTTCGTAGAAATCATACAATGGGTTGTGAAGTATGTTCGTACCTAGATTTACGTATAAGAGAATGCGTCATTTTTACATACACTGTACAGCAATGAATTCGCGTGACTTTGTTTGGAAAATGCTATAAAAAGTGACCCGAATCCATTGCTGTTGAGTGTATTTTCGCATAATGAGTAATAATACATAATGTATTGTACTTTCGCTTTCACTTCCAATAAATTTAGAGAACGCTGTCACTGAATTTGCTACGAATCTGATAACTTTGGGGGACTTTTTAATATTTAATATTAAAGTCATAATCTAAATCAAATTTAAATTCTCCTCTGGTCTAGACATTGATGTTTAATAAGTAATGGGTCTAGAATACTAAACAATGCTTTTCATGTAGGTCTATCTATAGTATAGGCTCAATTTGAACTTGAACATTTAATATAATGAATTCTGCTTTTTAATTTTATTTTATTGTATCTTAATTTATTTATTCTTTGTATTTTTGTATTGTGATTTTTATGGATTTTATCCGAAATAAATTATTATTGATTGATTGATATATTGATTGATTAATTCAATAAGTAGGTTAGGTACAATGGGTACATAACCTCCTTATTGACGGTTATCTTGTCTCGCAATTTCTGGCAATCCATACTTATATTATAAATGTGAAAGTGCGTGTTGTTTGTCCTTCCTTCACGTCGAATCGACTGGACCGATTTGAATGAAATTTGGCATGGAGATAGTTTGAGAAACTGGGAATAACATAGGATACTTATTATCCCGATATTTCCACGGGTACTGGTTTTCTACGGATCAAACCGTTTTTTTCAACACTTATAAGTATAACGGTCTATATTAAACACACTATTATCGGGACTTAATCGCGTAAAAACTATTTGTATTTTACCTCGACGTTTCGACCGCGATGCAACGGCCGTGGTCACGAGAAGACCACGCCCACCACCACCAGACCACGGCCGTTGCATCGCGGCCGAAACGTCGAGGTAAAATACAAATAGTTTTTACGCGATTAAGTCCCGATAATAGTGTGTTTAATATGAGTGTGTGTCGCGAAAGTTTGAGACAATGAACGGTCTATATGTATGTATAGTATGTAAGTCTACACGAGACTCGTCGCGCGCAATCGTCTAGTCTGTATTTATGAATGAACTTGGTTTTAGTTATTTATACTTGCCACTTGAACAAATCTCTCATCATACAGTCTATTAGGATAATGCCTCGAATTGAAACTAAACTAAAAAGTGTGCCTAATATTCACGTGACTGCGAATCTATCTAATTGACAACTCTACTGCTTTTATCAGACTCTATCTCACAAATATCCGAAATAGTTATTATTTAGAGGTATCTCCAGCCAGTGAGTACCTAAGCGAGCTTTGGACACGTACAAACCTCTAACGCTATTTCATCGGAAATTTTTTGAAGAGTCGTCAAAAACTCCCTTGAGACGTATCCAATTACTTACTAATACATACCTCCCTCGCTTCGGACCAACTGCTTGATTATAAATCGTATTTCAAACAGGAAATTGTTTCGTCCTAATGAATCGCTATAGACTGAACTGATATTTAGACTTTATCGATAAAATAAGCTTCTTTGAATTATGCAAAGGACCTATGAAAGCCGGTTATTTATAGGATCATCTTGCACGTTGAAAAAAAAACGATTTTGTCCGTAAGGTCCTTATACCTGGCAGGTACAGCCAATCTACCGCTGCACGCCTTCGAATTGGTTCTCGACTCGGCGCACACACGTTTTTCCACTCCACTGGCTCCCCTTAGCAACCGCAGCGAAGGCTCAAGGCTCTCATAACCAAGCGAATCCTTTAAAAAAGTTATTAAGTACTTGTATCAGTCTATTATGTCGTCACGTAGCTAGCACGCCATGAAATTCAATGGCTCGAACGATTTCACGTCGGTTTTATGCTTGGAAATTCATGTTCCTAGTGTACTTTATACAATTATATGAAGTTTAAAAAAATATTCACGCCGTACGAACGAAGTGAAATAAATGTAGTCAAGTAGGCACGTTAGAAGTTAATTCGCTGTCAATGTTGTGTTGTTTCTGGTGTCAGTTAAGTTACTCATAATCTTAAAATGTCACGCGAAATATACCTAAATACGTAATTGTAAACAATTCAAGTAACTCTTGCCTTGAAGCATTATGAAAATTTTCCAGTCAAGTCGAGATAAATTTAATAAAGTTTGCGTACCCCCGTAATTCTGAGCAGGAAACGCAAAAGCAACCCTAATTTCTTTTTATTCATAACATAACTCAGTTGGAATAGCCTTGCCAGAGCTTGACTATCTATACGATAGACGTGAATGCCAATTTCGTGAATTCTGGAGTTATTTTCCCAAATCATCTTGTCAGAAATAAGGTGGGTACCGGGTACCACTATGAGATGTATTTCAAATGACAATATAATCCCTTAGCGACGTTTTCACGCATCACGCCTCCACTCACTTCGTTACCTACGTTCTCTATCGTGTCATCAAGATGACACCCCTCTACTCAACTATCAGAACTTCCATTTGACGCTTTATCATACTGACGCGGAAAGAAACACAATATTACATTGACGATTCCGTGTTTACGTTATTTTTTATTTCAAGATTAATATTTTTTGAACCCTTAAAAATTTCTTGTAATATACTTGGTGATTGATCTATGGTACGAATGTCCATAAGTAAGTACCCAGTCCTAAAGTAACGACATGCATGAATTTCTTTCTACTAGCTTCCTCGAATTTGTTGTTCTCTAGAGCCTTGGGGTATTGTGTCGTGAGTTGCGCAATGCTGACTCTAGTTATTGCTCGCGACGGGAATCGCTGACTTGCAATTGCACTCCACAATTCCATTTGCAAAACAATTCCAAGTGCTCTGTCGATTTGCCATTTTCATTTAAATTTATTACCTACTACTACTACTACTACTACTACAGCCTATTCGCGTCCCACTGCTGGGCACAGGCCTCCTCTCATCACGAGAGGGTTTGGGCTATAGTCCCCACGCGGGCCCAGTGCGGATTGGGAACTTCACACACATCATTGAATTACTTCGCAGATGCGTGCAGGTTTCCTCACGATGTTTTCCTTCACCGAAAAGCTCAGTGGTAAATTCAAATTGAATTTCGCACATTAAGTAAACTTAGAGGTGCGAGCCGGAATCGAACCCCCGACCCTCTGCATGAGAGGCGGTAGGTCGAACCACTAGGCCACCACGGTTTCGGCGGAATTTATTAGGTACCTCATCATTTCAGCCGATAGACGTCCACTGCTGGACATAGGCCTCCCCCAAGGCGCGCCACTCAGACCGGTCCTGATTTATTACCTATTCAACTTAAATCCGACGTGTGTGTCCAATGTTGCTAAAATTAAGTTTATCCGAAATTGTATAATAATTTCAATTTCCGACCGCTAGTTTCGAACTTTGTTTGGTTTATTGAAATCGCGTTAGCCATTGGTCCAATAACTTAGGCACACAATCATTTATTATCATTATTCATAACCATATACGTACTGTTAGCAATGCTCTTGTTTCACAGACTAACACAGCTGGCAAACGCCCGAGGAGTACTACTAAGTTTCTTGAAAAAATGTTGGGTTTACTTCAGAATGAGTATCAAAGATAGTATTTGTATACGAATGTTAATATTCTTTACGAGTAAAAGGGTGCCCCGATTCTTTTTTACGTGCTTTGTGAACTTTGGTCTTTGGGTATGAGCTACAGCGGATGCGTTGGGGCCTCGAGGCTTGTCACGGGCTTACGGTATGGTGAGCACTCCCGATCAAGGCTGCGGGGGGATGAGGGATGAACGAGCGAAGGTCAAGCGTGGTACCTGGTTGGCCGGGCCGAAATTAGGTCATTCGGGCACTGCGTCGCCCCGCATCGTCACTTGCACATCGATTTTAACATTTTTAACAATGACTTGTAGGCGAACAGTTTGAAAAATACCACCACTTTCATCGATCAAATAGTAAAAAATAAAAAAAAGCAAATTTCTTATTATTGTTCCCGTAAGATTTTCGCTTAGCGTCCAGTTTAAAACCTTGATTTTTTCCTTGAACACGTAGATAATTGTGTTTTCTTAATATCATCTTATTTTCCTGAAATCGCTACGAAATATTGTTTTTATTTATTTTCCTACCAGCCGCTTCCCGCGCGCGACTTCATCCCGCGCGGACTTGGAATTTGCGTACCCGATGATACTATACATATAGTTAGTTTAGCTATATAAGTATTGAAAAAACTAGTTTGACCCGTAGAAAACCCGTTCCTGTGGACACATCGGGATAAAAAGTATCCTTAGTTAATTCCCAGGGTCTCAAACAATCTCCATGCCAAATATCATTCAAATCGGTCCAGTCTTTTCGAACGTGAAGGAAGAACAAACAAACAAACGAACACAATTTCACATTTATAATATTCCTATAAAATGAAAAAACTGTTAGATATACATATATAGCTACGTGTTTTTGTAAATTCAATTTCCGTTTTTTTTAATACGTAGAAAAGAAAGTACCTACTCAATATGATCAATTTGTCCTCCGCCCATCTCTGTTCCCGGAAACGAGATCAATCAATTCCCGAATAGCCTGCGTCCGATCGCATAGGACGCAAACATCGTTGAGTTTCGGTTTGTCACGAGAAGGAAAAACGTATCAGCAGACTAAACAAATACAGTTTTAGATCAGAAACAGAAGCGTCGCTTGTTCAAACATAAACAAACTCAAATGTAATGTAGAATGACGTTTTATTTTGTGACGAACGATCGGAAGCAATCAGATTCGCATCAATTTTCCCAGCTCAGCGCTGCTTGGACCGCAATCAATAACGTTTGTAGCGTATTCATTCGTCCACAATCAGCGGCCTTGACGCATGCTTGGTGATTGATCTAATGAAGTTTAATCAAGCTAGCGTGTCATGTTGGCGAAGCGTCCTCATATAGTGACGTCAAAAGGGTGCCATTAAGACTGAATGGTTGTTATTAGGCCCGTGAAGCCCGAGTCAGCGGAGTCAGTCTTCAGTCCGCGCGGCCTTTGTTCCTCTGAGACCGTAATCAAACTGCCATTTAATTGAAATAAAGTAAAAACGGATTCATTTACCCTATTCCTTTTTCATGTTGTCAGGGCCTATAGGTAATTATTTATTGACCTAAACAATTTTAATTTGCTTTGAAAAAGAGAACCTCTTCAATATTCATCGGCTTAGTTATGAATGCGAAAAATGGAAATGAAGATTATTAGATTAAGTTTATTACGATGAGGAATGTAAAAATTGCGTTTATTTTAACGGCTCCAAGTAAAGGTAATATTTAATAGTACATTATTGCCGTGGCCGGGAAAGTAGGTCTTTGCAGGCTGAGTACTGGTTTAAAGGGCCGAGGCTTCGCCGAGGCCCTTTAATATGTACGAAGCCTGCAAAGCCTTTCACGTGCCGAGGCTTATATAGTGCTTTTCTCAAAAATAAAAAAAACCTTGATATTAGGTATTCCTAATAATACAGCATTGACACGCACGCAAAGGTAGTCAAGTACTTACAACAAATCCAATGGAACGCCAGTCTTATTTCGTATTCACCGATATTTGACTTTAACAGACACACTAACACGGCAAGTTAAAAACTCGCATGTAGATTTCTCGTTTTTTATAAAATTTAAGACCTTTTATTAATTTTTAAACCAAACTAGTAAACTATTTTCATGAAATTTAGCTAAATAAATCTGATACAAGACAAGAACTCCCGCTCTTTATGGATCGTTCTTTTTTTAAATTCCGTTCTGAAATACATTGCGCTGTTTCAGACACGGATAAAAACGTTTGGTTTCGCGTCAATTGACAGATACAGAACATGCAGACTTGGCTGTTTGGGAATTCCTTCGCGTATTTATCAGTTTAAAAAAAAAGTACCTGTACGATAATGAAATTTCATACAACATTCCCTGCGCTTATACATGCCGCGGAAGTAAATTCATACAAATTTCCGGGGCATGCAGTTGAGTTTTTTTTTTTTTAATTTTTGACTGATTGTCAATGACGCACTTTGCGGTCTGACAGAAAGCAGACAATGACGAGTTTCCCCGCCATTTTTGAGAAAATATTCTTGTTGTTTGTTAAGTTGACTTGGTAATTAAAACTTTTGACAGAGGTCACTTTCTCTTTAAGTATTAACACAACCCAAACATAGTCATAGTTGATTATAAGTAAGCTAGATTCGTCTAAGTTCCGTTATAAACAGCGTGCTTATTACGGAAGTTTGAACTGCGCTAGCGCAGTGAGTCATACTGAATACCGCACCATTACATCATCCACTGTCACAGATATTAGTACTTAAAATTTCCTTATTATTTTTTGTTTTGCGCATGGCTATCTATGCGCCCTAAACTGTGAATACTAATCGTCACCATTGCCTATCTAGCTTAGTCATACCTTATCTATTGACTGTGTACTGAACTGACAGGTACACTCTTGTTTACGTCAGTCACGAGAATTGTATCTGTAATAGGCATTTCAATTGTTTTTTTCGTCACTTGTATATGACTTTAGTCGTTTACAAGTAGTTGGTAAAACGATTTCTTCCTTGTGCAAGGAAACGTGAAAAGTGTCCGATACTAGATTATTATGCGAGTGCCGATTGTGCTGACCCTATTCGTTGTACATTGTGTGAGAAATATGTAATTATACAGGCCCAACTGAGCCCCGACCCGACTATCCCGACAGGGGTCTGACGCGGGTGTTAAGACAGACTGCGTCTCACGTGTCTGCTTATGGTGATTCGGGCTTATTTAATGAGGACGTTTAACACGGTACTTCATCATAATTATTAGCCGCTCTCATTTGTCTCGAACGTACAGGAAGGCACTCATTAGACGGCGATCCGTCCGTAACAGTTAGATAGAACACATTTTACTGTAATTTTCCGGATTGGATCTAATAGAGAGGATTCTTGGAGGTTAATTTCGTATCTGTAAATAAAGTAATCTCATTGTAATAATTCGACTTAATTATACCTAACCTTAATTCTGCACCTCATGTATGCAGTTTAAGATGACAATCATCATCATCATCATTTCAGCCGATAGACGTCCACTGCTGGACATAGGCCTCCCCCAAGGCTCGCCACTCAGACTGGTCCTGTGCTACTTGCTTCCACCGGTTTCCCAAGACCTTCACGAGGTCGTCGCTCCATCTTGTTGGTGGCCTACCGACAGCTCGTCTCCCGGTTCGCGGGCGCCACTCGAGAACTTTCCGGCCCCATCGGCCATCAGTCCTGCGAGCAATGTGCCCCGCCCACTGCCACTTAAGGCTCGCAATTCTTCGGGCTATGTCGGTGACCCTAGTTCTACTGCGGATATCCTCATTTCTGATTCTATCACGCAGAGAAACCCCGAGCATAGCCCTCTCCATTGCCCTCTGAGTGACTTTGAGCCTTCTTATGAGGCCCATCGTAAGCGCCCACGTCTCGGAACCATAAGTCATCACTGGCAACACACACTGGTCGAAGACTTTCGACTTGAAGATGACAATATACTTACTTGATTATTACGTTGACTACTAGTCGGTCTGTAACACCAAAGCCAAACCCAGCAGCATCGAGAGGGTTTGGCCTTGTACCCGAGCCATGGCCAAGTGGGAATTGTGAACTTCACGCAGATCTTTGGATTACTTCGCAGATGCAAAATGATGGTTTCATTTTTTTTTCTTTTTCATCATTCGCCGAAAAGCTTAGTGTAAAATTCAGTCAGTATTTTATAATGCACATAAGCATAGGATATTTGAATTAAGATACTCTAAAAATGTAAGGTGGTAAGTCAAACCATTAGGCTAACACGGCTTCTCCCAAAAAGACAACTAATTATGTGAAATTACCTCCCAGTATGACAAACTCGCGATATTGTTATTAAATTACCTTTGTACCACATACGTGTATAAGCTTATTCAATTTCCCCACACTCAATTTTGTAAATTGACGCGTTCCAACACTTCCAACACGGATTATCATAAGCCTGTTCGTTGCTTTCCTGTTACGAAGCTGTGGTGTATCTTTATCATCATTTATTATTTATTGAGAACAAAACAAGCCGAGCGTTGTTGCTATAGGGATGACGACAACTTTTTTTTCCTTAGTCTATCAGGAAGATTATTGAAAAGTATTGGACACGTATTTTTTCTTTTTTCACGTAATCAAACTTATACGGAGATATATTGAGTAGAAATGTCGCGTGATGTCACGGTTAGGTACGATTTATACCTAACGGTGACGTAGTTAGCCCCCACTCTCCAATTTTAATGTGTTTTAACTTAGTCATTATTTGTTAATTTGATATAACAAAAAATACGTGTCTAATATTATTTTATTACCTGACCTGACTGACGGACTAATTAGAATTTCGATTTCTTCACCCTGTCGTCATCCCTATTCCCTTATTAGCTAAACAACAATCCAATTTGGTTTGAAGTTTGTTGGGATACTAATATGCCTGCGGCAACTTTGCTTTCCAGTCGATCCTGGAAAAGATCCAAGCATAAAATCTAAATTTATTTATTCGTATGTACGAGTATGTATTATCGTCTCAATAGGAATTCTGTAAATCCTCATTTTTTACCAATATCTCACCTAAAACCGAAACTACGGATGCATATGTTAACGGGTTCTCTACGAACACTAACTCTCTTGGTCTAATATTGATCGGCAATATTCATTATTGTTTTTTAGCCAAATTTTCATAAGCCGAGCTAAGGATTGTCCCTATCGGCTACTTTGGCTAATATAATTTTAAATAGCAGTGTTAAAATTAGAATAGAGAAAATGAAAATTTTAAAATAAATTATTCAAATGGATTGCTAGAATAATATACCTACCTAGGAATGATAGGGAAAAATACCTTATTACAACCTACCCCGACACATATTATTCAAATCTTAATAAATCCTCTAAATATGAAATAAGTTTGTAATTCTGTTTAATACCGGAGCCGGGAGAGCTACATTTCTTCATAAAATGAGACCGAGGCTTTCAGAGCACGCAACAAAACTTTATGAATCCCGTAATAGATATTAATTATTTTATCCTAAAATAACGAATTCAGGCCGTTCCCTGACCCAGCATCGTCAAACTTCTGATATAAGATCATACTTTTCTAAGAAATGTTAAAATCTAAAAATATGAAAAAAAAACATATGTTACATTTGATTATATCATCCTTACATTGACAGCTTTCGTTACACGTTTCACGAAACTTCGCTCGATACAATTTAATTCCAAAGTAACCTCAAACCGGACCTTTAATCCAAATTTACTCCAGTTTATTATATCAAACAGTGTAAACTAAATATAACAGAAGAATTATCCATATTATATGAATACATTGACAGCTTTATAAATGCCATGTTTTTAGACCGTATTTTTATAGAAATTAAATCAGGCGTTCTGTGCGTAGCGCTTTCTCTTTCACTCGTTGCACGAGTGACAGTGACGGCTGAGCTGGGTATGGGAACGGCCTTATGGAAGGTTGTGACCCAACTCACTCATCTAATGTAGTATTGTAGATAAATATATACAAAATGAGAAGTTATTGAGCAAACTTTGGATGGTATATCATTTTTCCTTGAATTCCCGACTAAGTCTACGAACAATTTCTTATCCTGTTCAACAGGACCAATAAGCGGGACGATCGATTCTAATATCTCTCTACATAATAATATATTTAGACGGGCCATGCTGCCTGGAATATAAATTAGCGCACAATAATTCGGTCCGCCATTATTGTTAAACAAAAAGCATTTCGAAGAAACAATTAGCTCGATTTATTGTATACTAGTTTCTGCCCGCGACATCGCCCGCGTGGAATTCGGTTATCGCGTTCCGTAGCGACCTAAGCGTTTTTCCGGATTAACCTGTGTCATTCCCCGGGACTCAAATTATCTCCATACCAAAAAATTTCATCTAAGTCAGTCCAATGGTTTAAGCATGAAGAGGTAACAGACAGACAGAAAAAGTTACTTTCGCATTTATAATATTAGCATGGATATGGATTTCAAAGAAATTAACCGTAGTTAAAACGTGAAATAATTCTTAGTGCTCCAATACACTCTCCAGGAACCTTACGTGCTAAATTTCAGCTTCCTGGTCCTACAACCAGTGGTTTCGGTTGCGCGTTGGCATCAGTCAGATAGTCGGAACGCAACATATATAAGTAGGTATACATTAATTTTAAATTACATTAGCATATTATTGTTGTCAAAGTAAAACGAACTATCCAAAAAGGCCTGTCGCAAAGCCTACCTACTACATAGGGAATTCATTATTTCACTATCAGGATTTGTGCCAGGTAGCGAAAGGAGTATTTTATTTTTATTAGATAATTTTCAGATGACAAACTGTGGACGATATATTTGACACAAAAACACTTGAAAATCATTTTTGAAATTTTAGTATTTTTTTTGTAAAACAGGTACCTAACGAGCCCAGACAATGAGCTGTAAATCCATAGAAACAACGACATATTTTTTGCCATATGACACCATGTAAATCTTGCTCACAAACAAAATTGATGATCTCGAAAAGAAACAAGGTGTCGAAGAGAAATCTGAAGACAGAAAGGCGCGTGTCGGGGGAGTAATAAATAATACTACACTTCATTTGTGCGCCTTCACACGATGCTGATGATATTTCCTGAGCGTTTCGTAAATTACCATCGATCATTTAGTGTACCGCCTAAATTGCGCTAGATTAGGGTAATTCTTCAGCGACAAATGGTTCATCATGATGTGTGAGTTTACTGCCAGATTTCTAGACAAGAGCGCAATTTACCTCGAAAGTTTAAATAAATTGAAATTACGAGTAAGGAACAAAAGGATTGTTATGTATGTAGTAATATGAAGTTTATGATAGCGAGTAATATTAAAAGTAATCGATAGTTAACGCTTTTGCTACAACAGTTTTCGAACTTGTATCAAATGGAATTTTAATATACTGACTTTTCAGGACCCAAATTGTTCTCCCAGACCACTAAAAGGGTACTCTCCTCTATTTTAACTTTGTTGTCCGGGGAACGCTGCAGGTAATTGCTGAATATATTGTTTCTTTAGTAGCTATCAAGTTTTGAAACGAGCGACGTTCTCACGAGGACTGGCTCCAATGAAACTGGAGTTAGTGACGTCACTATGTAGTGTAAACCCAGTAAACAAGAGTCACTCATTAAGGGCAACGAATGATAACACCAGCATGATGAAGACTCCCCGGCGCCCACTTCCTATGACGTAAAATGGTAAATGCCAGCTTTGTATGCAGACTCGGCCGTTCTGGTAATGGATGTTACGTTGCGTGCGAATATGGCTAACGTATGAGAGCGTTGTATGAAAATTAAATCATAGATTCAGAATTGTGGGAGCGATAACCGTACTTATCGGAGTTATAAACTCTCGATTCGCCTCCAATCAAGTCGCCTCCTTACGAGTACATCTACAAATGCTTAGACACAATCAGATAAAGAAACACGAGTACCATTTCAATTTGTGATCCATCGTTATTTTTTCAATTACCACTTCTCTCTTAGATCATTATAAGTATAGGGTGTGCATGGATGTCGGCATACGCTTGCGTACTCTGTTAATAAACTTTATTCATAAAGCATCATATTGTACAAGTTTTTAATTAAAGCCATTTTGCTTGCTGTGGCTTTATAAACGCACCCAGCTAGGGGCAAACTGTTGGAATAACGTTGTGTGAAATATGACAATTTTATTAGGTACTTGATAATTATGATTATGACTGAGTTACCTTTACTCACCTAATTTCGTATAGGTAAGTACCTACAGATAAACTATAAATTCTCTTTAGATTCTTCAATCTGACAGCGATCAAGTTATCATACTATATGGTTAATTCAATTAACTAGATTTTTTATTTATTCAAACAATAATTTAGGTCTTTAATAATATATGAAGTTTTAATTTCTTTCTTATTAATTGATGGAAGAGATCAAACTTCAGGCGTAATTATGATCTTAGCTCAGCTCAGCTTAGCTCTCAAAGCTTTATAAATTATTTTCTTTACAAAGTTCAGTTAATCTAACCAAGCTCAGCATTTCTCGCTGCCGTACCATGAATGATTGAACTCCATCGCGTTTAAGCGACAATATATGCAGGACATCAATATTCATAGGAGGCGTAGATAGCCATTTGGCCGGGCCAGGAGACGCCCAGCAATTGGACTAAATTCTGACCTAATTGTATATTTAAAAGCCCGTCAGATGCGACCCATAAATTCTCATTAAAAATTTCAGAACACTTCTATAAAATAGGTTTAGTTTTGCCTCTTCGTTGAAGAATTATAGATGCCAGGAAATTGCTCGCGATTCTTACAAGGCCGTTTTCTAAAACATCATCATCATCATCATATCATGAACAATTGTATTCCGAGTACATAAAAAAACCCTGCTATCATCATACTCATTTGTAAGAAAATAGATACGGCATCATCAATTCATCACAAAAATATTATTTAACATTTTAATGGTTATAGGCCTGGTGCAAGGTCCGTCCGGGGTGGTACCACGGTCTTTCCCCGCTAACCTGCCGTCAAATAGCAGTGCTCCGGTAGGCCTCAGGGTAGGCAACGTATTCGAAATCTTATGGTTTCTTAATCGGGGATCATAGGATTTTGCCGAAATCATTTCGGTGTCCATAGGCCGCAGTGACCACTTACCATCAGGTGAGGTGTGCGCTCGTTTGCCTAAACCAATGACATAGAAAGAAATTTCCTTCCAAATATTATAGAAATATTAAACGCCTGCATGCGCCCGGCGACTCGCGGCAGTCTGGAAAAGGAAATTGAATGTCGAGAATATCAGGCGTTGCGCGGTCAAGTAGTCAGTATGCATTATAGCTGGTCTGACCTCGGAAATAAGTTTTATTTCCCATTGTTTGGTGACTTCAGTGGTCTGTATACACTTTATCAATAGTTTGAGCATTCAGATTGTTTGTAATGCTTTGAAACTTCGGTCCGTGAGTCAGGAACAGATTGCATGACCCTCCCGCGCGTTAACTTGTGAAACGGTGTAACATAAAGCCTAATCTTAAAAATCTTCTGCTGTTACTGTTACCGGTTGAAGTAACCTCCCAAACATGTTATTTTTTATCATGTCCTCCTAATTGAACTGATACTGTGCCTTCAACGGATCCGCATTTTACGATCTTTCTTTATATAACTCAGCGATGAAACTCGGAGAAAGAAAAATTCGGTTCGCTCAATTTACGTTAACAAGCACGTCCTGCTGGTCGTGTAGGTACTCAGAAATAAATTCCTTCCGCAATTTCATGACCTTCGCCCAAGCTAGTGCAAGCAAACTAGTTTTTGTTAGTGGTAGGGACTGGTGCTAGGTCCGTCCGGGGTGGTAGCACCATCTTTCCCCGCTATTCTGCCGCCAAATAGCAGTGCTCGCACTGTTGTGTTCCGGTAGGGGGTTAAGGCAGCCGGTGAAATTTCTGGCACAGAGGCATTCCATCTTAGGCCTCTGGGTAGGCAACGCATTCGAGATCTTATGGTTTCTTAATGGGGGATCATAGGATTTCGGTGTAAAAAAAAGATAGCAAATAACTACGTAGGTACTCCGAGCTAACTTAGCGACAGCAAATACTTTCCTTACCCTGGAATCCGTTATTAGCTTAGTCACCTCAATGAACTACTAAGTAAACTAAGTCGAATGAGATCCAGAAGACTTTCAATTTGCATACTTGATTTGATTGTCAATATGATGTATAAATAGGAAAAGGTCGGTCTTATGTGTCATAGAATAAAATATGGGGTCAAGAAATATCGGAAAAGAATTTGGGAAAACATGTATCTCACGGAAAACGATTCGAACGACGCTGTGGTTGAGCAGGAAATCAAATCAGTAGATTATTTATAAATGAAACTCATAGGTAATTACGTTTCATTCGTTGGAGGAAGCGAGTTGTTCTTTGTTGACGTCTAATTTTAGGTAATCGGAATAAATAGAAGCATAACATAACATAACGTTTAGGTTTTTTTTCTTGATGTCATCGTCACTCGCAACACTCTTATGTCATAATCCAGATTCGTTAACAATATTCGAGCAAGCGTGTTTATACTTACATCTACAAGTAGTTAGCGGTATCGTAAATCGAAACAATACTAAAACGAAATATTTACGACCTCTTTTGCCACCCGCGACTCCCGTAAATAATTGTGTTCTCTTTAACTTGGTCGTCGTTATTTATGGGGCTATTACATACATATTTTTTTGGACACTATTCTTATATTAGGAACTCTCGGATAGGAGACAGCGTGCGACTTTATTTGAGGATGAACGTTCTGCCTCATTATTGAGTAAGAAATTACCTACGCGAGTAATTTAATCAGCTCGTTTACGCGATGTACGCGCTCTTTTATTGTCTTTTATAGCCCTCGGGGCGTCGTTTTCCCTAATAACTTTAGCCTCAGGGGTCTCAACTTTTCGGGGTTGGACTTCGTCGTTACAAAACATCCTAAAAGTTAAGTTCATTGAGTACCTACAAAGAAAATATCTTCGATACAGCGTCGTTTTGAATTTGATTAAAAAAAAATTAAGGTTTGGATTGCTCGTTTACTGAGAGAGAAAAAGGATAATTGAAATAGACAGAACAAACAGTGAGCAATGTAAGTATATTTTTTTGCTTAATTAACTGGTATCCATGATTTCAATTAAGCGTAACGGGACGACTGTTTGTTATTAATTACGGCTGCTGCATGGCAGGTACGTTTTGATTAAGGTTTAGGTACTTAATTAAAGCGTGAAAGATGTCAGAGAAAAAAATGGAGTCCGAGGTCGCCGAAGTAATTTTTTCTACGGCTTCTTGGAAATTAATAGCATGAATGAACGAATTAAACGAGAATTTACTTTTCTTACCTGTCCATCTTACTTAACTTAGCTTTACTTAGGTAACTTATTTTCGGATGTATAATACTGTTTTTTTAGGTTCCGCGGCTTAAACACATTAGAAATTTAACATTATATGTATACAAAGAAGTTAAAACGTAACGTACCTTATACAGAACAACTACCACCTACCTACCTACCTACTTTGATCTCTGTTTAGTGATAAGACCGCCTGCTGTATTCCATTCTTTTTGTGTAATAACGTTTATGTATGTCCTGCTACTGTTCCTTGAATATATGAGGTGTTTAATAAAGTGTATTGTATTGCACCTTATATGATTATCTTCGAAGTACGTACTTGTATAGTTCTGATGCATTAAAGTACTTATCGTTTTCACTCCCATGAATTAATTCAGTTTTTCATGTTCGTTCTCGTAACTTTATAAACATTTCAATCTAAAAAAGGTTTTTCTTTCTTTTCAGGTAAGTTCTCTCCAGAAACGTTTCTGCTGAATTGGTAACAGTATAATTACTTTGAGAGTTTCGAAAAGACGCTGTATTTGAGAAAAGATAACGTAATGTATTCTGTTGTTATTTTTTTCAAGTATTCATTTTCAATTATAATTAGGTTATTCATTATTTTCATTACCAACCCTTTGTATTCTTTGATATAATGATTACAATAACTCTATTATTAAAAAAAAAAAAAAAAAACTGACCGCATGGTAACTTTTTATTACAACGCTTTTATTAGGTCGTCGTGTGACTAACTAAAGTGTTGTTACACTATGTAAGGAATCTTGCAAGCTAAATTGAACCCACTTCTAATTATCGTATTGATGAACTGCGGGAAATGCACAAGATAAATTTAAGCCATCCTCACTCCGTACTGCCACCATCACCATGTAGAGCGGCATACGCGCAACGTTCAAGAACTTCGATCCAAGAACGTCGGGATAACAGAAAACGAGAAGAGAATAAAACAACTTTTCCTTATTATATAATACACACAAAGTATAGTATCTATCCTCCCCATGCTGGTTTTACGTTGCCTGTATACGGGCCGGCTCTACACCCTCCTGTCTCTCCAAGCTCCCGCTCCACCAACACTTCCGTCCGTATCTACTTGGCGCACCGGTAGCTCGGATAGAGGCCACGTATTTTGAGGGTAAGGGGACGCAGTCCCAAGGATCTTTTCGGCCGAGGCTGGGAGTAGCGTGACTACGCTAAGGTGGCATGCCGCAAGATGTGCAGTAGCTTTGTTCGGCATCTGCATGCCTAGGTAACCATCATGTGATAGCATGCATCTCCCTGCCACGCCCTTGATCACTAAGACGGCCCCCCATTGCCCTCAGAATCCGACCTTAGGTCCTTGCAGCAATTGCTGGCTGGTGTTGTCACTTGAACTGAACTGAACTCATGATGTAACTTGGATGAGAATGCAATACTATGGTACCACCGAGCTGATCTGATGATGGAGCTTGGAGGTGGGCACGGGAATGTCATAGGGTTTTTAAAAACTATTTATTTATTATATGCTTACAACTACCCATTGTCACTCTCACAATCGCGACGATTCTAACGACACCTCACAACACAAGCTAAAATCCATCAAGCCGTTTAGGCTACAGAGCGTGCCAAAGAAATATACACACATACACTCGAAAAACATAACCCTCCTTCTGGTGCAGTCGGGCAAAAAATAGTCTATGGCCTGAAGCGACATACATAAATAAGCATTCACTTAGTAACGAAACAATGGAATAAACGTAAAACTATTTATGAACAAAGTAATGGAAGGTTTTACTCCGTCTAGCAGGGCTTTTACGCCATCGATAATAAATAACACTTCACTCTAGGGGCGGCCTGTCGCCTCGCACGTACTCGTTCAGTACAGACAGACGTACAGATAACAATATTTTCAGAAACATATGCACGGTCCTACATTTTGTCAAGGCTTCAAAACGTACTGGGCTTAAATGCGATTTGAGTTGATTGGGTTTTTGTAAATGGAGCATGACTTTTTAACATGCCATAGTTGTCTATTTTTTTTTGTTTTTCATGTTTCTGTTGATTTCTAACTAGTGCAAATATACAAAGGATGATAAATTGATAAAAAATAATATTAGATGATATATTATGAAAATATATTACCACTTAGACGTTCAAATGATCCTTCTTCGAATGATTTATTGCTGCTGTTGCTCCCCAGATCGGCCTTCGACAACGTGAAGAAGACGAAAGTCGCCATCAAGAAAATATCGCCGTTCGAACACCAGACATACTGTCAGCGGACCCTAAGAGAAATCAAAATCCTCACTCGGTTTAAGCATGAAAACGTACGTTCACATAATTATTTTCTAAAGTTATTATAGTTAACTTGAGGCTTTCGTTTAAAGAAGAGCTTAAGTAGGTACATACCTATTGAAACTTTTTCAAGTTTCAGAGCTTTATATTGGGAAATATTTGTTCTAATCAGTTTTTATACAGTTTTATTAGCTTGAAAAATTATAATTTCAAAGCACTGAAGTGCTTCATTGCAGCTGAGAAAACTCTTATATTCCTCAGTTTAATAAATATTGGATAGTTACGATTTATACCGTCGTAAATGCAATATTGCGAGAAAGCATCCCATTCCATGTGCAGTTTAAATCGTTTGAGGGGATTGCACCGTCTGGATTCGTTTCAATGTGGTCTCGCTGAATAAACAGCGATCGCTTCTGTAGATTGAAATGAAATATTGACTGTTTTTTAATAAAAAAATCAGACTAACGACCTGGATGGTACTAAATCCATAAGCCGGCACTCTTTACCTCCTCCTCTTTACAAATTATACTTCGCCTAAGTTTAGTTAAAAATCAAGTCATTGATGCCATTTAACACTAGTAACTAGAACACCCTATTCGAACTGCCTCGAGTCCGATCTCGAATCTAATTGGGTCACTAGAATTGAATAATCGAATTATTCCGCATGTATCAATCAATGCATAGCATACTACACGTGATATTAGTTTCCAGTTAAATTTCCATCAACCAACATCTAATTTTGCGGCAACAGTTACGTAATATAAGGACTATTATATATAATATTGTCACAATTCAGTGTTGACTTTGTCTAGGTAATTTTATCACTTATTTTTCGTTCACATTTTGTTTTCATTTCAGATAATCGACATTCGAGATATATTAAGAGCGGACTCTATCGATCAAATGAAGGATGTCTACATTGTTCAGTGTTTAATGGAAACAGACCTTTATAAACTGTTAAAAACACAGGTAATGCCGCTCAAAAATGTGAAATACTTAATAACACTTCACAGACGCCCTGACATTTCCTTTTTTTTGTTCCAGAAATTAAGTAACGACCACATCTGTTATTTCCTATACCAAATACTTCGAGGGTTGAAATACATTCACTCGGCGAACGTGCTTCACAGGGACCTCAAGCCCTCCAACTTACTACTCAACACGACTTGCGACCTCAAGGTAATTTCACAGGCTGACATTTTCAACGAGGTTGCATGTTTCACGGCGTTCATATTAAACTGCGCTATGCTTTTGCTGTAAGTGCAAAAACCCTGCATAATCCATTACGCTACTGGGTCAACAACGGTACCCTTCATTAACAAGCTTCATATTTATGCCACATTACCTGCAATAAGTAACAAACAACATACTTATGAAATTATCATGTGAAATAACTTTCACCAAAATAGTGCGCAGGTAAGTCTAGCCTGTATGTTCCTGTGAATTTGTGTATAACGTTAATATTTTGGATACCATTCATATAGAGTTTAAACTCAAAGATGGGTGTAGAGTCAAGGTTTCATCGTGTAATGCCTCAATGCTCTTGTGCATTATATTCTGAACTACATCTCACGAGGATTAAGCCGTGTTCAGTGAACTTGAAACTGGTCACGAAGCTATGTTTATCGATACGCCCACAATGTAGGTTGGAACTATGTAACAAGTTATTGGCTTTGCTTCAAACTTGTGAGTACAGCTAGATTGTGACGTTTAAGTTTGAAATCTTACCACACTGAGATATTCTAGGTTGCTCAATGGAGGTTAATAAACCTTAAGTTTAAAAGCCATCCGATAACAAAGTGAAATCCTTTTGTTAAGGGGCGTCTAATCTGTGCGAATGAATTGAAATTCCTCCGGGAAATTGCAATGAGCGTCTTTTCGCTGAATCATTTCATGACGTGAATAATTTGTATTGCCTTTGAGGTTTAATGTACAAACTATTAACCTCGTTCAGAAAAAAATATTTGAATCGCCTTATCCATGTCATATCGTAGTAACTCTGATAGTTGTAGGGTCGACGTCAAAGAGATGTTTACACTTTTTCATCCTATTCTCTCTCTAATATCTCTTTGACGTACTTTTGAAATTATTTTTATATCGAGACTTATTCCTAAGGCACACGGCATTCCCAAGTCTATGTGCGTGCGGGGACGTCTGTACACTTGTAAATGTGTGTGTGTGGTACACAACGCGGGCCAATGATTCACACTCCATCTCCGGATGAAACAAATGACGGTAAGAGCGAGTTGGGCGCGAGTTGCGCGCTGGCTAGATTCCGTGGCCATTCTGTATGTAGTACTATTATCTGTGCCTAAGTGTCCAATATTCCACCTACTCTTACTAAACTTAACAGCAATGAAAACGGGTCACTTTTATGGAAAATCCTATACAAAGTGACCCGTTTTCATTTCTGTCGAGTGTAGAAACATTAATATTAACTTCAGTGGTCGTAAATTTCGCACTGAAACCGCGGAATGATGACATTTTAAACGATCTTAATACTTATTTCTCCGTAATCGTTATCGAGCCCGATAATCGCGATGTCATTACTTTTCTCTTGTTCCCGAAGGAGACTCGGGATGGTGCAGGAAGTAGGTACTTAAGCGAAAATTAATGATAAAGGAAAACGACCTATTTTTCGGCTGCCGGTTAAAGCACTTGCGATAATATAGACATTATGGGCTCTAGTATGATTATTGTATGTAATTAATGTATAAGTGGTTGAGTAGAAAAAAGAAAAATATGGAAAGCTCGGGACGCGTTTCGATTTCCTGTAAAACAACGGAAAATAATCATACTTGAAATGAAATGAAATTTATTTATTTACCTTAAAATTAAATACAATATTTTAATAGGTTACTGTGATCCCCACAGTAGGCTGAGCCTGTCCCGTTAATCAGACCATGTGAAATAACAAAATATAATTATATGCGGCAGGGAAACAAAATTAATGAAAACTTCTATAACAAATGAAGAAAAGTATCTCTTCCGAAGATGTTGCAACAAAGTATATGTAAACAAACAAAACAAAAGTCTTATTTAAAGAAAAGAAACGTTGTCAGCCACTTGAAATGTTAATCTATGCTATGTCGTCAATTAACTTATAAAGGGCCTATCTGTTTACCTATCGGTTATAGTTGTTTTTTTTTCTTCAATGTCGAAATATGGCAGTATCCAAATGTTCCGAGCTTTTTTTATGTTCGACTCGGTTTAATCCTTCGGACACGTGTAGGTTATAGGTACTCTTATTACGTCGTTACAAGTGCTAAGTAAAACCAATTTATTCAAGAAGATTAAGATTCCAAGTCTCCAAGTCAAATTAAAGTATAAGTACCTACTTGACCAAGTATTCGCTATTGAAGAAAATTTGTGGCCGTTATTCGCAACATGAGGCAAGTTGTTTCTCGTAATTCGACGGAAACCTCGCATCTGAGTGTTTATATCTGTATTCTATGTATTTCTTTATCCAATAAACTCGGTCAGGGAAATTGCGTCAGGGTAGGGGTAAATTCACCTATTATAATACGTATGTCGATAACTATAAATATTATTCGACAAATTATACCAGCATATCTATACAGGCTGTCTCTCGAAATTTTAGTACTGAAAGATACTGAAAGAAAGAAAAAACGTATTTTTAGTTTTCACTAAAGAATCCGCCATGAACATTTGAACGGTCAATAAAATATCAGCCTGTATATCTTCTTTCTTATTATATACAAATGAATCGCCGTGTGTTAGTCTGGCTAAGGCTCGAGAACTGCTGTACCGATTAGATTGATTCTTTTTTAGGGTTCCGAAGTCCACAAGGAACCCTTATAGTTTCGCCATGTCCGTCCGTCCGTCCGTCTATCCGCACTATTGCTCGGAGATGCTTAGTTCTAGAAAGCTGTAATTTGGCATGAATATACATATTAGTTACGCTGACAAAGTGGTACAATTTTTTTTTTTTTTTATATGGTACCTCCCCTACTCGTAAAGTGGGGATGTAATTTTTTTTCTTGCGCACCCCATGGTGCGGCATATCGTTGAATAGGTCTTAAAAAAATATTGTGGGTTTGTTAAAACCATTTTTTGATTAAGTGATGCGTTTTTGAAATATTAAGCTTTAAAGTGCTATTTTTTGTTAGAGTCACGTGTCCCCCCCCCAAGCCCCCCCCCCTTCCTGCCAGCTAAATGGTGTTATGTATTTGGATGGCTGAAAAAAATCACGGTTGTGGCATATATAACGTAGTTGAAAGGAAAACTATCACAGCTAAGTAGTCTATACAAACTTACGAGTTATAGTCGATCAACTTATGAAATGAGGGCGTCGGGCGGGCACGTCATACCACAGGCTAGCTAGATGCTAATAAGTCTTAGAAAGGTAGGTACTGTGGGCATCGTCAACTTCGGAACCCTATACTTTGCGCGTGGCCCGACACGCACTTGGCCGGTTTTGTTTTATTCCCTGTGATTCAGGGAAGGTCTAGAAAGTAAAAAAATCGGGAAAAATCTAAACGAACAGCTAAAAAAATAATAATAACTTTGTATGGGAAATTCACCAGGTCGACTAGTAAGTAGAAATAAAACACAATCCCAATTCAAAAAATAATTGACACTATTCCCAAGACATTTAGGTCGAAAAATCAATTTAGGTAATCTTACCCCGGTGATACACTTGCCCTGATTGACCTTACCTTCAATCTTTCGTGAAATGACAAAAGTAGAGAGAAAAGTAGAGGTTAATGTCTGTGTGATGTTGCGTAGATTTGCGACTTCGGTCTGGCGCGAGTGGCGGACCCCGACCACGACCACACCGGCTTCCTGACGGAGTACGTCGCGACACGCTGGTACCGGGCCCCGGAGATCATGCTCAACTCTAAGGTAAGAACGTTCTAGAATTTTCGAGCACGCGCTAAGGCATCTTTCAGGGACCGGCGAAGCGACGCGCGGGGCATTGGGCGGTTTGGGCGACGCGTCAAGCGACGTACAGACATCGGCGCGGAATTTGAGGGGTGGCCTTCGATGCGCATAAGTCGAAAATAAGGTCTCATCGTCAGAGAGACACAGGACGCACGCAGCGGACCCTTTGTCGTGCGCGCAAGTTATTGGCCCTTCCTTCAGTCGTAAACACGCGTAGAAATTCCCTCTTATTTCGCTCACCGCTCAAGATCCGTGCCTCAATATGTCGAAACATGTTTAATTATGCAATTTGACGCGCCGCCTAACTTCCCGTTTCGCGTCGCCAGTCCCTGAAACAGGCCTAATGGTCATCAAAGAGGGACTGCATTTGTACCTGCTGCAATTTCCATGACAACTATGCAGTTCAAATGTGTTGTACCTAGACCATTGCAGTCCTTCCTTAATAACCCTTAGATAGATACTTACTTATTTTCGATATAAAATCAGTAATACTTGATAATAGCAAGCAACACTAGTGAGCCGTCACTAAGGTGTCATTAAAGAAGAAGAAGCTTACAACACACTAGATTCTGCTGTGACTTCGTCTGCGTCTTGATTAAAATCGCATATCGGAAAGGAAAGTGAGCGTCCTTTTTATATTTCACGCGAAATAGGTCACAGCTGCACATGGCACAACTATAGTATTTCAATATAGACAGAAGTAGATAGAAATATTATTCACTATTAAATGTTTTATTCTGAGAAAAGAAATCCTAGAAAGCTTGCCTGCGCATTGTGTGTTTAAGCTGAGATTCTTGTAAAATATTACCAAGGCTTGGCAGCTTGGAAGACCTGCTCTCACGATGTATAAAATATTCAACAATCTGTCTTCACGTGATTAAATCCCTCGAGAACAACAGCAAGAGATTAATTAATTCATATTTACTTGTGTCTTCAAATGTAGTTACGGCCCGTGATTTATTATTTTTCATTTCTCATACTCCGAAATTTCATCATTGTTCAACTGCGTAGCGAGACGAAACTGATGCATGGTTGGCGTAAAGTAATTGGAGGATTTGACAATCATATCTCCGTCTCTTTCTAACTCATTTACAAAGTCACCTGTCAAAACAGAACGAATACATGTCTCTCGCTCAGTTTCAATGTTGGGGAAAATCTTGGGGAATTGGGTTTTTTTTGGCAAAATATTTGGGCAATGGAAGAACGAATCAAAAGATACACTTTTGGTAACTGTCAGCACGATTATTAACATTATCATATTACTACTTGTCACTACATAGTATAAAACAAAGTCGTTTCGCTGTCTGTATGTCCCTTCCCTATGTATGCTTAGATCTTTACAATTACGCAACGGATTTTGATGCGCATATACATTTTCGTATATACATAATTTGCTATAGTTTAACGCTCAATTCCCGCGGGAACGCTATAACCGAATTCTACGCGGACGAAGTCGCGGGCAGAAGCTAGTAATCAATGAATTAAAATTGTTTTTAGTAAAAATCCCACAATAACTTGATGAATGGTAATAACATTGCGAATAATTTATATTCATTTGTCAACGATCAAATTGGATCGGTCTTAATATTAATACCCCGTGCGCCTACTTAACATGCAAAGGCGGATTTTACCAAATAAACAAAATGGTGGCAAATTAAACTTACTTCACCATGTATAATTAGTTTTAATGTGTTTTCTGAATTCAATAAGTTATATTAGAGCGGCGAGCCTTGGGGGAGGCCTATATAGGTCCAGCAGTGGACATCTTTCGGCTGAAATGATGATGATGATGATGATATTAGAGCAAGCTGACGATTTATAATGATCAAAAAATGAACTAGGAATATGTGATACCTACCGCTAATTTTGAAAGACATGTAAGTAGTAAGCGTACAATGGTTTTAGTAAGCAGCGCACATTATTTGATTTAATTTCCTGGCATTCGAAACGAAAAGTAGTTTTGGCTATTCTGTTAAAAGGCACCAATTTCGTAAAACGATCGAACTTTGATTTTTCTCGCTAAAAATCAAACATCTCAGTGTAATGGGTGCCTTTCATCCCTTGATTAATAATCTACTATTACTCTGCTATTTTAATGTAACCTACCGTAGGGAACTGTACTAAGTAACTACTAAATTGTTATTCCGTGCACAATCGCCATACGCACGGTTTTTCGCGACAGGCATTGTTTTAGCAGATTTATATGTGAGAGCACGTCGCAGCGAGTACCGCTTTCGCGATTATTTTACACGCATATCATAAATCCTCTACGATGCGTTAAAAAATTGTCTGTAATGACATCAATTTCCTATCTATAGTAATGAACTAAAATTCATTTTTTAACATCGAACTTCGAACAACAATTGTCGCCTATATTCTTCAGTCAGACGTATTATTATGTAGCAGTTGCATTAAATTTATATTGTTGTTTATCTCCAATGAGGTTGATAATCATTCCTTTGACCTCTTTGCTAAAGCAACGCGGATCCCTTGAAGAGATAAAAACCTAGAAAGGACCTTGTCTCATTTACAAAGTGCTTAGTGTTGGTGAACCAATGAATAATGGAAACATCCCCCATGGAATACCCTCTTCAACTTTATTGATAGTTGTTTAATCGATATCAGCGCTGAAAAAGCAATAAATCGGCCCTTACAGACGAAGGCCCCAGAGGATATGCTTGTTATGCACTACACATTTATGATGATATATAAGAACTAATCGAGTGCTGTATACGGTTTCAAGAGGTAACTCTGTTTGAGTTGGCGTCCAATCATAATAACAAATGGCATATTTACAAATTGTATGGTCAACGTCAAATATATTTTTACACTTTTGCAACCTATTCCGTTGTATAAAGGTCCAAGTGTAAACATATCTTTATAGCTAGCTGTCAATGTCCAATAGGGTATTATACACCATTCAAGGAAAAATCGGGAAGTACTGATTTATGATAGATTATATAAAAATACTACACAAAACATCGACTTTTAATCACAAAAATGCATAAATAATTTTATAATTACATTTATAAAATGTTGATTTTTAATCTGTCCCAAAACGGTAGGGGCCATGTTGTTAGCTGCTGTGACGCCAGTCCTACTGTAAACAAAGCGTTACAATTACAAGTAACGTTTTGACTTGACTTGTTTACTATCCTAGTGACGTCACAGACCAAGGTAACATGGCGGCTAGCTTTTTAGCGCGAAAACTGAAAATTGAAATTTAAAAGTACTTTTTAAGGTAAATTTAACTCATTCAGAAAATCGAAATAAAAATCTTGTGATTCAATCCAACATAAGGATAATTTTAAACCACATTTCAAAAAATGGTGTACAGGTTTACACAACTTGGAAGGCGCGTGGATTAAGCAAAAATAGACTCTGCGTCAACGGCTTAAGTGCTTCAGCGCGCGCCTTTTAAGTTGTGTCGTGCTGTAATACCCTATTGCTGCCTTGTCCGACACCAAAGCTATCGAATCTTTTACTCGTTGTGACCCTCTTTCTTTTGTGGTTCTAATTTCGCGTATCACGTTGTCCAGGGCTACACCAAGTCCATCGACATCTGGTCCGTGGGCTGCATCCTGGCGGAAATGCTGTCCAACCGGCCCATCTTCCCGGGCAAGCACTACCTGGACCAGCTCAACCACATCCTGGGCGTCCTGGGCTCGCCCAGTCAGGAGGACCTCGAGTGCATCATCAATGAGAAGGTATGGATTGTCATGGAAAGGTATCATTGAAAAAAACTAAGCGAAAATCGGTTCATCCGTTTGGGAGCTACGATACCACAGACAGATACATAGATACACAGACACGTTAAACTTATATCACCCCCATTGACCTATAATAACATATGGACGAACAGTGCCTAACATAATATGTCAAAATACGAGGGGCGTTCAAAATATTCTCGGTATTGGAATGAAAACAAACAAGTATGAACAGTTTGATATTTTTTATTTTTCAATATACTCCCCCCCTATGTTAATACACTTAAAAGATCGATCAATTTTTTTTTTTAATCCCTCATAAAAATATTTTTTATCCTTGGTATAAAAGTGCTCCTCTACTGCCGCCTTCAACGCCTCATCGTCAAAAAATCGATTTCCACGCAGATCCTTTTTGAGATTGGGGAACAAAAAGAAGTCGCTGGGGGCTAAGTCCGGACTATACGGTGGATGAGTTATAGTTCCGAACCCACATTCAGCAATAGCTGCCTTGGCAATATGAGCAGTATGGACAGGGGCGTTGTCATGCAGAAGCAGAATACCTTTAGACAACTTTCCTCGCCTTTTTTCTTTTATTGCGTCCCTTAATTGATGTAGAATATTCGCGTAGTACTGTCCCGTGATATTTACACCTTTTTCTTTATAATCGATCAACAATACTCCTTCACAATCCCAAAATATTGTTGCCATGACCTTGCCAGCGGAAGGGACGACCTTGAACTTCTTGGGATGAGCTGAACCCTTAATGTGCCACTGCATGGACTCCTGTTTACTCTCTGGGTCATAATGATGAACCCAGGTTTCATCTCCAGTAACTATCTTTTGCAGCACCTCATCAGGATTTTCACCACACAGGTCAATAAAATCGGAACAGCAAGCTGCACGCACATCTTTTTGAAGTCGAGTCAGCATTCGCGGAACCCATCTTGCACTGACCTTTGACATATTAAGATGGTCATGGATAATGTCATGTACGGTACCAATAGAAAGATTGGTTACTTGAGCTATTGATTTTATCTTCACTCGACCATCTTCCAATATAAGGTTTTCCACCTGATCAATATTTTCTTGTGAAGTAGCTACTACAGGCCGGCCAGGTCTAGGGTCATCTTCAATACTCTCCCTGCCACGTTTGAATTCGCTTGACCACTTTTGAATTGTAGATAAAGAAGGAGCAGACTCACGGTAAACACAATCCATTTCCTCTTTTATGGTTTTTTGGTTTTTACCCTGTTTCGTCAAGAATTTTATTACGGAACGATGTTCTAATTTCGTTAACATTGTTAATTCACTCATTGTGTTCGTGTTTGTTCAGAAATTGCAGAAAAACAGAAGAACATCTCGGTTTGAATTATACTTTTTTTTAATGTCAAAGAATGAACCTTACCAGCCAGTAACAAAACAAATTCAAAAAGAGGTTATAAGATATCAATACCGAGAATATTTTGAACGCCCCTCGTATATGGAGCGAACTGACATTAGAAAATACGTTCCAATATGCTAATAACGCCTCTTTATAATATGTGTCAAGATAAATATTTTATACAAAAGTAAACCTAACACTATAAGACACTATAAGACTAAAGTGTCAAATTCACTGAGCGCCAAACGGGTGCCCGAGTTGTTCGGGCACCCGTTTAGATGGGCCATTTTTCTCCGGCTGATTGTGAATCCTTACTTATCGGGGGTTAAAAATACCTTAATCCAAACTTGTTTAATAACTTACTGACTTCAACCGATCAAGAACTAAGTACTAAAAAACAACAACAATCGTTCTCATCACACAAAGTTTTCCCCTTGCGGGATTCGAATTCGGGTTGTGTTAATTAATAAAAACAGATGTATTTTGGATAATCCGGATAGGAATTACGAGTTAATTAATTGCGATTTGCGATATGAATCGAAGGGTGACCATCAAGATAGCGTACACCGTAACGATATCCAGGATCTGATTATGCAAATAAATAGTACCCAAATAGTACCTACGGATTATCTAGGTTAAAAAAATAGTACCCTTTAACTTTTAAATATAAGGCCTGTTCACGGTGTACGCTACCGAGCGTCAAGCTGGCGTACACCGCGTGGATCTCTGGAACGACTTGGTTCTCGAGAATGATTTATGGCTCAAAAAATAGTACCCAAATAGTACCCTACGACCGTCAAATTTCACCACTCTTATAACGACTGGGCGGACTCTCTAGTCTAGGTACATTCAATTGGTCTTTAAAAGTAAATTACTGGCGTCTTATAAATAGAACGAATTTTCCTTAATGATATTGTGTTGTGTTAAGATTGAAATAGGGATACTTAGCTGGTTTCTTTGAAATTAATGGCCGTTGCGGATTTCGCAGCATTCTGCGGCAAACTTCAAAAGTTCCACAACTCTGTGAAAGGTTAAAATTATCACAGTATAATTATAAAGAATTAAGTACTTATAGTAGTTGTGGTGTTTGGTTCTTCGCATCAATTCTAAAAATTGTGAAATAAATGGAACGGTATTTGAAATGATTTGTTTTGTAAATAAATTTATCAAAGACAAGTCCAACAACCTTAACAAAGTTCTATTTTCAACTAGCATCTTTCTATTAATAAAAATAATCCTTTTATGGCCGTCTGAGACATTGATCTATTATAAGTAAGGATTCACAATCACAAACGGGTTCCCGAACAACTCGGGCACCCGTTTGGCGCTCAGTAAATTTGACACTAAAGTCTTATAGTGTTAGCTTTACTTTTGTATAAATTATTTATCTTGACACATATTATAAAGAGGCGTTATTAGCATTTTGGAACGTATTTTCTAATGTCAGTTTGCTCCATATATTTTGACATATTCTGTTAGGCACTGTTCGTCCATAAAATATGTTATTATAGGTCAATGGTCTGAGATAAATAAGTGGGAGTTTGTTTACGTCTGCTCAGTTTCCAATAAAATACTGGCAGACTACACGAAAGTGCGAAAATGTATCGAATGTCATCGCCACTTGGCAGGCGATACCTCACTCACATCGACCGATTAGTGATCATTGATTGATCGTACTTCGCAACATTGGTAATACCTTCATCGATAATATTTACGATTCTAATGAATTATATGAATTCGACTCCGATATCCCTATAAATAAAGATTCTCATGAGGGGCAATTTTTCAAACGTCAAGATAAGTCGTGGAATAAGTTCTAAATTGGTATTTGATGAATGCATTTTATCTGACGGTTGATATTAGGGCTTAAAAGTTAAAACATTCTGAACTCTATACTCGTAACGGCGAAACTTGGTTCCTATGACAGCTGTCATCTCAGTATTAATTTAGGTATTTTTTGGATACAAATTGTACTGAGATGACAGCTGAGCTGTCATAGGTACTTAAGAGGCTTTGTTCCGAAAGTTGGCATCGTCGCAAATAGCTGTTAAATATTTCGCTGTTTTCATTATTTTTTCTGAATATTGCTGAATGAAAACATGAATAATCGCTCTATGGTTGAATTGAATAAAACATTAAGTATGGATTGCAACAATTATCATAGCAACACGAAATATTTTGCGTTATGGAACTAATATCCTTTGAAAACTTTCCATCGCATTTTCCATGCATTTTAATGTAATCTTATCATTTGAATGCCTAACCAACAAATATAAAACGAAACGCGTCATTCAACCATAGAATAATGACTTCTTTTTTAATTCAGTAATATTGAGATATTAATAAAAACAGCGAAACATTTGACAGCTACATCAATTCGGAACAAAGCCTCATAACACTCACCGGAACAAATATAATACTCTGCATTTTTTGATTTCTTTACTTTGATCATCAAATCGAAATCAAATCTTCCAGTTAGTTGAGGCATCAATGGCTTCGTGATTCACTTTGAAGTGATTTGTTTCTATCGAAAATTTCAATAATATTGTCAAGTCTTCGCGTTTCGTACGCGAACGCTTCCGATCGGAAATGTGGGATTTGCTGATTTTATTGTGAGACGGAAATAATAAAGACTTTGGCTTTACTCGTTTTCGATTACACAATAGAAGAAAGTAACATGTTTTATTCCTTTACTTCAAACCTTTATAGGTACGTAAAGTTCCTGTAAGCAAGAAATAGAGTAATATCTTAGGCTACAGCCGTAGAATCTAATCCTTCTATCTATAAAGTTCGTTGAAATAATTCCTTGAAATCCCTCTGAACTAGTTTTATGACTAAGCCACTTTAAAGTTTTAAACCACGAGTCGATCTCATTCGGATACGAACGAAAAGTAAACCACGAGATTGTTTTGACAAAAAAGGAGATTTCTTTGTTTTCGATACGGTAGACGTCAATTCGTTTTCCAAAGAGCGCGCGCGGAGCTCATCAATCAGACTCATTGTAGCGAGCTGCCGATGCTGGCGCTTCGTGATTTATGTCATTGGCTCTGTGACTTTTTACACAAAAAGCAGTTGGTAACGTAATGTTTGTTTACATACCGCACTGTGTAAAGTCCTGACGGCAAAGTTTGTGGCGGAGCCGACTTGGAAAAGTTCCTTTGAAGGTGGTGTCGAAAATCAAAAGTTCCGCCGAAGTTTGGATGTGGTTATTCTTAGTAAGAAAATGTTGTAAATTAAAATGAAAAATGTATTTTTAGGGGCTAATTTAATCTTGCTTAGCAATTGGTTAAGTAAATTACAACCGGTTATGTCTGTTTTTCATAGCTTTCATTTCTCGAAAGGCTTTAAATTTGAGCTCAATATTCATGCCAAAATTATATCTTTTGTAGATCGGTAAAAAACGTTGTATAAAACGTTGTAAACGCAACCAAAAGGGTTCTGTGCTAGATCAATATCGAGCACATGCGCATCCATGAATAAATGAATAGTTAAATAGACCGGATTATATTTTTTATTGTTCTGCCATCCGAACTTTGTTTGCAAATTGTTGCTTGCGCAGAGAACAGGATGCATAAAAATTACAGGTTTACACAACTTAGAAGGCGCGTGGATTAAGCAAATATAGACTCTGCATGAACGGCTTAAGTACTTCACCGCGCGCCTTCTAAGTTGTGTCGCGCTGTACCTACTTCTACTACTACTACTACTACTACAGCCTATTTGCGTCCCACTGCTGGGCACAGGCCTCCTCTCATCACGAGAGGGTTTGGGCTATAGTCCCCACGCGGGCCCAGTGCGGATTGGGGACTTCACACACATCTTTGAATTACTTCGCAGTTGCGTGCAGGTTTCCTCGCGATGTTTTCCTTCACCGAAAAGCACAGTGGTTAATTCAAATTGAATTTCGCACATAAGTAAACTTAGAGGTGCGAGCCGGAATCGAACCCCCGACCCTCGGCATGAGAGGCGGTAGGTCGAACCACTAGGCCACCACGGCTTGTTACCTACTTCTATTTGCATTGAATATAGACAACTTTTCAAATCCTATTTTTGGCAAGCAAAATTTTACGTTTCAATCCGATTCGAATGATTTTCTTAAAGGAGAGGAAATAAGTGAATAAAGAAGCAATTAAAATACGTTTCTTTTTCCAAGATACATGCTTTTCAGCTCAATTGAGAGACTGTTAGACGTTTAATAAAAGGAAATAAGTAAAAATTGCTTCTAGCCAAAAATAAACTCATCAGCTCATTACAAAAGTTTTTACTTTTTATTGGAATACATTTTAAATGGGTTTATTTCGTGCTCGGCACTATAGCAGCCTTTGTCCAGTTCCCATAAACACTATTCCAGCACATGGGTAATTTCAGTTTACACAGCATAAACTAGAGCTATGCGCGCAAGAATAGTGAAACTTTACAACAAGGGAATAAACCAAGCTTTATACTAGTTTGTTTACGATTTTACGCACGTATCCAACGTATACGCATATGTTTATTGCGGCTTTACGGTTTGGCCACGACTTCGCGCGACTAGCGCCAGCGGCGGGAGTTTTAAGGGTTTACTCCAAAAGTTGGCAACGCCGCAAATAGCTGACAAATATTTCGCTGTTTTTATTAATTTCTCAATTTTACTGCATTAAAAAAGAAGTTATCATTATATGGTTGAATAACGCGTCTCGTTTTACATTTGTTGGTTAGCCATTTATATAATAAGATAACATTGAAATGCATGGAAAATGCGATGGAAAGTTTTCAAAAGATAGTACAGTCAGCAGCAGAAGTAGATAAGCTGTCCAGGTATTCAAAATGACCTACACACGACCTTATTCTTATGACGTTAAGGGCGTGTGTAGGTCATTTTGAACACCTGGACAGCTTATCTACTTCTGCTGCTGACTGTACTTCCATAATCCAAAAAATTTCGTGTTCCTATGATAATTGTTGCATTCCATATTAAATGTTTTATTCAACCATACAGCGATAATTCATGTTTTCATTCAGTAATAGTCAGAAATTAATGAAAACAGCAAAATATTTGACAGCTATATGCGACGTTGCCAACTTTCGGGATAAACCTTCTTATTGATACATAATATTGACCTATCGCCTCTCATGTGGTCGGAGGTAAACCTAGAATGACAACCTTCATATACATCAGCATACGGTAGAAGTAAGTAACTAATTAATTTTTATTTTTACTAAATTCAAAAGCATTTTTCTTAACTTAATGTAGCTCATGTCATACACTGTCATTGTTATGTACTCCGTAATTGTCGTATATATCAGAATTGTCTTTGTTTTCATGTCGTTTACTACTACTAAAGTGTTATGTATACGATGTGGCTGTACTTTTAAATAAATAAATAAATAAGTAAGTGTTAAATGGGATAATAGCTTTATAGCCTTGGTAGCCTGTATGAAAATGCTAAGCGCCCCCTGGATATTCACATACAGAACTTTTCCGATGTACGCCGCATTGTCAGTGTATATAATAACCGTGTCTCTAGTAAAACTTTCGTTGCGACACAGCCACAGGTAGCGCAAAATCGTGGCCGAAATGTAAAGACGCTAAAAAAGGGGACATGATTCGCCACTTCGCCAGGTATGCCACTCCGGTATTTTGTAGTAGTGTGGGTGACACCCGAACGCCATTCGCACTGCTGTGTGTTGCAAGTGGTGTATTAAAATAATCCCCAACTCCCATGTATCCTGTGAGTGTTTCATTAAATTATTACGTTCATTTATTTTTAACTTGTCCCATTTTGTGTTCTTAAACAAGTAAATGACGATTCTAACGGGCAAATAATTTATTTTGCATTATAACAGCAGAAAATATTTCCTTCATTTTTGTTTTATTGCAATAAAGTGGCAACTCGACTTTGACGTACGGGTGTCACGCGACCCGGAGCAGCAGACCTTGTTTTCTTAGACCATGGTGATATGAGCGCTGTTGTTTGTCCAGGCGCGCGGCTACCTGGAGTCGCTGCCGTTCAAGCCGCGCGTGCCCTGGGTGGACCTGTTCCCGGGCGCCGACGCGCGCGCACTGGACCTGCTGCACCGCATGCTCACCTTCAACCCGCACAAGAGGATCACCGTCGAGGAGGCGCTGGCGCACCCCTACCTCGAGCAGTACTACGACCCCAACGACGAGGTAACTCACACACACACACGCTCGACCTTTTTTTAGAAATCGACTTTTAATTTTTTAGGGTTTCGTACCCACAGGGTAAAACGGGACCCTATTACTAAGACTCCGCTGTCTGTTGGTCTGCCCGTCTGTCACCAGGCTGTATCTCATGAATGTCTATGCAGCTATAGCAACAAATAATAAAAAAAACAGAATAAAATAGGTAAATATGTAAGTGGGCTCCCATACAACAGACATGATTCTTTTGCCGTGTACATTGACATGTGCAATACGAGAGGAGTCGCCAATAGGGATGACGACAACTTTTTTTTTCCTTAGTATATCAGGAAGATTGTTGAAAAGTATTGGACACGTATTTTTTCTTTTTTCACGTAATCAAACTTATACGGAGATATATTGAGTTGAAATGTCGCGTGACGTCACAGTTAGGTACGATTTATACCTAACGGTGACGTAGTTAGCCCCCACTTTCCAACTTTAATGCGTTTTAACTTAGTCATTCTTTGTTAATTTGATAAAACAAAAAATACGTGTCTAATATTTTTTTATTACCTGACTGACGGACTACTTCACCCTGTCGTCATCCCTATTACGACCCTTAAGAGCTTTATTTACACCAGATACACACTCAACTCCCACGCTCGCACAATCACTGAGTAGCTCAGTGGCGCGGACTACACGTCTAGAGAGGACAACTGAAGTGAAGCATACTGTATCCGACAGAAATAATTATATCTGTCCTCTGTCTACAATAAATGTCAATTTACTCTTGGAATATAAATTCTAATAAACCATAAAACTGTAAGAAACCAGATAAATTTGTCTGAACACGAGGGAGAAAAATCATATTCGCGAAAAAAATACGTGGTGTATCAAATTAAATTAAGAGAATGAAATCATTTGTTGGGCAAATTGGCAATGAGCGAGCCATTTTACACGGTCCTTTCTAAAATGAAACGCCGCGCGATATGAATTTTGCTGGTATGATAAAATATAACGCTACACGAGCGTACTACGTTTTCATGCTAGGATTTTTAGTTCTCGTCTGTATTCATGGCGTTGTTTAAACGAAGTTTATATACTACACGATCTCGTTTTAGAAATTATTGAACTAGACTCTGGAATAAAATACAAAATCAAATTAGAGATCCTCTTTCTATGTACCTACCTAATGAGCTTTTTGGTTACTTTTTCTCCTGGTTTATATTCATTTTTAGTCATGTTCAAAAAAGCAGAAAAAACATTATTTTGATTACCTACTTTAACGGCATTCGAAAAGATCAAAGTACAGTTCTTCAAACAGCTGTGTGGCACTGATAACACCCACTTATACAACACCGACGACCATAATTTACACGATACGTTCGATTTTAAATTCGTAATCGCGTTTTCCTGGTCTTAGCGCAGAAAGTCCAATATTTGTCCTGCCCACGCCCTCGGCGACGTGTCGTTAACTTGATTGTAAGTCATTAGTGCCCCGAAATCGGATCCCAAATTATACCGCCGCTAAATAAATATTACTAAATAAAATTGCTAGACATAATCAAGTTACTAGATGACCTGACGGCACTCAAGCGCGAAATTTAATTAGCAGCGTTACCCCGCGGGATTCCACGCCTTCAATTACACAAAACAAATAACGTTATTATTATCATTTAGGTTTAATGCTAATGGGGACCGACGTTGTGAAAACAAGGCGCCGCTACTTTGCCTATTACCTATCAATTTGTGCCATAATTTAATCAATCAAATATCGTGTTTCAACAGAAAATTTGCCTGGGTTTCATTAAGGCCGTTAAATATAGCACGAGCATAAAGAAACGTCTTTTTCTCCATAGTAAAAATCGCGCCGGCCATATTAAACGAACTTTGACTGCTTGATGCAACCCAGGCTTAGGGAACTAATTCAAATAGAAATAATTAAAGTAAGTTTTCCCTTACAGCCTGTGGCGGAGGAGCCGTTCAGGTTCGCAATGGAGCTCGATGATCTTCCCAAGGAAACCCTCAAGAAGTACATCTTTGAGGAGACCCTCCTGTTCAAGCAACTCAACGAAGATGCGTAGGCGACCTTCCCAACCGCTGTCCTAATAGACCCTTGTCCTCCACAAACGCTTTATGGTAAGCCTTCCCTCTACCCAGCTCTTCATGCTAAGCGACATAGCTGTTTGCAATCAGATAAGAAATAATCAGTATGTATATTGCGCGAAGATTGTCCCGCGGCTATCTTATCGCCGCCATTACAACCTCAAGTGGTTATGACGAGAAAACATCACCGAATCGAAGGATTTTATCTGCAACGTAAATTTGATTTCATATTCAACTCAATCTCACCTTTTGGCTTAAATTCAAATGACGAACAAGTTTTAGGTGGGTTTTTTTTTTCAGCATAGCCACAAAGACTCTCTTTAGTCAGATGTAGTTTCTTTACGGACTTGATTATGTCTATAAAGGGCGGTGAAATCGTCGACGTATCGACGTACGAATAGTACACGCCGCCGGCCAACCAAAGACGAAGCCGGCAGCCTCGACGTAACATTCATTAAGTATTGGACGGGACTTGTCATCGAGTCGGGTTCACTTGGTATTATACTGTAAGATAGATCGTAAATAATGGGAAGGCGGTCGGAAATGCTTTTCACATAGACGCGTTTCCTGTATGTCGGGTTTAATTACTTCGTGGAAGTGTGTTTCGCCAAATGAATCGGTATTCTTTTTAAGATACGTTTGTACTAGAAGTGAAATATCAGCGGTATTTTTATATTATATTTCATAAAATTCCAGAAAACACAGAATCTATAAAATTGGAAAAAAGCAGAATTTGATTATGCTAAAAATTCACTTGAATTCAGATATCCGTTTTACAATCGTTGTCTTTTTTGTGATGGGAGTGAATAAACAATCAGCGTGAGGCTTTTATTAAATGAACTACTCCAACATTTCAAGCCACCCAGTTTTTGAAGTATTTGTAGTAACATAATGCTAATTTAAATAGATGCAAGAGGAAAATGCGCGCCAGCTCTCTGATGTATACGGCTAGTTGGTACTTTTTAAATCTATTTCTCATATTTATCCACCCGAAAAAAATACGTAGGTACGCGGAGCAGTTTATGAATAATTTCCTAAATTTCAGCTGTCATTCGATGGTCAGCTAGTGAAGAACTGATGGTTTTTGTGATGTTAAGAAAAGTAGATTTTACAAACACGTCTAAGTAGTAACCCGTGGGTAAGATTTGACACGACTGGTTCAGAGTGTAGGAACGTTGAAACAGCATAATAATTGCTAAGTGTAGAAACCTTATAGAATATTAGATAGGACTTTCCGAAATTTATAAACGTTAAAAATATAGTACAGTTGCTATTTGTGAATGATAATGTAACCGATGGCGTGAGGTATCTGTACAATTGGATTAGGATCGAGGCAGCATTGTATTCGTGCTCTGGGCTGGACTCGCAGCCTAATTACCCATACGATTTACACACGAGCGCTCGACGCGTTTGGGATCTTCACAAAGGGCTTATCCGATGTAATTGTTAATTATTAACTCGCAGCAGCACGTGTAGCGACGATTGTTTATCGCGTGGATAAAGCAATCGTTCCTACGGCCCTCACAACTTCGATAAACAGTGAGGACAAAAGCGATGAACATTGACATACAATACACCACAAATGGCAAACACTCACGTGCTAGGGCGTAAGGTGTTAAACATTTGTTTTATTCACAAAGCCTATGCGAATAGACCCGGTACGAAACAGCAATTGGCGTTTATCGTCAAATCTTAAAATCTATACGTATCCTTATTGAGCACCTGAGTAATTCGATCGGTGTTCCCAGTATTCGAATGCGACGTGCGTCACGCCAAGAGCAGATTGTGTACATATTTTTGCATCTCGATTAAATGTTACTTAAATTGTCACCGATTAAGACTTTCGAGCACTAATGTTTCATTCGTCGATTGTGTCTGCTTTCGAATAAGTATTATCTCGTTGTCGCCGGTGAAGATATTTGTTGAAAAACTTGCTTGTTCAAATGGTTTCTCTAATAATTGTCGTCTTCCTTGTATTTGCATGCTAGCGCACAACACTGTTAGTATAGTCGATCCATATCAAATGTGTTTAAGGAAATGTTTATAGGATGTTTAAAAATTTAGTTAGTCATGCGTTCGTTCGGGAGTTTGTCAAGTTTTTCAACGAATGGTTGTTTGTGGCTGAGCGGAGAGCTCGCAGAGCGGGGTATCTATTGTTACACTCTACTTATATATGTCTATAAGATGTTGTTAGCGGGGCCAGCGCCGCCGTATAAGACTTGTTGTTGTTCGTTGCTAACTTTCAACGATAAAAAATGCATTACTTTAAAAAAATACTATAATACTAAACGATGTTGTGATGTTAAATAGCTATTCATTTTAACTGTCATTTACTGTTCTTTTATCAGATGGTACAAGTTGAAATTACATATGTTAATCATAGAGGTCGTACGTTTTTAATATAACCGAACAAGTTTTCGTTGATGATTTTTTCGCAGCATCACGAGGCGAGCAACGTGAATATTTCAACTGTATTGTAAGACTACGAGTATAAGTAGTCAGTTTAATTAACTTTGAAAGACAATCATGTTAAAGAGTTTCTGTGACGTTTAGTAGTAATTTTACATCGAATAAGTGAAAGTCATTTTTCTTTAATTACTGCCTGTCATGTATATTAAATTAAAATTAATATTGTATCAGATACTGCTAGGGATCTTTGCTAATAAGCTATACTCATTCATCTTCAGATAAAACGATACCAGTAACCATCACTTATTTATTGTTAAATATGAGTGTTGCCATATTTTCTTAAGTCATTATGTACAAATTGGATATAAATAATAAGGTAATTTGTTGTCAGTCAACAGTTGAACATTACGAAAATAAATCAAATGAAAGTATGCTTTGTTTAATTTCAAATTTACCTCTTTCTCTCCTCACACACCGACAAAACACGTGATGACGTAACCTACACAAGAAATTTTCCTTTTATCTATTTAGTGACTGGTCACTAAATTTGTAAGCCATACTGAGCATTTGCACTTATGAATACTTACTGAATTAAATACGCAGTTGTAAAAATACTTCAGAAGAAAAACCGAAATGCTAATTCACTTTTTAATCTTGCTTTTTAGAAAAATTGGAAATATGTTTACTGAAAACCAATTGGCTATGGGTGAAAAATGACAATGTGCTCGATTTTTTTTTATGGATAGGAATGACCTTTCTTATCAAGAGAAAAAAATCTCGGAATTTTCCGTGCCGTAGATTTTGCGTAACCTTCCTTGGGTTACTCCTATCCTTAAAAAAAAAAATCGAGCACATTGTCTTTTTTCACCCATAGCCAATTCAAGTAATTCCAACTTCAAAGTTACCCAGACACCGCGGGACGGGACACTTCGAAATGCGAGAGTCAGTGAATTGAGTGAGTCACGCACCAGTTACTACTAAAACACGATTTTCTCTAAAAGTAATGAACCAAATAAACCTGAAACTTTTATATCGGCTCCTTTAGATTGAGATACCGAAATGGTTTTCGAATTTACTTACTAAAATTTTAAAATGTCAATGAAATCGCGGTGCGCCTCTCGGATTAGGTTCACAGTCGGATTGTCAAACGAATTCCTGCTTCCATAAAAAATGGCTCTGAATGTGCCCATTGAAAGCGCTCTTAAACGATTCGTAATGGAAAAAGTTGGAATCAATCTCCTTGTAACAACAGTACCTACTACCTACGGACAGAAATAAATTGTTTCTTGCCACAATGCCGTTATTTATGTCGGAGCTTCTTTATTGCGCCGCAAGTGAGTGGAACTGATTTAGTGTAGGCAATCGTATGATACGGTTAAGAAAAGTATGATACGGCTGTGCCTTTTTGCTCGACTTGGCGAGGTCACTGCCGTGCCTCCGGGTCGGGTTGGGTCGGGTAGGCAAAAACATGTAGGCACATGTTTTCAACTTAAAATGCTAAAGCCTCTTTGCTAACAACTCTTTTTGTGAGAAAGCTATATATATAGCTAAACCTGCGCTGCCTTGAAGATTGAAAAATAGGTCAACATTTCTTCCTTGGCCTTTGGCAGGCAAGCGATTTAATTCAAAATCGGCCAATATTGTAGAAAAGTTTAAGTGAAAGTTGTAGTGTAGGTTAAATACTTCACGAAACACGGCTGCGAGTTAATGCGTTACTTGCAAATACTGAAACGCCCTTCCTGCTGGACTTTATCCTGCGAGTTTTGATTTGGATTTCTTTCAGAACATAGAGACCTCGGTGTTTGTACCAAGGTACCGTAAATTGCAAGACTGCAAAGTACAAGACAAGCTGTTCCACAGGCACTGCTGTCTATGGGCTGTGATCATGCTTTTAAAGTCGTTAGAATTAGATCGTTAATGCTTAGGTAGTAGATGTTGCGTGCCGTCGCCTTAATTGAAACTGAGAAATTAAGTCAGACGCTGGATCCAATTGAAATTTAATGTAATTTAACTCGGATTTATGATCCTCCGATAGTTTAGAATGAAATAAGTATCTGAACTGAACGCGCTGAGACCCATGACGAATGAAAAGCTCTATAATATGAACATTCTTAGTGCTCTTTTATTATTTCATAGAGTTTTAATAGGTAATGCCACTGGAACACGGTCTTCAATGCCGCGAAATGAACACAATGAACTGCATTGACACAGCGTCGAATTTTTCCCTCAAGACGGGGGTGATAACAATTAAACGACCAAAAGGACACTTTATCCTAGAGGAAACTGATGATTGCCTGAGTTGAATTGCCAATTAAGTAAAGACTGGTTTTTTTGTTAGTGTAAGTAGGTATGTATGTATGTAGGTACATAGATGCATATGATGCAAACACTATGAAAATACCTTCTTGCGTCAATAAACAACCCACTCGTGTCGATAACGTGTGGTTGGTAACTGCATTAGTTATTTGCCGGCGGGAAAGTTAAATTGGCGGGCTAACGATATTAGCTAGGGAGCAAATAATATTAAAGGTACCGTGCATACCCACTGTTTGACGACATTTGTAGGATTTAGAGTGTAAGCTTTTTTATGTCTCCTCTCGTCAATCACACAGCCGAAAAGTGTTCAACTGATTATGTCATCTCCCAGCTTAATAATTAAGCCCATTTAAAATATATTGAAAAAAAATTGGTTTCTTCTTCGGAGACACCGCAACCACAATTATTGTTGCGGCGCCGACGCCATTACAAAATCCGTTTCCTCAGATAATGTCCGGAGCTTTTAAGGGGTGACAATGACGCCGGGGCGCGGCCATTTCCCGAATTTCCCATGCCTGTTCTTCACGGTCGCAGTGTAATTGCGAAGAGCCGTCCTAGCCTTGACCCAAATCCGGGCCACCCTACCCGTTCCAGCCTCATATTATATTTAATGACACCTTAATGAATAGGCTCTGGTTTCAAACGACATTACGACGCGGTCACTGGTTAGATGCTGTACCTATTTAATTGAATGTTTTCTATTGACTTTTTCTGCTTCGGTAAAGACATATCGGGTGCGGGGAATTGAAATGAAAAAGAAATTTGAGCGCATGGAATTTATGTAAGTACCTATTAGCCAGGCCTAAAACCTTTGTAATTGTAGGTACCGCACCTCAGCAAAAGTACCTAACGGATTTAGGTGATATTACAATAGGGTTTAAGTAAAGTAAAAGTAATGGTCGCATTTTAGAATGGTACGCACAAAGCCTTTTGTTTGTCAGCCTTTGCTCCACACAGTGGTAAAGCATTTAAAAAGTGATGACGTGCCCCCTGTCTTAATAGACATTCTATTTAATTTTGTTTGATATAAAACATTAACTTTGCGTTAAAATATTGTAATGTGTTTGACGCAAATGCGACAAGTGCTCCGCTTTGTTCTGTATGTCGCCCTTTGTTTTTAATTTTGTTATTCTTCTATTATGCTGAAATTCAAAGGGTGGCCTCTGCCCATCGCTAAGGCCCCCGGGCTTATTTCACAAACAATGAACAGATTTTGCTCCGATTTTCGGTATTGAAAGCCACCCAGTAACATCATAGGTATGGGAAGATATTAAAATTACTTAAGAGGGTTTATCCCGAAAGTTGGCAACGTCGCATATAGCTGTCAAATGTTTCTCTGTTTTTAGTAATTTCTCAATACTACTGAATTAAAAAAGAAGTTATCAATCTATGGTTGAATGACACGTCTCGTTTTATACTTATTTGTTGGTTAGGCATTCAAATGATAAGATTACATTAAAATGCTTGGAAAATGCGATGGAAAGTTTTCAGAAGATAATACTTCCATAATCCTAAAAATTTCGTGTGCCTATGATAATTGTCGCAATATTCAGAACCTTTCGGAGTAAACCCTCTTACTTAAGTTCATTTTAATTACAATTGAATACAATACAATACAAATACACTTTATTGAACACCAAAAAACAATTACACAAGTAAATACAATAAACAAAGAAGAAGGGTGACAACAGGCGGCTTTGGGTAGTGGAATGCGTGAAAAAAACGTAATTACTTTAGTCTTTCTATAATTGCTAAGTTAATTTGTCGTGTATTTTTAACTAACTAAACTAGAGCTAGAGGACTAGAAGAACTAGAGGCCTGGAGAACTAGAGGTATGTATACCTACTATTAATAAGGTTTATGAAATGTAGTGTATTACACAAGTTTGGCCCACTATCTTACCCTAAGCAAACTAGGTCTTCAAATAGAAATTAGCAGCGGGTAGGTAGGTACGTTCTGAATTCATCACAGAGTGGTGAGCCTGTAATTGCGCCTTGGGCACTCACGTAGTTGCCAGTTAGGGGCACATTACCCTTTAATTGCAGTAAACTCGCCGAGCTGCCGGCAAATGCGAAAGGCGTGTTCAACGTGCAATGAATTCACCGCGGGACATTTCTAGATGGAAATATTTGGTGCGAATAATAAACAGACCATATAAAAATAGATCATAAAATAAATGCTCAAAGTAAATTACACCTTTCAACCAAAACCTTTTGGCTAGTGGTAGGGCCTGGTGCTAGGTCCGTCCGGGGTAGTACCACCGTCTTTCCCCGTTAACCTGCCGCCAAATAGCAGAGCTCGCACTGTTGTGTTCCGGTAGGGGGTTAAGGCAGCCGGTGAAATTTCTGACACAGAGGCATTCCATCTTAGGCCACAGGGTTAGATAACGCATTCGAAATCCTATGGTTTCTTAATGGGAGATCGTAGGATTTCGGTGTCCATGGGCTGCAGTGACCACTTACGTTTCACACACTTTTCACACACGATCGTTTGTCTATACCAATGACTTGAAAAATATTGATTATAATTGGTACCTCCGTAAAAAATCTAAGTAAAATCCCAGACCAGAGACGCACGTCGTATTTTAAACACCTATCATTTTGCACCTTACTCATTCGGAAAAACTAGATGAAACTGTAAATTCTTATATATTAATTATTATTTGCAGACGACGGGAAACAAGTGCGACCGTGCGACCATTAATTACCAAGAAGGAAATATTTACATTGATTACCATCAAATAATTACTTAACATCTTAATTAAAATGGAGCTTACTGAAACATTTGAATTAACCACTGGGCGATGAAGGAAAACATCGTGTGGAAACCTGCACTCATCTGCGAAGTAATTCAAAGATGTTTGTGAAGTCCCCAATCCGTACTGGGCCCGCGTGGGGACTATAGCCCAACCCTCTCGTGATGAGAGGAGGCCTGTGACCAGCAGTGGGACGCAAATAGTCTGAAATAGTAATAGTAGTAGTAGTTGCTGAAACATATACGAATCGTTTCAGCTAAGGCGGATTATTTGGCACATTTTGCTGGCGAAAAGCGCCTGCCCGTAACCAAAAACGAATCGGTATGCGAATATAGGAGCCGCGGTGTTTACTGAAATGACTTCTATAGTAAGTAATGAAAATTGAAAAGTGGCTTAGGTAATAATAATCACGAAATCTTGAAAACATGAAATACTTACCTATACAATACATAGAAGCAATCGAGCGCACGCCCTCACTATTGTCTGAACGCTGTGTTTCTATTCCAGCACGATCGGATTTTTAAAAGAAGGATCTCGAAAATCCTCGGCAAATAATAGAACCTTTTTGTCATGAAAATTTTTGCTTACTTGCTTTGAATAGCGGCGGTGAATACCTTGGAATAGAATAGGGGCAAGGTATTAGACATCTCGTAAATAAATTTGGGCGGGAATCGAAGTGGAATGTGGGTAGGAGAAAAAGTAAAGTCTACCCTAAATACCCTAAGTGAAATATACGTGCAGGGTGTTGCCGAAATACCCGAACTTTTTATGGAAGCTGGAATGTTAGGCATCGTTTAGGGGCTAAGTGAAGCGATGCGCGAGGTGTTGGGCGGCGCGACAAGCGACCAAATCAATCATGTGTCGAAGTATGACAGTGTTTATGACGTAGCCTTGTCTCGCGCTTATTTTGCTACATTTATTTAAATCGCTTGACGCGTCGCCCAACGCCACGCTCCTCGCGTCGCGGGCCCTGATCGAGCTCTAATCAACAGCAATGAAAACGTGTCACTTTCTATGGAAAATCCTCAACATTTTTCCTCCGAAGCTCTTTTACTTAGAGCTAAGAGAGCTTCGGAGGAAAAATGTTGAAACTCGGAAATACACTCAACAGCAATGAAATTGGATCACTTTGTATAGGATTTCCATAGAAAGTGACACGTTTTCATTGCTGTTGATTGTATTATATCTGTATTCGTGGAATGAGCATTTACGAGAAACCAATCTCTCCCATAATCAAGTGCTTGAAACTTTTTTCGATGACTATTGTTTGTACAGTAGAGGTCAAAGTGATGCTCTTACACTTTTGGACCTTAATACAACCGAATAGAGTGTCAAAGTGTAAGCAAATCTTTGACGTAGACCGTATAGGAAAATAAAATAGTAGGTAGGTAACGAAATAAAAGTGGAACTTAAATGTTCACAAATATTTTTGAAGCAACACAGTTTAAACTGGTAGCCAGCGGAAGTATTTCTCTTCGTTTCGGTGAAAGTTTCAAGCGTCATTAGCTGGAATGCTAAGTTCTTGTTCCGCTCACTAAGTATAATTACTTCAAAAGAAGGAAGTTTACCGCATTCAAGCAGATTCTTGTCAATATTACAATTCGCTTCGGTACGAAAGCAATCTAGGGCCGCAAAAAGATAATTTTAATTATGATAACCTAACGATGGAATTTTATAATTACTCTAGCTTCGGCTATTCGGGTAAAGCGTTCCCGCGGGACTTATACGTTTTCCGGGATGAAATGTAGCCTTTACGAGAATGTTGAACGGTTTTATATATAATCTACCCTCATACTCAATTTGATGACAATCCGACCGGTAGTTCAAGAGTCAAAACCGGATACAATGCATCGGTCACATTACTACTAGGTACAGAGTTTGACAATGAAATATTTAATATAATACATAAAGGGATTCAATCAATCAATCATTTATTTATTTGTAAACATAGGTTACATTAGGTGGTAGGCGGTTTATAATAATAATTTATCGCTATGTTTTACCCGCAACGGGTGTACAAATAGGTATGTAATGCAGGAATTGAACATGCATTAATGAGAATTTATAAAATACTTAAGAAATGCAAATAAAGTTATAGGTAAAGTGCTAAAATTAAATATGTCAAATTTACAAATGTGCTACGTCAAGATAATTGTTAATGTGGTCAAATTTACAATACACAGTGTCAAAATAAGTACTAATTACAAATATTACAATGGTCACAAATCAAGGTCATTTAAATAATCAGCAATGGAGTAGTAGCACTTGCGAAGTAGGAGCTTAGTAAAATTATTTTTAAATTGTTTTTTATTTAATAGTTTTATATGCCTCGGGACTTTGTTAAATATAAGTGGACCCATGCCCAGAATGCTTTTTTCATGTATTTAGCAATAATAAGCTCTGGTTTTTAAAGGCAAAAATATGCAATGCATTTTGCGCTTGACTGGGCCTTCCTACTATGCCGTGACAATGTCGTAGCCGTAGCAGCGTAGCGCTCTGGCTAGTTCTACGTCGTAGCTACTAAGTACGCGGAGTTCATGACTCTCGACTGGACTTTCTATTTTGTAGCGTACCCATGGGTGCTATGCATTTTTCCGGGATAAAATGTAGCTTATGTCCTTCTCCGGACCTCCACCTACTACTACAGCCTATTTGCGTCCTACTGCTGGGCACAGGCCTCCCCTCATCATGAGAGGGTTTGGGCTATAGTCCCCACGCGGGCACAGTGCGGATTGGGGACTTCACACACATCTTTGAATTACTTCGCAGATGCGTGCAGGTTTCCTCACGATGTTTTCCTTCACCGAAAAGCTCATGGTAAATTCAAATTGAATTTAGCACATAAGTAAACTTAGAGGTGCGAGCCGGAATCGAACCCCCGAGCCTCGGCATGAGAGGCGGTAGGTCGAACCACTGGGCCACCACGGCTTTTTTCTCCTAGCAATTTAAGCGTCAAGATAGGCACTTTGCTCCGTTGCCTCTTCACGCTTAAATCGCTCGACAAGCAGACCGACAGAGTTACTTTCGAATTCATAATATTAATTTGGATAACCTATATTTACTGTATGTGTGTAATATTTTTTGGGAGGACCTTCTTTTAAAAATAAAAATACCTACGAAGTTTTAATCGTAAGTAATTCAGGTATGAATGCATTTTCTTTGCTCACGAAAATGCCGCGTGACCGACCAAACTCTGTTTTCATTATGATAAAATATGTCCTAATCATTTTAATTGGTTTTGCTTATGGCCTTTAATCACTTAATTCACTAACACCGGGCACTTTCCTTAATTAACAACTATGGCTCAACTTCGAGTAACTTTTGACAACTTGACACGTTACAATTATAATTTGCGGATAAACTGAAAAAAAAAAATAGTTTATTTTCTATTCACTTAATTATAATCAGTTTGAAATGAAACTTGTACTAATTTTACAATTAACAAATTGTTCCATAGGTCGTGTCTTAACACCATCACTCGCCAAAGATAAAAATTGGCTGTGACAGACGGACGGACAGACACACGAGTGATCCTGTAAGGGTTCCGTTTTTACCTCTTGAGGTTCGGAACCCTAAAAAAATAACTCAAAATCAAATTCAATCATTTATTCAGCAAATTGACCACATAGGGGCACTTTTACACGTCAGAAAAAAGAATTTACCAGCGCTTCCTAGACCCATTGCTTGAGAAGAAGCGCCGCAACATACTCAAGCAGAAAGCCTTTTTTCAAAATGTCCACTCTAAAATTTTCATTTGCCGGTTGAATTCTACCTTTGGCAAGAGATCTTTCATCTTAAAATTCCATTATATCAAGTCAATCGTATACTGTAGCGAGCACAGACTAATAAAGGATACTAGTTACGTGTGTAAAGCACGACACAAAATAGAAGGCGCGTGACGAAGCACTTAAGCCGTTGATGCAAAGGCTATTTTTGCTTAATCCACGCGCCTTTAAGTTGTGTAAACCTGTAGCGAGCTAGCGAGCTTACAGAATGAGTAAATAATTACCGACATACCTGACCAACCAGAGATATCCCTAGTTATTTATAGGTACGTAGGTATGTATGCATAAACTCGGCCGTTTCGGCATAACGACCCTACATTCCGTATGTAATGGAACATACCAGAATTGCACGGATGCCCCATTACGTATTCCCTTGGACTGAAACGATTTTCTACTACTACAGCCTATTTGCGCCGCACTGCTGGGCACAGGCCTCCGCTCATCACGAGAGGGTTTGGGCTATAGTCCCCACGCGGGCCCACTGCGGATTGGGCACTTATTGACTTAATAATTACTTCTTTGAAATACGTCGCACATGCGTGCAGATTTCCTCACGATGTTTTCCGTCACTGAAAAGCTCAGTGGTAAATTCAAATTGAATTTCGCACATAAGTAAACTTAGATGTGCGAGCCGGAATCGAACCCCCGACCCTCTGCGCATGTGACCCGTGGTGGCCTAGTGGTTCTACCTTTTTTTTTTTTTACGCTGGGGAAATGCATTTACGCATACCACCCGCCCGAAGAGGGGGGGGCAGGTGGTTATGTGGGACTCGCCGGCCAGAGTGGCCGGAATACCCACTAAAACCCCAGCGATTCTCCTCCACGCTGACTGCGCGAGGGCTGCGGGATCGCGTTGTCGCATTCTACCGCAGCCCTCTCAGCGGGCCCGTTACTTGGGCCCTCCTCCGAGTGAGCGCCCCGGGAGAATTACGGGGCGCTCAATCTCCGTGGACTTCTGTTGGGCGTTGGGGCCCCCCGACCCCGCCGCCCGGTCCACTAGGGTGGAGCGTTTAGGTGCGCGTAGCGCCTCCGCGCGCGCCCCACCCTCCTCCGGCGGAGAGGAGCCGCAAGGGGATCGTCCTCGCGCTCTCTCTCCGCGGCCTCCTTCCGCGACAGTACGGCGTCGCAGAAGGAGGCCATTGCCTCCCAGCACCTCTCGCTGTCGAGCATCCTCCCATCAACGATGGTCGACAACGAGAGGTCCCCCCCCACGACTAGTGGTTCGACCTACCGCCTCTCATGCGGAGGATCGGGGGTTCGATTCCGGCTCGCACCTCTAAGTTTAGTTACGCATATATGCGTTTTGCTGACTTTCCCGCAGTGCCTCGAACGCACATGTGCGTTGAAATGTTCCCGTAATGACAGATGTGGCACCTGGCGAAAGTTCGTAAAAAGAAGTGGCAGTGAATGAGTTAATTTACCACTGAGCTGAGTGAAGGAAAACATAGCGAGGAAACCTGCATGCATTTGCGAAGTAATTCAAAGATGTGTGTGAAGTCCCCAATCCACCTGGGCCCGCGTGGGAAATATAGCCCAAACCCTCTCGTGATGAGAGGAGGCCTGTGCCCAGTAGTGGGACGCAAAATAGTATGTACCTAGTAGTAGACAATCTGCGTGCTTGGCTTTGGTCATATCCCTTAGAAATTTGTTTAAATCCCTGTTTTGAACATTTCCCTGCGACATACATAAGTATATTGACTGAAGGATAGTGTTTGCCTGTTCTCGTATGATTCTATACGTAGTTATATACCTCGATCCTTTCTCCATTTTCATTATTAATGCAGCGCGCTTTTATCCTGGGATCTATACGGATTAACCGAAAAGGATGTATTGTTGATCGTTACACTGGGTTAGGGTACTTCCCTTTCCTATTTACAAATGTATGCACACTCACTCAGTATACACAGAATAATTAATCTATATAGGTACATACTAATATTATAAATGCGAAAGTAACTCTGTCTGTCTGTCTGTCTGTTACCTCATCACGCTTCAACCGCTGGACCGATTGAGACGAAATTTGGCATGGAGATAGTTGGAGTCCCGGGAAAGGAGGATGAATTCCACGCGGGCGAAGTCGCCGGCAGAAGCTAGTACTAATTATAAGTCTGTTGAAGAAGTCGCGTCTATAACTTTAAAATTAAAAGAAACGGTCAAGTCGAGCGGACTATTATAAACGACATTGAACACAAAAATAACGATTTTTAGATTTAACTGTATATGTATGTGTGTCCTGATTTAACTCGAAAACTACTGGACGGATTGAAAAAACTAGTCTTATAGTAGTACTGAATTAGTTTTGTAAGTTTTTATCAAGGTTTATTTATTCGTGCCTTTAAGCCGTGGTGGCCTAGTGGTTCGACCTACCGCCTCTCATGCTCGGTTCAGCTTCGGCTCGGTCAGGGGTTCGATTCCGGCTCGCACCTCTAAATTTACTTATGTGCGAAATTCAATTTGAATTAACCACTGAGCTTTTCGGTGAAGGAAACATCGTGAGGAAACCTGCACGCATCTGCGAAGTAATTCAAAGATGTGTGTGAAGTCCCCAATCCGCACTGGGCCCGCGTGGGGACTATAGCCCAAACCCTCTCGTGATGAGAGGAGGCCTGTGCCCAGCAGTGGGACGCAAATAGGCTGTAGTAGTAGTAGTAGTAGTAGTTATTTATTCGTGACGGAAGTTTCCTTTTTTTATTTAACTCAACGAGTTCGGCTAATCCTTGTTTTTTTTTCAGTGTGACGCGACGTGCGGTGCGTTGGGTGGCGAATCCAGCGACGAAATTAAACATGTATCCACATTCCACATTATGATAGTGTTTATTAAGTAGCGTTGTCTGTCTTATTAATTAACGTAGCTTACGTCACCGCTGAAAGAGGCCTTAGGTACTGCATCTCAAGATGCAGTTCAGCTTGCAGAATCTCTGATAAGTGACTATGCTATGCTATGTGATGTCATCGCGAGTTAATGGAAAGTTCTCTCGGCTTTATCTGAAAAAAAAACGGTACAGCGGTTTTAAAATTATAGTCCCTAGCTTTTGCCCGCAACTTCGTATGGTAAACATTAACATGTAAACATCCCATTTTCCCGTTCCCGTGGGATATCCTCTCTTAGTGCTCCCCTAAATTCCCGAAAGGAACAAAATTTCAGCTTCCTTAGCTATGACCAGTTGCGCACTGCTGAAGTGCGTTCTTATCAGTCTATATCAGTTTATATAATTATATTGGTTTTCTCATGTCGTATATCGTCAATTCCGTAGAACCGGTGGAAGCGCCGGGATGCAGGCGACCTCTCCCGCTTGAACTTGACCCACATCCAGCCCCAAATTGGAGGGAACCAAAGGAAAAGCCTTGGCATCATAAAAAAGTAATTTGAACATTTGCATGCAAATTTATGAAATTAGACCAGTAGGTATTACATATTTGAGTATATTAAGGTCGTACGAGTAACTTCGACTTTGTGGGTTAATTAAGAATAAGAACCCTAACCCTTGAAAGATAACAGAAATGTATTTGATTACCTACATATTAACTAGAAAGTCTCTGTGAATAAGGAGCCATCTATCTTTAATTATTCCGTTTATTTGCCATAGATTAATTTTGCTTTTCCTCCAATTAATGGAGGCTTTAGATGGAATTTCGGTAATTTTAACTTTGATTTTCCATTACAAACATTGTAAAAGCATTTTTTTCACGTTTTTTCATCGAATATACCTACGTGTTGTTTATAAATTAGACCATATGGGGAGTCCATTGTACAAGTCCTTTATTTAAGTTGTTGATAGGGTCGTAATAGCTATTCCTTTCATATTATTACGCGATTTATGATCGTGTGAACGAGATGGGAGAGCAGAAGTTTCACATGTAGGTCATAGTATCCGAGAGGTGGCGGAAGAATGATTTATTGCTACGCGCTACACGTAATTGGAGTCGTTTGGTTCACCGCCCCGAAATAATTGAATACCAATGGGAATATACCCGTTTGTGTCATCCTTGCAACAGAATATTTAATAGTACTACATACAGAATGGCCACGGATTCACCCGCCTGAATCTAGCCCGCGCAACTCGCGCCCAACTCGCCCTTACCGTCATTTGTTTCACCCGGAGATGGAGAGCGGATCATTGGCCCGCGTAGTGGTACACACACATAGATACAAGTGTACAGACGTCCTCACACGCACACGGACGTCCTCGCGCGCAAACATTGACACTTCATTCGAATTGTGTTCGAAATCGTGCCTTTATAGGCCGTGTCCGCCCTATGTCCTTGCAAAGGGAAAACAAGATGAAGATGTTGATCCCATTGGCTCAGTTGTTTGAAGAAACGAATGACAATTAACTTTCAGACAAATCAGCGTACGTACGCCGAAGTGTTAAATGTCATATATGTCCCGTTCGTTAGTTATGTAGATGCATATTGTTAAGAATCGATTAACCGCAACAGATTTCACAACCCTACGAGACGAGCCGATTTTGGCAGTTACCTTACGTGTCCCCTCACTACCCAAGTGTCAGTCAGTCAGGGAGAACGGTTGGCGCACGAAAGGCGCGCGAACTTGCTATGACGTGTTGAATATTAGTTTCTAATTAGAAAATAAAGTTTATTGTTATAAAGTGTGTTTCTGATTTAAAAATATAAAAAGCACGCATGTCAGCTAAAGTTATATTAAGGTCCCTATACTCTGCCTCGACAATTACGCGAATATGATTAAAAAAAGCCAATGCTAAAAATATCTCACCAAGAAAAAATTGATTTTCAGCAAAAATATACTTCATTTTGTATTGACCTACGTCATGTAGCTTTAAATCTCGTCAAGGTAACCAACTCATTGGAAATTTAATATAGCCTGTACATTTTAAGATTATTTGCGTCACTCAATGGCTGGTTTTGATTGAGATCTCTCTAAAGAATTTCTCTCTCTTCACTCCCGTATTTAAATTGGTTTATCTAACAATTGGAACATCCATATCCATATTAATATTATAAATGCGAAAGTAACTCTGTCTGTGTTACCTGGTCTGGTCTGTCTGGTATGGAGATAGTTGGAGTCCCGGGAAAGGACATAGGCTACTTTTTATCCCGGAAAAACGCATAGTTCCGAATCCCGAAAACGCTCTATTACCGAATTCCACGCGGACGAAGTCACGGGCAGATGCTAGTCATCTATATAAGCTTTGTCGTATTTTATTGCTCAAGATAGGAATTCAAAATCATTCATTCAATTTATAGGATATCTTTATTAAGTACCATACTATTACAGAATCTGATTATTTTCGTAAGTAGGGACATACCTATCTTTGTTCTTTTATTTTCAGTAGGGATTGGATGAAAATAGATAAAATAGATTTTTAAGTCAGCGCGATTAAAAAAATCTATCGATCGTTTATGTTGCACATTTTGCGATTTTATAAGGAAATACCTTTAGGGTACTTCCCGATGATCTAGAATCATGAAATTTCGCCAGAAGCGAGGTCTAACAGCACAAGTACAGGATTAAATCTGGAAACCGCAAATATTATATATGTTGATCATAAAATTGCAAATTTACCGTGTCTACGCACTAACCGCAAATAATAAGTTTGTAATAGCTGCATTCGGTTTCAAGTTTATGGAACTCTCGGTGAGCGATTCAAACTCGCACTTTACCGGTTTTTTTCTTAACTTTACTCGTTACGGCTGTTTAGCTATCGTGAATAAACCGTCGGACCCTGTTAATCTGCCTGGAACTAAATTGTCTGGAACTTTCGACCGCCAGGCTACAATGATCATCTACTTATATGAGTACATAGGAGAAGATTAATCACAATGCATGTTTTAGGAATTGTTTGGTATCCACAATAGGAAATAATTATGAAATAAAACCACTTGTGCGTAGCCATGACAGATGTAATCCAGCGTGCCTTACAATGATGTTGCCATATAAAATAATCATAAACTATATGACACATCCCCCGCTTATACTCCAATTACTTGTACATACAAATAATAATTAAACTTATCCTAACTCATAGTCATTTAAGTATGATGGTTTCTTAACAACCCTGCCATACCTTGTTACCACAGATGTTTCAATCGACTGATCTGAACTTGGACTACTAACAGATGATTCATTTAAATCATTACCACCAGCTAACTGACTTTCGCTTACTTTATTACTTAATTGAGCAGGCGTATCCCACATTTCTTTCTTTACATTAAATTTATTTTTACTATGTCTAATGTGTTTTTCATTCCTTCTCACTAAGTTACCCTTCTCATTCTTAACAATGTAAGATCTAGGTCCATTTGCCTCTTTCATTATTTTACCTGTTGACCAACTTTTACTATGAGGTGTATTTTGAACAATCACCTCTTCCCCCTTTTGAAATGATTGTTTTGTTTTACAGCTTTTGATATAGTTGGCCCTAGACTTTTCATTGTTAATTGACATTTGTTTTTTTACATTTACACATAATTTAGGTCTAAGTATTTCCTTGGTACTGGGCAACTTTGTCCTTAACAATCTACTCATTAGTAGTTCAGAAGGACAATAATCTAAATTTGCCACTGGGCTACTTCTGTAATGTAACATTGCCATGTCAAAATTAGTGCCACTTTCTTTGCATTTTCTTAATAAATCTTTTACAATGCCAACAGCTTTCTCTGCCATCCCATTAGACTGCGCATAGTGAGGACTGGAGTTAAGTAATTGTATATCATTCTGAGCTGCAAATTGTTTAAACTCATAACTCCCAAAAGGCATGTTATCGCTGACTATGTATCTAGGCATTCCATGTGTGCTAAACATTTTGATCAACTTACTAATTACATGTGATGCTGTTTTGTTTTTTAGCTTTGCCACTTCAATCCATTTTGAGTAATAATCCACAACAATTAGGTAATCCTCACCTGCAAAGCTACCAATATCCATCCCTACTTTATTAAAAGGCAAGTCAGGTATCTCATGAGATATTAAAGGTTGTTTACAGTTAGATACCCTATATTTTTCACAGGCTTTGCATGCTAACACATGATCTTCGATATCTCTTGACATTCCCGGCCAATATAACACTTTCCTTGCCCTCTTTTTGCATTTTACAACTCCGGCATGTCCAGAATGAACAATATTTAACATTTCTTTTCTTAAAATCTTGGGTACAAGTACTCTGTTATCAAAGTATACAATTCCATCTTTTACTACCAACTCATTCCTCAACTTATACAACTTTTTTAATTCTCTACCATGAATATTTCTATCATTTTTTGGCCATGCTGAGTTGTACCATATCATTATATGTTGTAAATTACAATCTTTATATGTTTCTGATTTTAATTCGTTTAACTTATTTTCTGATATCTGTAAGTCATTTTCTAATCCATAAACCTTTTCTGAATTCAAACAATGAACTAATTCTTTCAATGCTGGTTCTACTTTACCATTTTTTGTATTGAAGTGCCTCGATAAATAGTCAGCTACATACATCTGGGTCCCCGGTACATACTTTATTTGGAAATCATATTTTAAAAGTTTCAACACCATTCGTTGTAACCTTGCTGAAATTTTATTTATATCCTTGCTCACTATAGCCACTAAAGGTTTATGATCAGTTTCTACTATTATTCTACGTCCATACACAAATTGGTGATACTTTTCCATGGCCAAACAAATAGCAAACAATTCTTTTTCTATAGGGGCCCATCTTTGTTGACATTCAGTATAACATCTCGAATAGAAAGAAATGGGTTTGCCATTTTGTAATAGACATGCACCCATACCATTCTTAGAGCTGTCACTTTGTAATGTTAATGTGCCCTGACTTTGCAACATAGCTAACGTTGGAGCACTACTTATTTTAATTTTAATCTCTTTGAAAGCCTGTGCTTGTGAGGTACCCCAATCCCATACAACATCCTTTTTTAACAGATCTCTAAGAGGTTCAGTGGTCTTTGAGTATTGTGGTATGAACTTGCTAAGATAATTACACATCCCTAGAAACTTCTGTAGTTCTTTAATATTTTTTGGCTCCTCTAAGTCTGTAATAGCTCTGACATGTTCCGGATCTGGCTTTACTCCTGACTTTGACACTATTACCCCAACATACTTAACAATCTCACTCCTATATTGTACTTTATTTTTATTAAATTTTACATTATATTGTCTGGCTCTATCTATAACCTTTCTTAAAATTTCATCATGATCAGAGAAGCTGTCCCCTGCAATGATTAGATCATCAAAGTATATACTCACTCCGGGTATGTCGCCAAATATGGTGGTATTTAATTTTTGCATTACCTCCGGAGCTGATGAAATTCCAAACGGCAACCTTTTGAAGCAGTATCTGCCAAAAGGAGTTCCAAATGTGCACACTTTTTCTTTATCTTCTAAGGTTACTTGAAAGAAACCATCCTTCATGTCTAATACTGAGAACACCTGTTTGCCTGAAAGAGAATTATATATTTCCTCAGGAGATGGAATCTGATAATTTTCCCTTAAAATTACCTGATTCAGCTCCTTAGGGTCTAAGCAAAGCCTCAGTGATTTGTCTGGCTTTTCAACTATTACAAGATTGTTACACCAAGTAGTTGGTCCTTCCACTTTCTCTATAATACCCCTACTTTCATAACTAACCAAGGTTTCTTTCAGTCTATCTTTTATTGCCTGTGGTACTCGTCTGATTGATTTTATGACTGACTGTGCATTTTCCTTTAATTTTATAGTGTATGTGCCGATATTTCCTAGACCAGAAAACACATCCTGATTACTATTTAAAAACTTGCATTTTTCTTCTGATTGTATTGAATCAACTTTTTTAACTAAATTAAATTTAATACAGTCGGGTAATCCCAGTACAGGCTGTATTGGCAAATCTACTATACAGAACCTTATATATCCCTCTTGTTCTTTAACTACACATCTTAGCTCTATACTTCCTACTGTTTCAATTGTCTGACCACTATATACCACTAGCACAGTGGATTTACCCAGCTTACCAGTTTTATTTTTAATTTTTTCATAAACTGAGAGTGGTAAAGTATTACAATCTGCACCTGTATCTAGTTTAAACTTTACATTTAACCCTTCAACACTTAGAACTTCATTCCATTGTAATCTATCCGACGTTCTTACCGAGTCAATTATAAATTCTTCCGAACTACTGTCACTGTTATTGTTCTCCTTCACACAGTCTACTTTCTTGGAGGATGATCTGTTTGAAGTGTACCTCTGCGACTTTTCATCCTTTTTCTTTGTATTCCTGCACATTACTGCGTAATGATTATACATGTTGCACAATGAACATCTACGTCCATACGCAGGACAATTTCTTAACTCGTGTTGTTTCCCACACTTGCTACACCTGTATGTGCGAGTTTTTGATGTATCTTCTTTTACTATATTTACTTCATAAGACCGCTTGTCTTCAATTTCCTTCATCTGTCTTCGACCCTGCTCAGCTGCCCTGCAAAGGTTTATAGCTTCTTCTAAACTCAACTCTCTTTCTCTTAACAACCTCTCCTTGACCGACGCGTCATTGATTCCAATTACTAGCATGTCACGAATAAGTCTATCTTCTTCCTTAAACTCACACAACTTCGCTGTACTCTTCAACCTTGTTACAAAGTGCTCTATACTTTCATTTTCTTCCTGTCTAAGGTTAAAAAACTTGTAGCTGTTGGCCACCGTATTTGTTTTTGTTCCAAAATGTTTATCTAACTTCTCTATTAAACCTTTCCACGCAGACTGTTCACCCAGGCCGTTATACACATCTAAAATATCCTCGCCAGCACAGCTCAAAAATATGGCGATTTTTCTCTCATCATTTTCTTTTACTAGCCCCGTGGCTTTTAAGTATATATCAAATAACTGCTTATATTTTCTCCACGTTGTGGCGTCGTCAATTTTATAGCCGGTAGGTGGTTTTAAACCTCCAATAACATTTACTTTTTCTGTTTCTACGCTTTCTTTAGACTCCGCCATTTTTCCTTGTAACAGACAACCTGCGCTGTTCTCTCACTCGTTTTTACCTACTGTCCTCTCCACTATAAACAACAGTTTTATCCACAAAAGGTCTTTCTCCCCTTCGTCCTACTTTAAGTTATTGGTTTACACCTGACACCATGTTTGGTATCCACAATAGGAAATAATTATGAAATAAAACCACTTGTGCGTAGCCATGACAGATGTAATCCAGCGTGCCTTACAATGATGTTGCCATATAAAATAATCATAAACTATATGACACAGGAATCTGATGAGGTTTCTCTCTGAGATTTATGACTATGCCTTTATAGGCTCAGTTTGCGAGTATTAATCATAAATTACATGCTGAGAAAACTTGGTTTTAGCTATTTTCTCCCGAGCAAAACTAGGTTGCCCGGGTACTTGTCAATTAAAATTTGATCATGCTACGGGGCTAGGTAGCCGAACCACAACTAAGTATAGGCAAGTAAGTCCACGTACCTATGTCGCAAGTATTCAGATATATATTTCAGCAAAACACGATTCTCTGCGGCGTCTGGGTAAGCAACAACAAAAACGAATTTAATCAGGGAAAAGTGGCAAAAAAAAGCTATCTCGCTTTTGGAGTTTCTGCCGATTGCGTTCTGACGACGGGTTACTTTACATTCAATAACACACAAAAGCTACTTTATCTCCCTGTAAATTCACCGATTGAAAATGGAATCAATTTAATATGAAATGGCATGTATAATCGGGGAAAGTAAACGGTATCTAGGTATCCCTATTGAAGCTCGGTAATTTAATCTTTTGGGCGACTACACTTTCACATTTCGAAACGAGTTTCTGTTACTTTATGAAAATTTGCACTTGGTTTTTACTGAAAGAAGGAGTTTGCGTCGTGACACGGTACGACGTAGCGCTACGTTGCGACGTCATGTCGTTTGAATCTTCAACAGATCTTAAAATCGTAAATATTTACGACACGTCACATCGTGGCACATATTTACAAACGTTTAAAAAGTACCAGGGTGCTCATAAATATCGCAACATGCACTCTTACGTCTTGACAATTAATATCGTGTTCAGATATTTACAATCGTCTTGTTCGCTCACATATATCTGATGGCGGCTGTACATACATTGTAGATTATTTATTTACCGAATGGGCTCGGAGTTTTTTTTTACAAGTCAGTGGGGTCTCGGGGTGATACTGATTAGACAGAGTGCACACTCCCATGAGGGCACTGGAGCGAGGTAATAAGGAAATAGCTTTCGTACACCTCCCCTGGCACCTTTACCTGTAACTATAAACACACCAACTTACTAACTTTAAAGTTTCTCTAGTAACTTTATGTGAATCACACACACTATAGTGTCTATAGTCTTTAAGTTGCTCGCTAAAATGCACGTTGCTTGTAACTACAACAAAGGTAGCACGATTAATTAAGCGCTGCTCTCTTGCAAGCGCTACCTACAATGGTTATGTTTTTGACGTGATAACGGCGCCCACGAAAAAAACATGACGTAATAGCAGCGTTGTACCAACGTAGCGTTGTAGCGTTACGTGACGTTATCTTATCTAAATATATAAAACTCAAAGGTGACTGACATAGTGATCTATCAACGCACAGCCCAAACCACTGGACGGATCGGGCTGAAATTTGGCATGCAGGTAGATGTTATGACGTAGGCATACCCTAAGAAAGGATTTTGCGAAATTCCCACGGGAACGGGAAAAAAACGGGATTTTACATTTAATATTTCGGCGCATACGAAGTTGCGGGGAAAAGCTAGTCACGTATAAAATTATCGTCCGTAAACCGACTTTACAGACAACCAATTCTTTTTCATCTCTTTATTGAGAACTAGTTAAGAATAAACTTTAATTAATTGGTTAACTTATAAGAGAACTAGCTTCTGCCCGCGACTTCGTCTGTGTAATTCGGTAATAGCGTTCCTCGATACGCACTAGAAATAAATATAAATACGATACGCATCGAGGAGTTTTCCTCACGATGCGGTGAAGGAAAACAAAGCGTTTAAAGCCAAATTACGGTCAATAAGCCCTTTTGAAGCTGACAGAAAGTTCTCAGGTTGTTTGTGTTCTGCGAATTCAATAAACGATTTTTTCAAGCACTTATCTACAGCTTTCACGTTGCAGCGAACTTTTATCAAAGTCTGGGAAAATTGACAAGGAAATGATTTTATCTCTCTATGATAAGTACTTTGGCAACATAAATTAATTGATTTTTTTATCCAGTTCACAATCAGTTCCCAGGTTTCAGATTAGGCAAGTATTTCAGTTTTTAACCGACTTTAAAACAAGGAGTGGTTTCTCAATTCGTATTTATGTTTTTTATGCATTTTCCTCGATTAGTCCTTCCATTGTGAACCGATTTCGATTATTCTTTGTTTAATGTAAGATGGTATACCTACCTCCGGATTGGTTCCATTTGAATGTAGTCCAGTTCTGACTGATGATGGGATCCATGAGAAAATCAGGGAACTTCTCAAAAATGGTCAGAACGTGTATGATTTCGGCATGAATTTCAAAGACTACAGTCATAATATCTATACTGTGCTGTGCTACAGTGATACTTACGTTCCGTTGTACCCATGTTGCAAACTGAAGTGAACTGCCCTAAAGCTCCGACAAGCTTATAGTGAACTTGACACCAACCTTGTAGGCTGTCGGACTTTGAGATCGGTTTTTCTACCACAGTTTTCAAGGTACTAACATACTTAATGTAACACCGCACAGCCAAAACTACTGGTCGTAGGAAGTCTATTCAATAAGGTGACAGTGGACGATGGTCGTGTAGAAATATAAAGGTATGTCAGAAAGAGGATAAAATGCAAGCTTTTTAAAACGTGTGCGGTACAATTTTTATGCAATGTGTGCATGTTGGAGGCTTCGGCGGAAAAAACAGCGCTGCCTAGAGCCACCCTGCGAGGAGGCACTAGCAGCATTACGCTGACGCTGAGACCTATTGTCATAATTTTTAATTAAAGTACGTGGATTTTAACTTAATTTTAAGATTTAATTTTTTTTTTGTAACACTAAACTTATTTTCTTTCTTTCTTTCATAGAACACTTGATGTTATTTATGGAATGAAAAGAATGACGGATCACGTTGAATTTCCTACTATCAAGGATTCTAGGATTTTCTATACAAAGTGACCCGATTTTATTGCTGTTGACTGTTGAGTGTATTTGCGGAAAGTAAAGGTCCTGGCCGTGGAACGCATTACGTAAACTAAAAGCCTCTTGCCTCAAGTATGCTTTGATCCCGTGGGAATAAAGGGCGTCTTCGTGAATTGGACTACTTAGGTACAACAATCGAACAAAGAAACCTACTGTTGAATACGTACTCCAAGAGGGTGGTTGTCGATTTTCTATCTTTGGATTACATTAGAGATAATCTACTTACTATAGGAAGGCCCGCGCCTCCACAATTCAAAACTTCAATGTATTCGGAAAGTATTTAAAGCACCACCAACACTCAACGTATGTGTTGGTGCTGAGACAACCGAAAAACAAGTGTTGAGAGTATTTGTGGTGCATTTTAAATACTTTTGAAGTGTTTTGAATTGCGGAGGCGCGGGACTTCCTATAGTACTTAAATTATCTCTGACATGTACTTATTCGCATAGAATTATCCGTTTCTTTAGATTTTTACACATTTTTTTATTTTTAAACCTTCCCAGAATCACAGACAATAAAACAAAAAAAACCGGCCAAGTGCGTGTCGGGCCACGCGCAAAGTATATGGTTCCGAAGTTGACGATGCCCACAGTAGTCATAGTACCTTTCTAAGACTTAGTAGCATCTAGCTAGCCTGTGGTATGACGTGCCCGCCTGACGCCCCTGCCGCTCGAGAAAAATCATTGGTTTTTAATCATTTCATAAGTTGGTCGACTATGACTCGTAAGTTTGTACAGCCTACTTAGCTGTGATAGTTTTCCTTTCAACTACGTTATATATGCCACCGTCGTGATTTTTTTCAGCCATCCAAATACCACCATTTAACTGGCAGGAAGGGGGGGGGAGACACGTGACTCTAACAAAAAATATCACTTTAAAGCTTAATATTTCACAAACGCATCACTTAATCAAAAAGTGGTTCTTACAAACAATATTGTTTTAAGACCTATTCAACGATATGCCGCACCATGGGGTACACAAGAAAAAAAAATTACATCCCCACTTTACGAGTAGGGGAGGTACCCTATAAAAAAATATATTTCAAAATTCTATTGTACCACTTTGTCAGCGTAACTAATATGTATATTCATGCCAAATTACAGCTTTCTAGAACTAAGCATCTCCGAGCAATAGTGCGGACAGACGGACGGACGGACGGACATGGCGAAACTATAAGGGTTCCTTGTGGACTTCGGAACCCTAAAAAAAGAATCAGCCAAATCGGTCCAGCCGATTTCGAGCTTTAGCCAGACTAACAGCGATTCATTTTTATTTTATAGAAGACTAGTTGAGCCGCTGAACTTTGTTTTATCCCGAAGGCGATTCCCATACAAAGTAATTTATCTTTTTTTTAGCTGTTTTAATTTTTTCCATTTTTTTTTCTTTCTAAACCTTCCCTGAATCAAAGGGAATAAAAAAAAGAATCAGCCAAATCAGTCCAGCACGAGCCTTAGCCAGACTAACACACGGCCATTCATTTTCTATACTCTGTACTACTAATAATAAGTCTGTAGAAGAAGTCGCATCTGAAACCTGAAAATTAAAAGAAACTATCAAGTCGAGGGGATTATATTTAACCGATACTGAACATTATTATAATGTAAATCCCAGACTTCAAATTCCATACAAAGGTACGACTGATGGTTGATCTTCTTGATCGATAAATTTTTGCTCCACGTATGCTGGCTAAACCGTACAAAGTACATTAAAACAATGTATGAAAGAATTGTAGACCTCAAAAAGCTGCGTCTTCAATAGCATACATCTATGTTACGTTTTGTACTTATTATCCACGCATTTTCTCTTAGTGAAAAAGTAAATGAATTTTAGTTGATATCGAAAAAAATATATTTTAGCATTTCATACAAAATAATTAAATATTGCCATGACGACTAATGATGCATAAGGCCATTTGTGTTAGACAAAAGTTGCTGGTAACTGGGAGCGAATTCTCTGATAATTCGAAATGATTTCGAAAATGTCAGAACCATACAAAAATGACAGATTGAATTGAAAATTCTTATGACATTAACACGACGAGTTGAGGGTCCTGTCACAGTTTCACTATTGTCATATTGACGTGACACATAGATTATATAGCAAAACATCAAACGAACTCATTATTTTCACCTCCTTTTCATACACAAAGGAGATAGGGAAACTCTTTATTATAAAAAAAATAAAAGCAAATTATTAAGCAGATTGTACACTGGTTAAAAGTACATCAGTGATTAAATTAAGATCTTGAATATGTAAAGAACGGTGTAGCAAGCACCTTGGTTTCTCGGAAAAATTAACTTAGACCTGAAGAATGTTCCCTTAAAATTAACGCATATCAACATGAACACCGTGTATAGATAGATATACGCACGAAAAACATTTACCCTCCTTGACATTCGGGTAAAAAAAAACTAAAAACGATGCTTAGAATCGATATATACATATATTGGCCGGGTTTTTACTTCAAAAGATAAAAAGATAAAAACCATTTATTCAAGTAGGATTTTACAATCACTTTTGCATCGTCATTATGTACAGTTTGATGTAGTTATCATTAAAAACATACCGTTATCCGCTGCAAGCTTCGTCATTGATTTAGGTACCTACATCTTCTACTTTGTATCACACTTTTTTTTAATCACACGCACTATATCGAATTTTAACTAAGTCCTCGAGCGCACACATATTTATTACTCCAATTCAGGCCAGGCATTCTTGTCACTTAAATAATCTTCTACACAATAGTAACCTTTGCGCAGCAGAGCACGTTTTAAATATTTTTTTAAGTTCCGTGAGGGGCAGGTTCATGGCTTCTCGGGGTAGTTTATTGTAATAAAGAATACCTACATTGACCCATAAATGATCTAAAAACTTTTCTCACACGAAATTTTGGTACTGCTATTTTATGTTTATGTCTGGTGTTGATCATCTTTTTAAAGGAATTCATATTCATATTCTACTTCTGTACTTACTTGTACGTACTCCTGTACGTACTTCTGTACGATACAATACCTTTTATTTCAAAATAACCCTTTTAGTGCTTTAATCCGTGCTACCTATATAAGGAAGTACGTAAGGTTGTATCCGAAAAGAAAAAAGCATGGTTAGACTGGCTAGCAGTTAAAGCTAGTAAAAGAGTAGGACAGGTGACAAATGAATGCGTTCAGGAAAAAAGAGAGTTTTACAAGAAGTTAAAAGAAAAAGTAAAAGCAATCGTGGATAAGAAGAAGAGTGAGTGGTCAGATGCATTAGACCTAAAGCTATCAGATAGCTTTAGGTCTAATGTAAAACTGTTCTGGAAGTCCATAAAAACTGCCCGTGGAAAGTCGGCCAACTCGGAACTTGGCAAAATCAGGAGTGAAAGTGGAGATTTGTTAAATGAAGAGGAAAGTGTGCTAAAGAGATGGAAAGAATATTTTGAAAGTTTGTTTGGAAAAGGACAGGTAGTAAATGATGATTGCAACGAATTTCAAGACGATGTGAATGAAAGTGAAATTAGTCTAGATGAAGTAATGGAAGCACTGATTAGTTTGAAAGTAGGTAAGGCTGCTGGGTGTGACAGAGTTTCAGCTGAGATGCTTAAAGCTGGAAAGGGTGTAGTTGCGAGTCAGCTGTACCGCCTTTTCAACCTGTGTTGGAGGATAGGCCGAGTACCAAGTGACTGGTGCAAGGCTGTAATCGTACCGTTGTTTAAAGGGAAAGGGTCACAGCAGGAATGCAAAAACTACCGGGGAATCAGCCTCTTAAGTGTTGTGGGGAAATTATATGCAAAAGTATTGATTGAAAGGGTAGTGAAAGAAACAGATGAAAGGATATGGGATGTTCAAGCAGGATTTAGAAAGGGAATGGGATGTACGGACCAGGTTTTCTCCTTACGTGGCATAACCGAAAAGTTTTTGGCTAAAAGTCACAAGGTTTATTGCGTATTCGTGGACCTGGAGAAAGCTTACGACCGAGTGGAGAGGGATGAATTATGGAAGGCCTTGTCTATGAAGGGCGTGGACGACAACCTGATTCGAGCATTAAAATCTCTATATGAGAATTCTAGTGCTTGTGTCAGGGTGAACGGCGCGTACACTGATTGGTTTAGGATTGATAAAGGTCTTAGACAGGGATGTGTAGCGTCGCCGTGGCTGTTCAACGTGTTCATTGATGACTGCCTAAAGGAATTGAAAGAGAAAGAGTGTGGCTTAAGAATGAATGAGTTACTCGTCAAATGTCTCCTTTATGCGGATGATCAAGTAATACTTGCGTCATCAGCTGAGGAGTTACAAGAGATGGTAACAAGTCTGCATGTGTCATTAGAAAGAAAGGGTATGAAAATCAACGTATGCAAGACGAAAGTTCTGGTTTTTGAAAGAGATGAATTTAGGACGTTGTGTGAAATTATGATAGGGGGTAAGAAAGTGGAACAAGTGGATGAATTCATATATTTGGGTTCAAAATTTACTAGGGATGGAAAGTGTGATGGTGACATAGAACGAAGAGTGAATGCTGGAAATTCAATAAATGGGGCATTGCATGCTTTTATGACTAGCCACAAAGTCTCGGCAAAGGCTCGAGTGGCTGTACATAGAGGTGTGCTAGTGCCGACACTTATGTATGGTAGTGAAAGTTGGGTATGGCAGAAGAAGCACGAAAGTAAAATCAATGCTGTAGAAATGAGAGCATTGCGGAATATTGCAAATGTTAAATTGAGTGATAGGGTAAGGAATAGCGTGATAAGGGAGCGGTGTGGTGTGAAAGAGGATGTAGTGACAAAAATAGAAAAAGGTATGCTATATTGGTTTGGGCATATGGAAAGGATGAATGAGAGAAGACTGACAAAAAGTATTTATATGGCTAGTGTGAATGGAGGTGCTGGAAGAGGAAGACCGAGGCGAATGTTCTTGGATCAAATTCAGGACAATCTGATTAAAGGCCAGGTCAAAAGTACTTTAAACCGACGAGCATGTATGCGGAACGGGATGAAAGTTGAAGAAGCGAGAGAAGTATGCAAGAGTCGTAGCAAATGGAAAGAAGTGGTCTCTGCCTACCCCTATGGGAAAAAGGCGTGATATTATGTATGTATTATGTATGTACCTATATAAAACACCATGCGGATAAAAATGGCTCTATTGTTGAAAAATAAAATGAAAATCGAATGAATACCTACAATCATTTTATACAGTTTATACCTAGTAACACTTTAACAATCAAAAGGTATTTAACGACACCTCACAAGCTATAATCCATGAGAGCGTACCAAAGAAATATAGATAAGATAAGTACATACACCAGGCTACGGTAGGCTAGGGTGAGGCTACTTCAGGGGCAGTCGGGTAAAAACGCCCACACTTGCGCATTGAGACAAACGGGTACAAAATAGCTGTCAAGCCGTGTATAAGTATGTACCTGGGTGACCGAACTCCGGCACCGCTCCTGTGGAAGGAATATTTAGTACACTGTTTCCGAGGCCCGGAAAGTAAGGGATTGACTCCGCTGTCCCGTCCGTCACCAGGTCACCATGAAATAAGTCGGTTTAGACAACTCCCACACGGACTCACCTTTACACATGTTTAAAATTTTCGTGTACACTACAGGTAGATCTGATACGCAAACTTGCGCCTTCATTGCAGGTCTGCTGAATTCCTGGTCAAGTTAACACCATGCGACCAAAATGACAGGTGCGCCAGGGCGAGGGGCGTTAAAGGCGTGTATCTCTCTTCAACCTAGAAGTCACCTTATAACGAGAGATAAGGACAAAAGGATCCTCGAAATGAAATTCGACACGTTTTTGAATTTGAGACGAAAACGACCTTTGCACTCACTTCTTTAAGCTCAATTTTATTGTTTCGAAATCGACTCTTTCATAATACTCGCTCCGTGTGTGCCTACTTACTTATTATAGTCTGGCAAAAAAGAGTAAAAAATAATGGAGGCGCCACTGTCGCTTTATAGGGTAATCCCAAAAAGTTCGCTGAACATGTTTTGATACTTTTGGAATTTTTTGTACTCATGATTTTCCATGTCATAAGTAGGCAAGCGTACTTGCTTGCAGGCCACCTGATGTTAAGAGGTCATTAGAAATTATAATATTGAAGTTATGAATGATGTTAAGGTACAATCAGGTAAGTACCCTACTGACATACAGCGAGGGAATGCTGCCTGCGTGATGGGAACCCTTCCGAAAGGCCCTAATTTAGGTTTTTAGGTTATTTTTTAGCTTTAATTTTTCTTATTTCTGTAAATTTAAATGCTATTTGTAGTTTATTTTTAATAGTTTAACTTGTTCTTTTCTGTAGATACATGACTAATACACTAAATGCATAATTAGGAGGTAAATTTGTGCTCTATGAACACATTTATGAAAAATATATGTTATAAAAAAGTGTTCCATACCCGTTATGTCGGCGGCTCTTTGAAAAAGTCATCGAGATCCGTCAGAAGAGTTTTTGCCACGTACTCTAGAAGACATCGCCTGTACACTTTATAAATCACTGCTCTGGTGCAACTATGTATTGTTTTATTCATTGGAATAGCTTTTAGACACACGTAGACACTCAAAATATTCGCAAATTCACTCAAAACTACGTATTCCTCACTGCCTATTGACGTTACCTGTACTAAGACTTGACATAATGAAAATGTTGTCATCACAAAAAAAAATTAGTTCCATTTCTAGACTTTTTTGCCAAGCTATACCTCCATGCTTTAGAAGAGTTTTACTTTAGTATCCAGCCGACTAGACCCGAGGTTGCTCAATGGCTCGATGGCCGTCATTCCAGATAGACGTTGACATTTGTTGTGTTTCTCTATCATTCTCTACTTTCATTTTGGATGCTCAATGGCCGTCGCCCAAGATGGACGTTGACGTTTGTTGAGTCTCTCCAATTTTATTTTATTAATCATTTACTCCGTATATTTACCTTTATTAATACCGAACAACTTGCAGGCCTGTGGCCCTTACTTTGATATTGGCGAAGTGTCCAAGACAGAAGCCATTAATTTATATAGAATAGAATAGGTACTTTCATTTTGTTACTCGTTTACCTACATCTCTTATCTTTATTAACGAACAAGTTGCAGGCTGTTGCCCTTACTTTAAAATTGGAGAAGTGTCCAAGACAGAAGCAATTCAATTGTAAAGATCTGAATACAAATCGGATTCAGAGCGCAAAATGTTTAGAGAATGCATGGCAGTCCTTTTAATTTCGTTGATAATAATTGGCGTTGCAGTAATAGGCGGCGTAATTGTAGTTTCATTAAGATATCAATAAATACTGACTGTGAAATATTATACTCGACGTGTATGATTTCAGCTCGACGTGTATAGCCGTGGTGGCGTAGTGGTTCGACCTACCTCTCATGCAGAGGGTCGGGGGTTAGATTCCGGCTCGCACCTCTAAGTTTACCTACTTATGTGCGAAATTCAATTTGAATTAACCACTGTGCTTTTCGGTGAAGGAAAACATCGTGAGGAAACCTGCACGCATCTGCGAAGTAATGGGGGCTATCGCGTGTGAGTTTGCCACTAGAGGCGCTAGTGTCGCGTGAGGTCCAATAACATTCACTTTTCACTGGTTTTGGCGGGCTTCGTGACATAAAGTATAATTTCTTTAATTTACCTGTTGAAGAGTGTATTCCTTCGTGAAATTATCGAAAATATGGATTATTTGGCGATGAGTGTGATGTGAACGCTTTGAAAGCGGATTTTTTTTCGAATAAAACGTAACTGCACAACATTGCGGCATAGCTACTCGATATTATGATAGTTATTTATAATTTATAATTAATAAAGTTAATGAGATTCAAGATTTTAAAACTTTGTTTCGGCGCCGATCTTATAAAGTCGCCTTTGACAGCTATACCTCTGGACCTTAGTCAACAGTGGCGCCAACTGATGAGCAAAGAAACGATAGTCCCCATTCAAAGATGGGTGTGAAGTCTCCGATCCGCACGGGCCCGCGTGGGGACTATAGCCCAAACCCTCTCGTGATGAGAGGAGGCCTGTGCCCAGCAGTGGGACGCAAATAGGCTGTAGTAGTAGTAGTATGATTTCAAATTAAATTCGTTCACTTCATGTTTTATGAGAACGGAGAGAAATAAATGAAATGAATAAATACCTGCTTAAATTTAAAGGAGTTTTAATAAATATGCGACATTTTAGGCCAATTTTTTATAACTTACCAAATTGTACCAGTAATGCGACTTACGTTCGTACAGGTAATGGTGCTCGCTAATTACACGTAAGTACACCTTAATGTTACATTGTCGTTCCCGAGGGGGGTTTAATAAGCCTGCAGCTCAATCACGTTCGCCAATTAGTTTGGCGAATTCAAGCCAATGGCGCTTGATTCCGGTGAATCAAGTGCCTTTTTTGTAGCGATCACGTCTGCCACTTAGTTTGAAATTAATTGTCATTTTCCTATACGAAATTGAACTTTATTTGGTAAGCAGTGTGGTTCAATCTCGTATAAAGGTAAATTGAATGACTGAATGATATTTTCTGATATTTTGGTCTTTCAAACCAATACCTACTGTCAAATGAGTCAGTTTGACGTTCCAAGCTAATGGCGAGTTGATTCATGCATAGTTGACGGACTCCTGGTCGTTAAATATGGCCGCCGAGCTGTCATTCCATACAGAAACGTCATTTTATCCCATAGTAAAATATTTAACGTTAACGTTAACTTTAGTGGACGATTTGAATCAACTCAGTTCGTTATTGGTTTGAAATGTCAATGTCAAATGAAAAGCCGAAATATCGGAAAATATCATCGCCATTTTATGAATATTGTGCTGTGTGTTGTGTTTCTTCTGTACAGAAGAAAGTTATTAACCGACCGACCCTCGCAGAAGAGAAACATCCAAATAGAAGATTTGTCTTCATTTGCCACCGAAAAAATATGAGCTCAAGATGTGGCCGCCGACTTTTATCGTGTCGTAAAATGATTTTGTGGTAAACGCCAGCCAATGTGTACTTAATTTCAATACCTAGCTGCATTTCAAAGGTGGGTGTTATTTGTTTTTCTATAGTTATAACAAATTTCACATTTTGTTTTTGTACATAACCTAAGCACATATCATTTTCACATCAAATAAATAGCAAGGTCTTCAATCTAAAACTATTTCCTATTGTTATTATATTATAATTTCCTTGCTTTACACAATTTGTGGCATTCTTTTATTAAAGATAGCTACAGTTAATGTGAAACAGCATAGTACCCTACATTTCAATATGTGCACACCACGACAATGTTCTACAATAGCCCACTCATCAAGAATGTGTGGGCTGTAAGTAAATGCCATAATGTATAAAAAGTATGTACTTAGTGTTTAGTTCAATTTAGTTTGGCAGCCTAAAGACTTAGGATAATAGCGCAGAAATCAATAACGGTATAAAGATGTGTTGAAAATAATAGCAGTACCTAAAGGAAAAACTGAAATGAAGTTTGAATATGTTATAATATAAAACATAATTTAAATTTCTATGTATTATAAGAATTACTCCTCTTAGTTTGCCATCACACCTGGGTGGGTGCGCCCAACAGTTTGAAAAAGTGATCTAGTTTCTCAACTGTACTTTGTTTCAGGGCTGGGGTTTACTTCAAGCATTTTGTAAAAATGAGTCGTCATGGACTGTTAAGATGCTATGAAATTAAAATGCCAAGATATCATCAACTACACATTACATGATTGAATAAAATTGCTTTGTTTGGACTATTTATTTCTAATTTCTATATCTTTCTTATCTCTATCAGCAATGGAATGGAGTCAGTCAGACAACATGTGTGTATAGAAAGTTTCATGGTAGGAAATATTTTAAAGTACAGCCTGCATTGCATTGATTCATAAGTAGGTACATTTATTTACCTTGAGATAATTGAACTTATTAACTTTAAATAGAAAACTTTTACCTAATTTATTTATTTATTAGCACCTTGTATGTAAATGTTCCGATAGTGTGAAAATAATGGAGTTAACAAAACAGTAAGTACCACAACAGCCTATAATGTGTCGCTGCTGAGCACAGGCCCAGGGCCAACGGTGTTAGAAGCCTAATGCACACTCAGTGTGGATTGGGGACTTTGCACACATCTGCAGATCCTGTAGGAGTCTGCGATTTGTTTGCTATTTGTTTACAGTAGTATGTGCAAGGTTTGTATAAAAAGAAATTGCCTTTTTATTTATTAGTACACCCATGTAAATGAGGGGATGGCAGCTAGTATTTATTATAATTGAACACTATCCAGCCAATGGCGCAAAAAATGACAATGGCTGCCTACTTAGGAATTTAGGAATCCTATTGATCCCATAATTGAAAGCGATATGGATCAATTGCAGATTCATATTCCCTATGTAGGCTCTCAATCGGGTCCTAATATGATGAGGCGTGATTTGGTACAGAGGTTATGGAGTAATCGTAGGAATTAAGCTTGTTTGTATGTTGTATGTGTGTTTGTATCTTTACTGAATTTGCTTGTATATATGTCTTATCTTACATTTAGAAGTAACTGCAGTTTCTTTGCTGTGTTTTTTGTTTGTTTAAGGGTTTAGTGCGGCTGGGTGCTGCGGTTGCGACGAGCGTGGCGCCGAGTGTCGCCGCCCGCCGAGTTGTTTGCACACCCCCCCCCCCTAAAACACCGTACGTTATTTTGAAAACCTTTTCAAACATTGATACCTACTAAACATTTCATATGTTCATTTCACCTTTCCCTGATTCCCTGAGAAACGGTATGCTGTGCTGTGCTCTATATTTTAGGTGTGGTGCCTTGACGTCGCGCCTTAGCTGAGGGGCTCAAGTCTGTCGCAGTGAAGAACTGTGAAAAATTACTTCTTTAGGTAGGTAGCATGTAAGAGACCTTTATTTCTGCGCATGTTTACGACTGAAGTGCCAATAAGCGTGCGCGCTTAAGCTAATTAGTATAAACCTGTAAGTAAATTTCTATAAAATAAATAAAAACTGTTATATAATTGACTTACACTATACGAATTATTTCCCCTATTTGGGTTTTTCAAATTTTTAAGCAAAATACAAAAAAAAAAACTTATTTAGTAACACACGTATCATTCGCGAATAAAAACTCACGCAGACATTGACTTAAAAATAACTTTTTTTTTTTGGGTTATTTATCTACTACTACTATACTATTTGCGTCCCACTGCTGGGCACAGGCCGCGCGAGACGGTTCGTATACATGTTCGTATACAGCTTGTATACATGGCTCAGAAGTGAGATGGGTCTGTAATTCTTCAGCAAGGTATTATCACCTTTTTTTGAAGAAAAGCACTACCGCACTTCTGTTCCATGCTTGCGGCGTTCTCCCTTCGTGAAAGACGGAATTAAACAGCGTCTGAAGGGCCTTGAGGACTGATTTACAATCCGCCTTCAGGAGTTCGGCTGTAATTCCGTCGTCACCGTCGTACGCGCTGAATTTAATTTCTCGCGCGGAAGTTTTTATCTTTTCGGTAACTCCTAACCCTGAAATATTTATATTGCATGGTATAAAGAGCAATCATAAAGTGCATGAATATGCACTGCAAAAATGCAAGTGACTTTGTTTTATAATAGTACTGAGTGAAAGATAAGAGCGTAAATTTGATACTTTCTGCGTCCAACTTTAAAACAGCTGTAATTTCATAGAAACTTTCAACTCCTCTTTTTACTCCAATTACGAGGAATTTTCCAAAACTCCTTTCATATTGCCCACTTCGGTCTAAGAGAAACCTTACTGCCAAATTTCATGTTTCCAAGCTAGGTTTAAAAGTTTCATACAAATGTTCAGCCCAATTTTTACCCCACTTAAGGGAAATTTTCCAAACATCTTTTCTCAGTGCCCATTTAAGTACGACATAAGAGAAAGCTTTCTGCCAATATTTATGTTTCTAAGGCTAGCGGTTAAGAAGTTTCATACAAACTTTCAACTCCCTTTAAGCCCTTTTAGGGGAATTTCCAGAAGTCCTTTCTTTCTTAGTCACTTACATCTTACATCACAAGAGAAACTTTTCTGCCAAAGTTCATTTTTCTAGGCTTAGCGGTTTAGAAGGTACATACAAACTTTTAACCCCCTTTTTACCCTCATAAAGGGACACTTTCCAAAAATCCTTTGTTAGTGCTCATTTATGTCATAAAAGAAACCATTTTTCCAACTTTCATGTTTCTAGGCCCAATGACTTAAAGTTACATACAAACTTTTAACCCTCTTTTTAATCTTATAAGGAGGCACTTTCCAAAAATACTTTGTTAGTGCTTATTTAAGTATGTCATAAAAAAAATTGACAAATTTCATGTTTCTAGGCCTAACGGTTTAGAAGTTACATACAAACTTTCAAACCCCTTTTCATTTTATTTCTAAAATTAATTTCTAAAAATACTTACCTATAAGGAGGCACTTTCCAAAAATCCTTTAATCGATCAGTCAGTCAGTACACCATAAATTTAAACAACTAATCGTGCACAGTATTTGTCATCATCCAAATTATAATAAATCAATGGGATACGGATAGCGGTTCACTTGACTAAATTCATTTTAGCTATTTTCTCCCGAGCAAAAGACTACTGCACCGATTTTTATTAATATACATTATACAATGCATATTTTTAAAAGTTAATTTAAGCCAATACAGAAAGAATGGTCGAAATGACTTCACTATCGCTAATAATTATGAAACTTGTAAAAACACCGGTTCATAGCGTGACACTGACACTGCGGAAAGCGTGATTGTACTTTTTACCCGACTGCGTGTATGTATGTATGTTTCTTTTATTCCTTTGTTGTTTCCTTTGATTATGATCGGATCGAATCATAAATCCCTATGTTCAATATCGATATCGACAAACAACACTAGAATATCGATAAAATTATCGACAACGTGTCACATCACATTCATTGTGTACGCATTAGTCTGTCTCCCTCCCCAACCTCAAGCCTTCCTCCGCTAAGCACGATAGAGACAGCTGCAGCTTGGACGGAAAATACCTATGAAAAGAACACAAAAACAACGTTTGGCTGTCCCCTATTTCCTCTTCCAAAACTGGACCAATTTGATTGCAGTTTTTTTTTTTAATTTGTTTGCTGATTGTTTGAACACAACGAAAAATCTGGCATTTTTTTTAGATTTTTGAAGGCTCATATCGTTTTTAATACTTGGTTTATCAAAAAAAAAGGAACCTAGAATTAGTGGTGAATTTTAGGAAAAAAAATAATGTCGATATTTGCTTTATCCAGGGAGAAAACAGGGTACAGCGTTTGTATGGAGAAACAGCCGTTGTGTTTCCTCTTAATTAAAATTGTTGCCACACACATCTAACCGAAACCGTCCTACCTTGCCACAAGTTGCGAGCAACGAAACAAAGAGGAGATGAATCTATTGTGGTGAATTCCGTGTTGGCGATTGGGAAGAATGAACCGATGTGCAGTGAGGGATTTAATAAAGCTCAGCTTATTAGAGACTATAAGCAAGTGTTTAACTGTTCGCTGGGGAGGCACGTGAGCGCGCGCTTCGAGCTGCGCGTGTGGCCGGGCGCCCGTGT
>OZ020278.1:11068084-11161814 GCA_963971205.1 Aethes cnicana | reverse complement strand
GCGCTCGTGTCCCCGGTGTGCGCGGCCGGGCGCTGCGCCCGTGTTCCGGCGCGCGCAGCTCGGAGCGCGCGCTCACGTGCCTCCCCAGCGAACAGTTAAACACTTGCTTATAGTCTCTAATAAGCTGAGCTTTATTAAATCCCTCACTGCACATCGGTTCATTCTTCCCAATCGCCAACACGGAATTCACCACAATAGATTCATCTCCTCTTTGTTTCGTTGCTCGGAACTTGTACCTTTCGGCAAGGTAGGACGGTTTCGGTTGGATGTGTGCGGCCGGGCGCGGTGTTGTTTTTATACATAAATGTTTAAAAACGAAAGAGAAAAGGAACCAGCTGTGCATAATAAATCTTAATCTTAATATATATATATATATAAAGGGTGTAAAGTAAAGGGTGTTGTTCGTAAAGACACGGCTTTCTCTATTACCACCAACTCCAATCAACTTCCCGTTGGGATGGTAAATACCCCTTAGTACGTAGATGATAGTAAGGGAGTTTGGTCGCGGTGGGTGGAAGTGGGTGGTTGTGGGAGGCAAAAATCTGAAAAAAAAAATATCCGTCCTTTTCTAACCGATCTGGATAGATCTCAAAATTCCTGAGATGATCTAGCAAACTATTTTCATTTTAATTAATTGAAAATGTTCGAGAAAGTTCCAGAAACATCTCGAATGATCCGGTTTTTTTTTAAATAATTGCACTGTTTTAATTAGTTGAGAATGAAAGTTCCAGAAACATCTTGAATGATCTAGAAAATTTTTCAATAATTGTAGACTGTTTTAGAAATTTGAGAATGTTCAAGAAAATTCCAGTAACTTCTTAAATAATCTGATTTTTTTTTTAAATAATTGTAGACTGTTTTATATAATTGGGAATGTTTAAGAATAATCCAGAAATTTATGGAATAATCTAAAAAATCCCCCTCAAGATTGCTACAAGTGATCAAAAAAAAACGAAATTGAAGTGATGTACTCCTAAATGTTCTAGAGTGATCTCATACTAGAAATTTCGGTGTCGAAAAGTATATAAACTGAAATCCAGCGACTTTTCGTCAGTTCAATTGTCTCTGCAGTCGGGTAAAGATCAATTGGGAATCAAAAGTGAACAGTGTCTAGAAAAATCCAAGTGATTTTGACAAGTGTAAAAGAACTACTTAACTATTTGAATGTTCTAGAGTGTTCTTATCTTCTATATATATAAAACAAGAAACTTACTGACTGACTGACTGATCGATCAACGCAGAGCCGAAACTACTGGTCGTAGAGAGCTAAAATTTGGCATGCAGGTTCCTTAGGGAACGTAGGGGAGCACTAAGAGAGGATTTTTGGAAATTCCCCCTTTAGAGGGGTAAAAAAGGGGGATAAAAGTTTGTATGAAACTTCTAAACCGCTAGGCTTAAAAATATCAAACTTGGCAGGGAGGTTCCTTTTATAACGTAAGTGAGCATTATTAAAGATTTTTTGGAAATTCCCGTTTAGAGGGGTAAAAAGGGGATTAGAAGTTTGTATGAAACTTCTAAACCGCTAGGCTTAAAAATATCGAACTTGGCAGGTAGGTTCCTTTTATAACGTTAGTGAGCAATTGATAAAGGATTTTTGGAAATTTCAAATCTAAAGGGGTAAAAAGAGGGTTGAATGTTTGTATGTAACTTCTAAACCACTGGGCCTAGAAACATGAAATTTGGAAAAAAAGGTTTCTTTTATGACATAAATGAGCCCTAACAGGGCTCTAGGAATTGTTCCCATGTAAAAATGGTCCCACATAATGTGTTATTTGGAAAGTAATTTAGAGGACACAGGCCTCCCCTCATCAAAAGAAGGCAGTGGGACGCAAATAGGCTGTAGTAGTAGTAGTACTAATAGTAGCAGTAGCAGTATTTAGAGGGATACGGATAGGATTAAGCATTTCTTGCACTTTATGATTGCCATTTACACCATGCAATTTAAATGAATATCTTAGGAGTTATCGAAAAGAAAATGAATTCAGCGCGTACTTAGCTGACCCGCAGCGGCCTTGTAGTTGGCCATCTGTTTGCGATGCTTATAATGACCAGTAGTTTTTCAATACGAGTTCAATATGAGTGGCGCGCACAATCGAGTCCCGGGGCAGGAAAAGGTTCGGTTTACAGGGGTTCAGTGTTTAGGCATTTTTGGAAATTCCCCCTTTAAGGGGGTAAAAAGGGGGCTGAAAGTTTGTATGAAACTTCTAAACCGCTAGGCTTAGAGACATGAAACTTGGCAGAGAGGTTCCTTTTACAACGTAAATGACTATTAATAGAGAATTTTTTGGAAATTCTCCCTTTATAAAGTAAAAAGGGGGTGGAAAGTTTGTATGAAACTTCGAAGCCGCTAGGCTTAAAAACATCAAACTTGGCAAGGAGGTTCCTTTTATAACGTTAGTGAGCATATTAATAAAGAATTTTTGAAAATTCCCCCCTTAAAGGGATAAAAAAAGGGTTGAAATTTTGTATGTAACTTCTAAACCGCTGGGCCTAGAAACATGAAATTTGGCAAAAAGGTTTCCTTTGTGACCTATTTAATAAGCAACTAACAAAGGATTTTTGGAAAGTGCCTTCTTATAGGTGTAAAAAGGGGGTTAAAAGTTTGTATGTAACTACTAAGCCACTGGACCTGGAAACATGAAAGTTGGATAAATGGTTTCATTTATGACATAAATGAGCACTAACACAAGATTTTAGGAAATTGACCCTTTATATTCAATTCAATTCAATTCAATCATTTATTCAGCAAATTGGCCACATAGGGGCACTTCTACACGTCAGAAAAAGAATTTACCAGCGCTTCCTGGACCCATTGCTTGAGAAGAAGCGCCGCAACAAACTCAAGCAGAAGGACTTTTTTCAAAATTTACAATTTTACATTACATGTATAAAATATACATATAGGTACGTACTAAAATTACATTGAAGGGATGTATAGTCCCTAACTTAAACTTAAATCTAAGATCTTAGAGATGTATAGTCTCCAAGGGCCAGAAAAAAAAATATGGAGATGGCCTCCATTGTCAAATAAATATAAATTCCATAGATGTCGACAGTCTCAAAATGTCAATAAATAATGAAATACATCATGTATAAAAGAGTTCATTAATACATGTCAATAAGAACATGATGAGGTCTCTCGCTTAAAATGTTTGACTTAGTAATATAAGGGGTAAAAAGGGGGTTAAAATTTTGTATGTAGTTTTTTATATAGTAATAATAAAATAAAAAAGTTAATTAAAAAAAACAAAAAACCCGACTGCGTAAAAACTAAAAAGAAAAAAACAAGACTACTTAGTTCAGTAGTAGCTAGGATTATGTTAAGTAATTGATTGCTATTGAGGAATCTAAAGATGCCTACAGTCGGGACCCATTTAAAATCTAGGTTAAAATGTTACAAATAATGGGTCCCGATAGTAGGCATCTTTAGATTCCTCAATAGCAATCAATTACTTAACATAATCCTAGCTACTACTGAACTAAGTAGTCTTGTTTTTTCTTTTTAGTTTTTACGCAGTCGGGTTTTTTGTTTTTTTTTAAATTTTCAAGAAGTAGTGCTGCTTACATACTTGGACCAAGGAAACACCTTTATTTCAATCGTCATAACGCAAAACCAATTTTATTTTTTACGCAGAATCTACGGCACGGAAAATTCTGAGATTTTTTTCTCTTGATACGGAAGGTTATTCCTATCCATAAAAAAATAATCGAGCACATTGTCATTTTTCACCCATAGCCAATTCAGAAATCCGAATCAAATTTCAGACGCATGCGCTCAAGGTCAAGTGGCGCACGCGATACATCAGTCGCAAGTTTCAACGTGCAAATTTGACACGATCGTCAAAATACATCGTTCAGTTCATCAGACATTGTAAGAAGACTCAGATCTTCGTGTAGAACCATATTTCGTCGTAATTCGAGACGTCAGGCATCAATCCGTAAGTTCGAGAAAAGCGGCGATACCTACATCATCGGTGGAGCGTCGGCTCTGCAAGTTGGCATCATACAAGAGGAAATTTATTTGTTAGTGTGAATGCGGCGGCGTGAAGTCGGTGCTGCCACAATAACGGACATTCTGTATTTAGCTGTCAAAGAGAACTGTCAGTGAACGCGAGTGCTGCGTCAATAGCGTGAAACGGAACGCACCTCTATTGACATTTGACGTCTGCCATTCAATCGTTATCTTATCAGCTTATCAGTTTGTTATTGTATTTCGTAACTTAGTTTTACAATCAGGACACCTTCAAAAGGTATTAAATAAATTTCGGGTTTCTTTGTTCAGTAATCAGTCTAAAATGAGTGACGAAGAATTAGAAAGTTGATGATCTTGTTTTAATCAGAGATGAAAATTCACCGCCTTTGCAATGCAACGCCTGTAAGGTTATTGAATTGTATTCAGGTAAAGATTCAGTTGTAAGATCAGTTAAATTAAGAACTCAAAATGGCGAGTTAGTCAGACCTGTAATTAAATTGTGTAAGTTACCTATGTTACAATAAGGCTAAAACAAGTTGTCTAATTGTAAATAATGTAAACATATAATATTTAGTTAAGATTTATTCAGTACTGTTGTATATTTAGTTCATGGCTTGCGTTATTCAGAGTATTCAGATTTGTATTCAGATAGAATTTCAGTGTTTGTATTCAGATATATTTTCAGCTTTGTATAGATTTTCAGTTGTAATATTTTCTCTTTCCTGCCCCGGAAGGAATGTTAATTTAAATTAACACGTCTCAGTAATTTCAGAACGCAGCCTAGGTACTTACTTTAACTTGAACGTATCTTTAGAGTGAATGAGGTCGCTGTCGGACCTGTCTCTTGTTGGTGTTATAAGTTTCATAAAGGGCGAACGGACGTTCCTAAAATTTTATTGGTGTAAAATTGTAATATTTTCAAGATAAGTGAATTAAATTATATTCAGTGTATAAAAAACGTGACTATTACTCAGATCCGCCAACAAAGTAAATGAAATCCAAAGCAGTTAGCGCCCACGAGATTAACGTCCTCGTCGTCTGCCATCCTTGCACTGACTAGCACGCCCGCGGCCGTGTAAACACTCTGCTTTTATTGTGTTTACATGAACGGCGTTCAACACGACGTTCACGGGCACGTTTATTAAATGTAAACGCACTATGAGGCCCTTTTCACATGCACACGGTCACGGCACGATCGCCATGCCCGTGAAATGCAGTGCAAAGGGCCTCAGGCTTAACATGCCTCTTTGAATTCCATTTCGGTTTTGTTAAACATGCCGGTTATTTTCTGTTTCAGAATAATGTCAGTCTATCAAGATAGCCCTGATTGAATCCCAGAAAAGAAAAATAGGGAAGAAAAGTTTTACAAAGACACATTATTGATACGAAATTCAGAATATGACTCCTGTGAAGATTCATGTTTTCATCGAAGAAATTCAGCACTATTCCCATATATCCTTACTAGGTTCTTCCCGCTTGGGACGCGTTAACCGAATTCCACGCGGGTGAAGTCGCGGGTAGAAGCTAGTATTCCCATAAGTATGCAGAGCACTGAGTAGTTGAGAAAAAAAAATGGAATACTAGCTAACCCAGCGGACTTCGTACCGCCTTAGATTTTTTTTTTGGTATGAAAAATAGCTTCGTCCTATTCTCAGACCTACTGAACATACACACCAAGTTTCATACGAAACGGTCGAGCCGTTTCGGAGAAGTTTGGTTACAAATACTGACAATTTTATATATTACACTAGCTTCTGCCCGCGACTTCGCCTGCGTGGAATTCGGTTATCGCGTTCCCGCGGGAACTATACGTTTTTCCGGGATAAAAAGTAGCCTATGTCTTCTTCCGGGACTCCAACTATCTCCATGTCAAATTTCATCTCAATCGGTCCAGCGGTTGAAGCGTGAAGTGGTAACAGACAGAGTTACTTTCGCATTTATAATATTAACTAGTTTCTGCCCGCGACTTCGCCCGCGTGGAATTCGGTTATTGCGTTCCCGCGGGAACCATGCGTTTTTCCGGGATAAAAAGTAGCCTATGTCCTTTCTCGGGACCCCAACTATCTCCATGCCAAATTTCATCTCAATCGGACCAGCGGTTGAAGCGTGAAGAGGTAACGGACAGACAGACAGACAGACAGACAGAGTTACTTTCGCATTTATAATATTAACTAGCTTCTGCCCGCGACTTCGCCCGCGAGGGATTCGGTTATCGCGCTCCCGCGGGAACTATGCGCTTTTCCGGGATGAAAAGTAGCCTATGTCCTTTCCCGGGACCCCAACTATCTGCATGCCAATTTTCATCTCAATCGGTCCAGCGGTTGAAGCGTGAAGAGGTAACAGACAGACATACAGAGTTACTTTCGCATTTATAATATTTTTAGCAATAGGAGAGTTTAGAAAACAAAGCACCAATATTACGATGGCTCTATAATTCGATTTCAACAATTACAAAAGGGATTGAGCAAGTTCGATTAACAAAACAAACGAAGTGTAAAAATTTAAACGCTTTGACGTCGCTCGCGAGACAAGACTGCTCTTGTCGCCCTGTTTGACAGTGACAGCTGCCTCCTGTCATCCATCTTGTCAAACTATTAGGTCGCGTTCTGATACGGCCTCTCCTGACTGCATCGTCCTCGATTGCATTAATTATTTTCTAGTGCTTCAACTTCATCGGCACGCCTCTTCGTTCGTCATGGTCAACATCTGCTAGGAGTCCTGATTCCTCTGGAACTGTGGATAGTGTCTCCAGATCAAGAGATTCACTGTCTGAAACAATCATTAGCAGCCGTCCCTTAACAACCATTCTTCTTTTACAGTCATCGTCAGACATTACTAACTCGCATAAATCATCATGTCGTATCCTTCATTCGTCACCGTTAAACATCAAGTTGAGACGTCTCTACCATTTTCCCACTCGATACTAAGAGAAGAGGCCTCACTGAATCGCCTTTTCACTACTAACCAAGAGCAGAGGCCTCGCTGAATCGCCTACTCATGACTAACCAAGAGCAGAGGCCTCGCTGAATCGCCTACTCATTACTGAGCAAGAGCAGAGGCCTCGCTGAATCGCATACTCATTGCTTACGGGCAGAGGCATCCCTTCTCGCCTACCCCAGGAAGGTGAAAATTATTCATCTTCCTGACACTTCGCAAGCAAGCATCACTGAATCGCCTGCAAGCATCCACAGATCACAACTTGATCTATCAGAGATGTACCTCACTGAATCGTACATCCCACGGTTTGATAACAGCAACAAGCAAGCCATTATCATTTTAAATGCTAAGTCGGGCTGTGATGTGATGTGATTCTGAATATAATTTTTAGAGAGGATTGTTTCAATTTTTGTCAGTTGGTCAGTTCAGTTGGGGAATATTTTAATCCGAATCACAACCCAGAACCATCACAGTAAAGAAACGCGTTTAATGGATCACTCACTTTTCAACATAACAGCAAATGACTCTGGACACCACTCTCCTTGTCACACTACTTGTAGACGAGGACTCTGAACTATTTTGTACTTTCGAATTTTTTGGGACAATGAAATTGTTTATGCCCGTGCTGACCACAAGTGTAACATTTTTTGTCCGATTGAACCAATAGGGAGCGTTTTTCAACAAAAGGGGTCGGCACTTCCGGTTTCCTTTGATTTGGTTTTACGTAAATAGACAAAAACGATACTATGCTGTCACTCGTCAAATTTGCATTTGCTGCCGCAGCTCGAATTTGTGGATCGCTGATACCTCTAATAACTATTAACACCATAAGGTCCTCGCTTAGACCTCTTACTATTTTCAAACGCAGCAAAGTTCGTCGCGCGTACTCAGCATAAGTGAGATATTTATCGGAGTTGATACTCATCGTGTCAAATAAAATATTTGCGTAATCAAGCCTACGGGGACATAATGTTTTAAATTCCTTAACAAAGTTACGCCACGATCTGTCATTTGACACCCAATCGTGAAGCCAGGCCCGCGCGTCCCCTTTGAGGCAACCCGCGACGCGAGATAAACACTCGTAGTCATTCCAGCCGTTCGAGAACTTGGCACGTTCCACTTCCTTACACCAATCATCGATGTCATGAATAGACGGATCAAAATTCGACACAAAATAATTTTGAGATTGCACTGGTCTTATAGATTTAATCGCGTCAATCAAACCTTGAGCGGAAGTGGAAGTGCTCTCACTCGTCTGAGAATGAAGCGGCGTCTTATCAACATTGAAATTACTACTCACGGGTTTCTCCAATGGTAACGCACTTACTAACTGCTGGGGCACACTACTTTGTTGTACTTCGGAACTAATAATCACAGCCGGTGTGCTATGTGACACGGGGGTGTTCTTGGGTGTGCGTGGTGTATTTTGGTTGTTGTCAAGTACCGCGGGGTGCACGGCGGCGGACGGACACGGTATCACAACAGAACGAAAACTACTCGCGCGCGCGTCGTCGTTGTTGCTAACCGACGAACTATTGTTACCGAAATTAGTTGAATCACCACGAACACTACATACAACGTTACTATTTTCTAAAGCGTCAATTCGGGATAAAATCGTGTTTAAAACCGAATTTAAATCGTGTTGTGGCGGCGGCGCCGGCGGCGTACGCGTCCGTTCGCAATACCTACGACCTCGGTCGTGCCGTCGGGTCTTGTTTCGCGAACGTCGTTTATCACTAGGCATACTTGCAACGGTAAATAAACACACGAAACCGAATTTACTGATAATCTTAACTTGCTTCAATCCAAAACAGTAAGAAGAATGGCGGAGAATAGGTACTTAAGGCCTTTATGGGCTAGACTCGTGTCCCACTACTGATTTTAGCAATAGGAGAGTTTAGAAAACAAAGCACCAATATTACGATGGCTCTATAATTCGATTTCAACAATTACAAAAGGGATTGAGCAAGTTCGATTAACAAAACAAACGAAGTGTAAAAATTTAAACGCTTTGACGTCGCTCGCGAGACAAGACTGCTCTTGTCGCCCTGTTTGACAGTGACAGCTGCCTCCTGTCATCCATCTTGTCAAACTATTAGGTCGCGTTCTGATAATATTAATATGGATATGGATATTAATATGGATTTATTTGTAATGTGAATTTGTAATTTTGAAAAAGGCTTTCTGCAGAGTTTGTTTAGCAGTCAGTCTCAGCGATGGTTGTATTTGAATTTCTTGAGTATGATTTAATGAAAAATGTTGTGAAATTTGAATTCGCAATAAGTACCTACTGATTACCATGTTAATTGATGAAGAAGATACAGTTTAGATAATTGATGTGTTATAAATGCAAAGTACTTTAAATAAAAATTCATAAATAGGAATGAGTTACTTTCGCATTTATAATATCAGTATGGATGTAGATTGTAAGGTTCTAGGTGATAGAAATTAAAACATATTTTAATTTGTATTCTTGTTATTTATTATTTAACCAAGTATGTTTATTACAGTACTGTTATAAGCAACATTATAGCCGTGGTGACCTAGTGGTTCGACCTACCGCCTCTCATGCAGAGGGTCAGGGTTTCGATTCCGGCTTGCACCTCTAAGTTTACTTGTGTGAAATTCAATTTGAATTAACCACTGTGCTTTTCGGTGAAGGAAAACACCGTGAGGAAACCTGCACGCATCTGCGAAGTAATTCAAAGATGTGTGTGAAGTCCCCAATCCGCACTGGGCCCGCGTGGGGACTATAGCCCAAACCCTCTCATGATGAGGGGAGGCCTGTGCCCAGCAGTGGGACGCAAATAGGCTGTAGTAGTAGTAGTATAAGCAATATAAAATAAATGATTTAAAAAAACATGTTTACTTTTTAATATTAATTTTGAAAGTGGTCAACATTCAAATATTATTCTATCTGCTAAAGGCACCAATTTTGAATCCAACTTGCCACTTATAACCCTTTCACCATGTATCTATTCTGAAGAATTCTTTTTTGATCTTCTCAGTTGAGAAGTCTCAAATTGTCCATCAGTATTTTTTGAAATTGTGGCACATTCACTGTAACATCTTAATGGCACACTAGGTCTTGCACATTACAGCCGTGGTCACACACATTTTTCAAACACTTCACGATTACTCGTAGAACCACCATATGCATCGGACACAGCCTGATGCTGAAAGAAATCCCAACTAAAACTTTTAGAGTATTTGCTGATTTGTAAGTGAAATATGTAAGCTGTTGTGTAAGTGGATTTTTGGGCTTCTCTATTTTTATCACAGTGCATGGATTAATCTTGCCATAGTACTTCATATTTTTATCTATGCATTGTTTTGGCACCCAAATGTTGATCCATGTTTTTCACACATTTTTAGGACATTGTGTTTTGAAATCATCACTTTCACTTAAATCACATTGGATACCAATATCTTTCTGTTTCGTCTCGAATTCAATTTCCACTTTGCAGAAGTTTGTAGTTTCCATGAGGTAGGTGTCATCCTTCTCTTTTTGTTGTACTTGGAAAGTGTTTTTTCTTAAATTTCGCGCTAAAAGCCTTTGATGTCGCTCCTTTTTTCATGCAAACTAGAATTTTGTTCATTCCATTCCATGGAAATTGACTTGGCCCTGCACATTTTTTCAACACAGCTCTGGCTGAAACGATAATAAAATAAATGTTATATTATAGTTAAGTTCTCTTTGATTAGGCAAGTACTAAAAAAACGCTTGCACTACATCATTGAAGGTATGCGCACAAACAAAGGTGACATAACTAAAGTTTATCATAAATAAGCACAAAATATCCTTACGTTTTTCTAGTACCGAGTCTAGTCCTTCGGTAGCTGGAAATCGTCCGCCGTGAAGTGACTTTTATAAACGAGGCTATTTTTCGCTGGAGAGAGAGAGCTGGTAAATGCATTCGGCTTTTTATCAGCTATAGGGAACTTATGCCCTCTTTATTTGTACACATAGGCACTGCACAATACTGTGGCATCTTCGTAAACAATACTCTTATAACGATTCTAAGAATAAATAAACCAAAAAGTTATTGGAAAATACAACTCATGTATTTACATGTATTTTGACAGGCAGGTGGTTGGACTTGACGCTACAGTGCTGCCATCTGACGTAGAACATTTCAGAAAACCCACGATATTTTTCAATGTCCATTTATAAAAATACGCTCACTTTTTTCACATGTATTCTAATTTAGTCTAACAAAATATCTCATCGAACAAATCATATTTGAAAGCATGACATGTTGAATTAGTGAACGCGTCCGTAGCACAATGTTCAATAAAAGCGTTTCGTTTCCTAGAAATTACAGTGTGCATTATTTCTAAAATAGGCCATTTTTCGACGCTTGCTGTATTTTAACAGACTTTCCAATGTATAATGTTGATATCAACAGTAGAAAAATTCTTCTTTTTGAGCTTACGGTGATTAAAGTTATCTATGTTCATTTTGATTTCTTGCAATAACGAAACGTCCATCAACGAAACGTCAATTTCGGTAGCTACATTTAGTAATCTGTGATTTCGGTCCTTACATTCATTAGTAATCTCAATCGGTCATTGCATTCATTAGCTATATGTGGCTATAGATATGAAACTAATCGCGATTAATCAAGTGTCAACGGCGATCAGAAAGTGTAACTAGCAATTGGCTTGAAGCTAATGGCGAACGTGATTGAGCTCCTGGTGTCGTATTTACAAAGGCAACCGGCATTAGGGGCTTATGGCTCGCTTTATCACCGCTGACTCGCTGTCGAATCACGGGAAATAGCCTACCTCCCCAATTAATGCGGATGTTATGGTCAAATTACGTGTAAGCCGTGGTAGCCTAGTGGTTTGACCTACCGCCTCTCATGCAGAGGGTCGGGGTGTTCGAATCTAGCGCGCTTGAATCATCTGAAATTATTGATGTGCAAAATTCAATTTGAATTTACCACTGAGCTTTTCGGTGAAGGAAAACATCGTGAGGAAACCTGCACGCATCTGCGAAGGATGTGTGTGAAGTAGCCAATCCGCACTGGGCCCGCGTGGGGACTATTTCTAGCCCAAACCCTCTCGTGATCAGAGGAGGCCTGTACCCAGCACTGGGCCGTAAAAAGGCTGTTGTGTTGTGGCAGTCAAATTCTGCTGCGCATTGATAAGTGGTCCCCATTGACAATTTTATTTTTATTTTTAGTAATTCGTAATTTGAAAACCATTTCGGAATCTCTGTGTAAAAGATTCAATAAAAAACCTAATTTTTCAAGTTCATTAAGTACTTTAAGAAAAAAACATGTTTTAGCGGTAAGTTGTGTAAACTTGTAATACCTGTATTTGTATGACGTCGAATCCTCGACATGTTAATTTGGCTCCACCACGCCCCTAATCCCAAATTCGATTACAATCTTGCTTATAGTCCCAATATTAACTTCATCGTGATCCCGGGATTATAATGACTCTCCGCGTGCGCAGCTCGTGCCACGGCAACCAATTTTAATAGCATAATCCTGGATTTATAATAATCCGATACCTACCGCTTACTATACATTTTCCATATTCGTGAAGAGAAAATGTAAGGACGAGTTAAGGCTAACTTTCTGACGCTGTAATCTGCTGCATCAACTCCTATACCGCGACTACGTACGACCGGCGATACTGAGAGTGACTTCCTATTCCACTGAACGGTCGAGATGCTCACCGCAACGAAGGAAGTTGGGGTCACACGCAATGGACTAGAAAAACGCCGTCGCTCAAGCTAGTCGCTTGAATCGCATCTGCAATATGCACGGAAAAGACTTGTTGGGTGTCACATTGTTGCAACTACTTAATTACTTTTAAGTAAGTGCTTGCTAACCCTCACAACACTTATGTATAAACTAGTTGTGTCCCGCGACTTCGTCTGCGACTTTGCGTGGTATATAAAATTGACGATAACTTTTCTGTCCAATATCCGATTTTAATCAAACATCCGAATGATGACCTTTGAAAATTGCATTTAAATCGGTTCAGTAGTTCCGGAGATTAACTCTAACAAACAGACAGACTGACAGAAAGAAAGAGACAGAAAAATTACCCTTTTATTATAGTATAGGTTAGATTACAAGAAGTGTTAGTGTACGACTAATTGAAGACAAGGTGAGCATTTCAGAAACCGTTTCAGTAACTACGTACTTATAATAAATAATATTAATAATGCTTTATTTCTACATGGGTCCATAATATGTTGTATATTAAATTCTATATTTCAAACACGCTAATCTTGTATATTTATTTTATTTTACGATGAAATATATGTTTTACTATTGTAGATGTAGCTACAAATTAATTAATGACAATTTATTTATACAAATGATCTCGGACACGGCCGGCTCTCCGTACGGGTCTCTTATCTGAGGAAACTCATTTTGGCTATTTTGACCCGAGCAAAGCTCGTTCGCCCGAGGTACTTTTAAATAATAAAATAAACACTCCTAAATAATACACGAGCCACCACTGGCTAAGTCATAAGTGATACTCTAGTAGGTATGGTTAAAAATGGAAAGTGACTCTGGGCCGGTTCCTATATTCAACCATCCGTTACCGGTAACGGTAAGTGGCCTCTGGAAGCTACCAGCCGGTATCGGTTAAGCTGGTGTTTCTATATATTGTTTTCGTGACGGACCGTAAGCGATAGGACCCTACCGACCGAACTGTCAAAACCATGGAGGTAATAGTACATAAGTGATAGTTAATAGGTACCTCCATGTCCCCCATGTTACCTCCATGGTCAAAAACATTGTCGTCTGTTGGTAATCTGTATTTCCGTTCCGTTTAAAGCAAAATATGTTAAGTGATTTTCATTTAGTTTAATTATTAAATTCTGATCACATTACTTTTTGCAGTGAAATGATACGGTTTTAATATTAGGTACTATAATTTCATGTTACAATGTTGATTTTAATTACCTAGCAATAACTTTCTCGAAGTTGTAATCTTGTAATGTAACCTGATCAGAATCCAATCAGAGCCAGAGCCGCTGCAAAACTAGACTCGAAAATATAACATAAGTAAACAAAACAAGCATCGTTCGGCACGGCACACGTATCGGTTAGACTCAGCTGAACCACTCCATGAATAAAGCATTGGTGGAGACAATTATTGTCTTCATACACCAACAGTACCAACGCAGTTGCTATTGCTCCGCAACGCGAACGAACAGTGTCTCCGCCGTGAACTGGATAAAATCTAAAGGGATTCACCGTCATGAGTATCAATGCCGGCGACCCGGCGATATACCTTTTACGGGCACACATAGGCTGCATTCCGCCCAGGTAAAAAAACAGAAGCTCATATGGACTATCCAGAAAGCATGCTCCTGATCTCTTCAGACTAAAACCGAGAGAAAGGCCTCCAGGTATGGCTGAACAGTGAATAAACTGACAGAGGACAAATATTGGCAACTCATCATACTACAGGAGTAAACAGGGCTGCAAGTGCCACCCGCACCCGCATCAAACTTATAACTACACCATATAGTTCTGGAATATCTATGATCCAAATATGATGGCCCCATGGAAGAATGACCTCCAACAGCTGATCAAGAGAGCAATATATTATTTTAAGGAATGCAAACTGAATTGTGAATTTTACTTGCAGTGACATCTTTGCCATATATGATAAATAAAATATTTCTATCTATTTTTGTAATCTGTTATTTTATATATAAACTAACTATACTAGGTGTACCTACCTACTAGATAAACCATCACATTTTTGCTTCCCTTCCCGTTCCCAACACAAGTGTATCTTATTCCTGGATAAAAAGTAACCTATGTCCTTTCCTGGGACGACCCCCATACCAAATTCCATCTAAAGCGGTCCAGCGGTTGAAGTGTGGGTAACAGCCAGACAAAGATACTTTTGCATTTATAATATTAGTATAAACAAACAAATTTATTCCTATTAGTATGGATTTAAATTAAAAATTTAAATCATTTTAGTAAAAGAAAGTATTTTTCACTAATATTTTCCTACCTATATGTATAATGAAAATTTCAAAAATATCTTTATGTAGGGCTGTAGGCACATGAATGCATTAGGTATCCCACTGTGGAGTGGATATTTATAGCCCAGTAGTGGGGAGAAATCCTGCAGTGATAATTATTATATACCACAGCCTTTAACAACTCTTAGAAATGTATTTTGCATCAATACATATTCTAAAGTACTTTAAACCGACGAGCATGTATGCGGAACGGGATGAAAGTTGAAGAAGCGAGAGAAGTATGCAAGAGTCGTAGCAAATGGAAAGAAGTGGTCTCTGCCTACCCCTATGGGAAAAAGGCGTGATATTATGTATGTATGTATGTATGTATGTACATATTCTAGATTCAGTTAGAGAATATTAAATATCTGTCTCATTGAGAACATCTTATTGAATAATACATTTCTCAAGTCAAAGATTTTTTAAGCTACATTTAAATTTAAAGAAATGAGTTTCATTTTTGATGGTATCTGGAATTTAGTTATAGATATATAATAGTTTGTCTGTTAGTCTATGTTTGCTTCACAAACTGGTGACATATAGGTTGAATCAAAGTAATTTTGGTCAATCCCTGTGTTATAACCTTATGACCTCCCAAATGTACAGAATATTAAAACCCTCCTTTATAAGAATGACAAGTAACATTAATTTCTTTCATTCCATTCATGCCTACTTTTGTGAATCAATCTATTAATACTACTACTTACTACAACTATAGTCTATTTTTGTGTCCCACTGCTGGGCACAGGCCTCGGCCTATAGTCCCCACGCAGGCCCAGTGCGAGTTGGGGGACTTCACACAAATCTTTGAATTACTTTTCAGATGCATGCAGGTTTCCTCATGATATTTCCCTTCACCGAAAAGCTCATAAGTAAACTTAGAGGTGCGAGCTGGAATCAAACCCCCGACCCTCTGCATGAGAGGCAGTTGGTCGAACCACTAAGCCCTACCGCTTTGTGGATCAGTACATGATCTACCCATATTATAAAAAATCTACCTAAGGGTCACAAAGAAGATGAATATGAAACAGATAAAAAAAGACAAATATATATTTAATGATTATTTCAAAACAAATCTGCTTAATACACCTTTATCCATTGTATTGACTAAACTAGACTGTGTAAAATTTCTATCAGTCTGCATTCTTCTGTCTTCTGTTTAATTTAGTAGCTTCTTGACTAGGTATCTCAGGCTCAGGCATTGATAACATCAAGAGCCGGGTTATCGAGTCATTGGTAATATAAGGCCGCAGCTCAGAGACATTTTATTCCTGTTTTCTTCAATAATTTCAGAATCTAAGGACAAAACACACAATGTATTATTCTCTCCTCACAGAACATAACAAGTCAACATAACAAGGCTTGGTTTCTTTTTATGTGTCATTTTATATAAATCTGCCAAAGATTTTATTGAATCTCATTTGTGTAATTTGTGTCATGCATTAGTTCAGATTATTTGATGTGTATTTCTCTTTAAAAAGTATACATGTATACTATTTCTTAGTAGGTAACCAGTGTAAAAACCGTTTCTGACTTTGGAATTAGGAAAATTTACAATATATCCTTAGATATTCAAGCATTTAAGAAGGAAATAAAAACTGGAAGAAAGAACTTTGCAGGGCATTCATTCAAGCCAAGTTTGTCATTAATTTGTCTTCATTTCAGACCGCTACCTCGACATATTGATTTTAAAAATAAAGATTACTAACCTGGCTGTTACTTCATGATTATTTGATCCAATTTCCAATTAAAATTCGCATTGGAATCGCGTGGGAATTGCGCGGCAGCGAGCGATGGTCTCTGTGCTCGTAATATGTAGGGTTTTGCAGGTCTCGTTATAGTGATAATGCATTTTTTTGGTGATTTGGCCTCACGGGATGCGATTATTTCGTCACTAACATCACATACAAATTGCATTTTTATATATTTTATTTTTAACACATCCGTCGGTATCTTCGTAACCGGCCGAAATCGGGCGGTTAAATCCACTAACGAGGCGTTATTGGAGATTCATCTATTTGCCAAAACGTCAAGCTGACAGCTTCACCGACAGTTTTTCTTTTTAATATAGGAACGGTCAATCTGTCAAAGTTCATACAAATTGCTTACGAGCGGTTACCAACTTTACCATCATCCGTTAGTAGCAAGGTATCGGTAGCGGATGCGTATATAGGAACGCTTTTTGCCTACGGATGGTAGGAAAACCTACGCCTCGTAAGGCAAAACGAGGCGTTACGTGGATATAGGAACCGGCCCAGTCGACTTTATTGCAGGTTCAAATTCGCCGAGCGAGCCATATGAACCACGGAGGTACAACACTTGTGTGTACCTATGTACATCGGTAGCCGTGTCTTCGAAATAATGGCAGCATGTTTCGCCATCCTTACTGTAGTGGAGGTCCTTATTTAGGCTCGCGTGTTCGCCTGCGGGGAGCGTGTAACGAACACGACGACTAACCCTTGTTCGTCGCATGGTTTGGACAGTTAAATGATGAAAGTCTGTACTTTTGAACAGATGTACTCGTACCCATATATGCGACACACTCTTCACTACATAGTATAAAACAAAGTCGCTTTCCGCTATTTGTCCCTATGTATGCTTAGATCTTTAAAACTACGCAACGGATTTTGATGCGGAGTGATTCAAGAGGAAGGTTTTAGTATATAATTTGTTATAGTGTAACGCTCAATCCCCGCGGGAACGCTACAACCGAATTTCACGCGGACGAAGTCGCGGGCAGAAGCTAGTTACATTGTTCAGCAGCGGCATTGTGTCTGGCAATCAGTTTGCGATGCGGATTACGTCAGTAGTTTTTCAATACGAGTGGCGTGCATAAGGCTCAATTCAAACGCAATGCCGCTGCAGGTGACGTCAAATAAGTATTTACGCAACACCACCCTGTAATTACGAATATACGGGGTATTAAGCTAAACGTTGTGACAATATTTTAGCCATAGTATCAGTCGCTGTGTGCAAAGACGTCCCCAATCCGCACTCGCGTGGGGACTATAGCCCAAACCTGAGGCCTGTTGCTCAGCAGTGGGTTACGGTCCACTGCTGGGCATCAGCTGTTGTGGTGGTGGGTGGTATGTGCGTCCTTTAGATAAATACCTAGTCTCGGTACCTATTTGCTATTTGAGACCGCAGCCGGCTCGTTTGGGTGCGTCGCCATTCACGAACATTTACAGTTAACGAGTATCTCATCGTCCATTCATTGCGGGTCGCGGCGCGGCCAGCATTTGAATTGGTAATCCCTATTCATTCAAAATTCCACACCAACGGTAATATCCTATATCGCGTTATAACAACGAGCTTTGTCTGGAACTGGTGCGACGTGAATCGGGCAGTTGAACATGAAAATCCATTTTAAAACCAAATACCTAAGACATAAGCCATATAGATATAAGTAAAGCTTGGCCAGGAATTCAGCAGAACTGTCAAAGGGCGCTAGTTCTGTTACAACAAACATGAAAAAAAAATCGTGATAGTAATATGATGAAAATGTTAGGTAGGTAACGAACACAATTAATCCTATCGAATACATCGTTTATGCACGATAATACTGAACTGAACGAATGTGCTTTGGATTTACAGGGTGACATAATTCAGTATGGAAAAGTCAGAAACTATGAGAGATAGCAAAATTCACCAATAAACTCCCAAATGTCCCAAGATATTTAAATTTATTTATTTAATTATTAATTCTATAATAGAAAGAGGTTGTTCAAAGTCAATTGTAAGTAGCTAAAATAAATTTAGCGTGAGAAAGAAGATTACATTTCAGGCATTCATTCTCATTTTCTTCGTTTTTTTCTGTACTCTGAAAGGTTTTTCAATTCAATTCAATCATTTATTCAGCAAATTGGCCACATAGGGAGGGGCACTTTTACACTTCAGAAAAACAATTTACCAGCGCTTCCTAAAGCGCTTCTTTTAAAATATGACATTACCTAGCTAATAGAAAAACAAGTATAATATTAAAACCACAATAAAACCCGAATGTCAAAAATCTAAACTGAAGTTATTAAAAATATGCCTGGATTTATGATTAAGTATAGAAACAGCAAATGTCAAATTCCATACAAAGGGTCCACTTATGGGTGCTCTTCTTGATTGATACATTTTTGCACCACTCATGCTGGCTAACGCCCGGTTCCTATATCCAAACAACGCCTCGTTTTGCCTACGGACGGTTAAAATTTGACAGATTCTCTATGGAACAAATGTCAAAAATCAACCGTTCGTAGGCAAAACGAGGCGTTTTTTGGATATAGGAACCGGGCGTTAATCTACAAGTATGGAGGGTGGACTTTTGTATAGGTAAGGAGCGCAATCTTACACGGCGAAACAGTTGAAAAGGTGTCCAGCGGATTTGATAAGCAACAAAACAAAACACACTCTCCTCACAACCGTTTTCGCTGCGTTTTCGCCTCAGCAGCGCCATCTAAAGGTGCTACTGCAGACTATCCGCCTAGGTGGCTTGACTGGAGTGGCGACCGCAGCGCCCCCAATCTACCCGATTTGGTGTCCACTTTTGGAACTATAAAAATTGCGCTCCTTTACTTCAACCCTCCATACGTACAAGGTAAAAAGAGACTTTTAAACACGTTTTTTTTTTATCAGTTTATTCATTCACCCCCACCCACCCACGTTATGCCCACATTATTCATCCATTAAATATCTATTTAATGGATGAATAATGTGATTATATAGTGATGACTTATGGTTCCGAGACGTGGGCACTTACGATGGGCCTCATAAGAAGGCTCAAAATCACTCAGAGGGCAATGGAGAGGGCTATGCTCGGGGTTTCTCTGCGTGATAGAATCAGAAATGAGGATATCCGCAGTAGAACTAGGGTCACCGACATAGCCCGAAGAATTGCGAGCCTTAAGTGGCAGTGGGCGGGGCACATTGCTCGCAGGACTGATGGGCGATGGGGCCGGAAAGTTCTCGAGTGGCACTCACGAACCGGGAGACGAGCTGTCGGTAGGCCTCCAACAAGATGGAGCGACGACCTCGTGAAGGTCGCGGGAAACCGGTGGAAGCAAGTAGCACAGGACCGGTCTGAGTGGCGAGCCTTGGAGGAGGCCTATGTCCAGCAGTGGACGTCTTTTGGCCGAAATGATGATGATGATGATGAAAAATCTATTTGTATCGATGTTCAAAACAAATCAATATAATTACTTAGTTAGATCCTTAGTACAAAAACACCGAATCAGCAAAATTTAATCTATTTATTTTATTTTGAGACCGGTGTACTTACATTACAGCTAGTTCAGATAAAATAGAAACAGGAAACACCGAACAACTTTCAAATAAAAGTGTGAAGCCAATTACCTCCTGTCAACAACATGGAAAAATTGTGAATAGCTGGAAAGCAACTTTCTTTTCTAAGTTAGATGTAATCTATTCCGCAGAGACCGCGCCCTTGGCAGTTCATTAGGTACCCGACACAACTTTTTCACTTCCATAAAATTATGGGATGGTGGCGGTATATTTCTTTGGCACGCTCTGCAGCCTGAACCGCTTGATGGATTTTAGCTTGTGAGGTGTAAATTCGTCTTGATTGTGAGAGTGATACTGGGTTTTAAAAAGTTTGTGTGCAGCCGTTTTTTTAATCGAATTATTAGGGCCCTTCCCTGACCCAGCATCGTAAAATTGCTCAATTGAGATCATACTTTACTAAGAAATGTTAAAAGTTAAAAATGTGAAAAAAACATATGTTATATTTGATTATATCATCCTTACATCGACAGCTTTCGATACACGTTTCACGAAACTTCGCTCGATACAATTTAATTCCAAAGTAACCTCTAACTCGGACCGCTAATCAAACTTTACTCCAGTTTATTATATCAAACAGTGTAAAACTAATTATAACACAAAAAATATCCATATTATATGCATACATTGACAGCTTTATAAATGCCATTTTTTTAGACGGTATTTTTATAGAAATTAAAACGCGTTAAATACTAACTAAATCGGGCGTTCTGTGCGTAGCGCTTTCTCTTTCACTCGTCCCACGAGTGACAGTGACGGCTGAGCTGGGTCTATGAACCGCCTTAGTGTCGCGGATCCAGTTCAAGTAACAAATACCTAGAACAGAATGACAAAGACGAACGCGCCTGTTATCGGCCCTGGCATCCGCAACCTCCATTACTCATCGCTGCCACGAGGCGTTATAAATTCCGTCACCCCGGAGGTTCCATCACTTTGACTACGTTTTCCAATATTAAACACTGTGGCACAATGCTGGTTTTTCCAGAACACGGAAACGCAGTGCTCCTCGTTGATTTAGGGACCGCGTAAAGTTAACATTACCCTGACATCTTGAAGACAATCTCGGAAATATTGTTCCTTTTCACTATCATACGCTTCGTTTGGTTTGAAACCTTCGTTTAGCAGCATTTATTTTCCCGTTTCTGAGGAATAATGCCGTAGCCGTAGCACAAATTAATTTGTCTCTTCTTTTCTCTTAAATATTAAATATGATTCAATCTTCAAAGTATGTACCTACAGCGTCGCACTTGGGAAAAACACATTTTATGATAAGTAAGTACATTAATTAATTTCGTTTATACTAGATGAAATGACTTTGTGATGCTTAATTTTTCATGTTTATTTATTATCTCATAATGTATATATTCTTATAGTAATGTTTTAATCATTTGAATGTCTAAAATAACCAATATTTATTAACATAACCAAACATGAAATATATGACTATATTATAAACCGACTTCGTAAAAAGAAGAACTTGGTCAATTGTGAACCGATTTCGATTATTCTTTTTTTTATCGAAAGGTGGTTGCTGTTTAAAGTTCGGTTTCAACGCCGTGACGCTTAGTACAGTATCACAAATCATCATAATCAATCATGGGAACATCATGTTTTTAGCATACAGAAGAGGCATATTGTTTTACAAACCTTACTACAGGAGGATATGGACCACCGTTAGCACCCAATCAGATTAGATAACGGGGCTATTACCGCCCGTCATAAACGGCCAAATTACCTTTTGTTGATACCATTAGTGGCCGCCCGTAAATCTGTGCAGTAATAAAATAAATCTAACAATGACAGCGCACTTTATCAGCCTGATCGAAGGCTATTATACGACCCACTTGCACCAAGCCGCTATGGAGCCGAAATGATGATGATTTAGGTACTTCCTACAGGTAAAAATAGGTAGGTAGATGGGCACTTTAGGCCTCTGCCCAGCAGTGACCGTAAATAGGCTGTTGTCGTGTACTTTTCAATTGAGTTATAATTTTACTAACTGTCCCCCGCGGTATAACCCATGTAGATCCCATTTCTTCCGTTCCTGCAGGAATTTCAAGAAATCCTCTCATAGTGCTCCCCACTTCCCAAGGGACCTACATGCTAGAGCTTTTTACGCTCTGAGCTTTCATCTGCCAGCCACTCGGTAACTGAAGAGTTCTAGAAATATTGAGTACCTACTAGCCGTTTGCCCGCCTTCGTCCGCGTAGACTTTGAATTTGCGTACCCGATGATACTATACATATAGACAGTTATAGTTATAGAAGTATTGAAAAATTGGTTTGACCCGTGGAAAACCCGTTCCCGTGGAAATATTGGAATAAAAAGTATCCTATGTTATTGCCCGGGTCTCAAACTATCTCCATACCAAATTTCATCCAAATCGGTCCACTCGTTGCGACGTGAAGGAAGGACAAACAAACGCACTTTCACATTTATAATATTAGTATGGATTTTATAAACTTACTAGCTGTCCCCGCGGCAAACATACACTCCAAATTTTGTAAGAAGCGGTCGAGCCGTTTCGGAGGAGTTTGGTTACAATCCACTGTGACACGAGAACTTTATATATTAGATATTCTCCGCGGGAATCGCGCGATTGAGCATTCGTTAAGTTTTTCTTTCAATCCCCTAGCGCGCGCAGGAATTTCCAAGTAATCTCTAGTCCTCGGGGCTTACTCGTTGATTCAGTGCTAAGTGCTAATGGACGCTTCTAGAACTCATTATCTGATAAAGGAATGTCGACTAATGAAAACAAAACTTTTAAGGATCAAAGCGGGCAGAGCGCGTTAATTAATCTTCAATATCTAGATCGTCTTTTGTTCGCGCGCATCCAGATCTGATCTGCAGCGGTATTGCATTTGCCATGCATTTGCCATATTCAAGACAATCGTGTTTTTTTTTCTGTTTCAATCCAAATCAATTAGGTAATCACGCCACAATGTCGTAATAAGGGCTTGTAACCGGTTAATTTAATAATAATAATATAATAATAATAATAAAATCATTTATTCGCAAAATTATTAAAAATAAAAAATAAAAACACAGAAACAAAAGAGGGGAAGCGAATCGGACCCGACTCAGCATGTGTCAGCCATGAAGCCAACGCTGATCTTCCGTCGGGACCGCTCAGTGTACAAGAACACAGAAGATGATAAAAACAATATACGCACACTACAATAAAAGACACGAACATTAAAAGAAAAACATGTAAAAGTTAAATACTTAATAATACTTAATACAAAACATAAAACAAAATAGAAATAAAAAGGTTAAAATTAATATTAAACAGGTACGTTTACACGCACGACGCTCAGAACATAAGTAAACAGGCTGTTTTTTAATAGCCCAATACATGAAATAGTAAACGAAAGAACGATAAGAAAACAGATTTATTTGTATGGGGGCAAAAACCGGTTACAAGCCCTGGTCGTAATTAAGTTTACTGCTTACTTCCAAGACAACCACTATTTTTCTGTTCGGAATTGCAATGTGAGTTTAATAAGACAACCATCAAGTCAAGTGGCTATCACAATGAGCACCCTGGCGAGGGTCGTATTGACGACGCATTCGCTACATCTGTAATATTGAGCATTATGTGTTATTAATAGTACATTACAGACCTAGGGTGGTGAATTCGTAAATGTCCCAGATCGCAGGTTTCTGTGATAAATATGCGATCTGGGGCTTTACGAATTACCGCCCGTGGTTTGTCAAAAGTTGTACGTCTTGCCTTGGCCAAGAAGTGAGATTTTCTCTCCGCGTAGCGGGCAGAAATTCCCACTTTATGGCCAAGGGTGATGTAAAATATCTTACGTGACATACCTACATATAAATAAAATTGCTTCACAAATCAAATAGGCAAACATCGACCAGCTGAACTGAACCCAATCATAAAATCTTCCCAAGCTTATAACGCCGTTGCGAGGTGGTTCCAAATTGGTCTCAATTCCCTTGGTATAAAGTTCATTGTGTCAATTCTAGTGAAATAACGTGAATTTTATATTCCCAGTCTAATTTAAAGAAAGTGCATCCAACGGTTTCACGAGCCATTTGCTAAATGGGATTTTATGTATGGAAGGTGATGTTTTTATATGAAGTTTGTTTTATTTTAAAGTGGTTTCAACAGTGATTCGTGAACAACTGACCTAAACACGACGCCACTGTAAAAAATATTGCGCTGCTTCAGTTGTAATCGTAAAACAATATCATCGGAATGCTTGATCGTGACGTATAAGATTCAGATTAATAATCCATATCCATACTAATATTATTAATGCGAAAGTAACTCTATATTTACCTTTGTCTTCACGTGTAAACCGCTGGACCGCGCTGATGTGAAATTTGGCATGGAGTCTGAAGGACAGGCAGCAGGCTACCTTTTGTATCGAAAAACGCACAGTTCCCACGGGAGGACTAGAACAGAATTCCACGCGGAAGAAGTCGCGAACAGAAGCTAATATAATAATATTATGCTAGTATTTTTGACTGAATATATTTTTTTTAACATCTCTGTAACAAACAACCAAATGTTTATTTATTTAAGTAAACTTCATTGCACATACAAAACGTATAAAATTTGCCAACGCCATAAAGACATTCTCTACCAGTCAACTATAAGGCTAAACCGAAAAGAAATTGAGTAGATGAATTATAACATTAATACCAAAAAGATGAATGCTACACGCGGAAATGGCTTCATAGCGTTGAAAGCTCGCAACCATCTGAAAGCTCACTCCAGCATTATTCATACGGCTACGCGTGCTACGGCGCTACGAGCTACGCCGTAGCCGTATCTCGTAGCCTGAATCAAATCTCTCGTGTCATGCGTCAACTCAACACACGCCATTGATTCATGTATTATTTTATCTTTCACTCGCTCTTGTTGCTGCTGAGGAGTGAAAGAGAGAGCAAATGCACTTTGAATTCGGTTCGTCTTTGCGGTTCGTTATTTACTGCGGTGAAGCCCAAAGGGTTATGAAAGGGAATTGATTAGGTATCCAGTTTAATGAACTGTTTCTATTTGAGATTCTGTTTCAAATTAAAATCAAATGTATAAAATGTGGAATCGCTTAAGGTGATAACTCACGGTTTTATGTAGCCTCTACGATAATAGATGGCGCGGGTGGTAGATATTGTAATTTTCAGGATTTACGCAAAATTCCAAGCCCAAAGGTACACTTTGATGGACTATGCGATTGAAGGGATATATTATACATCTCAATTTCACATAATTATCCGTACATCACCTTTCATTTAGGAAAAAAGACGACTAGTCTGCCAAGAATGAACTCACGCACACATACAGAGGTAGTGAAACGTAGTGGAAACCAAGGCTTAATTTCGCCGAGATTTATAGAGCTTCTGTGGCGCTGTGGTTTTTGTGATTTCTTTTTATGAAGTATAAATCGTGGAAGTCGTGGGTTCGATCCTCACTTTTTCAAGTTTTTGTATTTTTTTTTCGTTTTTCTATAATAAATATTAACTAGTGAAACTTTTGATATATTTTTACTTGACATTATAAAAATATATTTAATCTAGATATGATTATTTATTTCTACTACTATTTTTAATCAAAGGATAAAAATCCGTGTGGATTTCGTTACATTATCCTCCTCCTCCGACACATACTTCTTGTGGCGGTATTCCATGTGCAGCGATCTTCGCCCTGGTGCATCGCCGCATTTACCGGCGGCACCTGTTCGGCCTCCTCTCTCTGGGTCTTTTCCCTTCAGCATTAGTCTCTCCAACTTGTCGGATTTCCACGAGTTATGTGACTGAAGGTAAGCCGTGGAGGCCTAATGGTTCGACCCACCGCCTGTCATGCAGAGGGTCGGGGGTTCGATTTCGGCTCGCACCTGTAAGTTTAAAACAAAAAAAAACGGCCAAGTGCGTGTCGGGCCACGCGCAAAGTATATGGTTCCGAAGTTGACGATGCCCACAGTAGTCATAGTACCTTTCTAAGACTTATTACCATCTAGCTAGCCTGTGGTATGACGTGCCCGCCTGACGCCCCTGCCGCTCGAGAAAAATCATTGGTTTTTAATCATTTCATAAATTGGTCGACTATGACTCGTAAGTTTGTACTTAGCTGTGATAGTTTTCCTTTCAACTACGTTATATCTGCCACCGTCGTGATTTTTTTCAGCCATCCAAATACCACCATTTAGCTGGCAGGGGGGAGGAACACGTGACTCTAACAAAAAATATCACTTTAAAGCTTAATATTTCACAAACGCATCACTTAATCAAAAAGTGGTTTTTACAAACCCACAATATTTTTTAAGACCTATTCAACGATATGCCGCACCATGGGGTACGCAAGAAAAAAAAATACATCCCCACTTTACGAGTAGGGGAGGTACCCTATAAATAAATATATTTCAAAATTTTATTGTACCACTTTGTCAGCGTAACTAGTATGTATATTCATGCCAAATTACAGCTTTCTAGAACTAAGCATCTCCGAGCAATAGTGCGGACAGACGGACGGACGGACGGACATGGCGAAACTATAAGGGTTCCTTGTGGACTTCGGAACCCTAAAAAAAGAATCAGGTTCGTGCGTTCTGGAGTTATAGCGTCAGGAAGGAAAACCCGACTTATTTTTATATAGTAGACTAGTTGAGCCGCTGAACTTTGTTTTATCCCGAAGGCGATTCCCATACAAAGTAATTTATCTTTTTTTAGCTGTTTTAATTTTTTCATTTTTTTTTTTTCTAAACCTTCCCTGAATCACAGGGCATAAAAAAAAGAATCGGCCAAATCAGTCCAGCACGAGCCTTAGCCAGACTAACACACGGCCATTCATTTTCTATACTCTGTACTACTAATAATAAGTCTGTAGAAGAAGTCGCATCTGAAACCTGAAAATTAAAAGAAACTATCAAGTCGAGGGGATTATATTTAACCGATACTGAACATTATTATAATATAAATCCCAGACGTCAAATTCCATACAAAGGTACGACTGATGGTTGATCTTCTTGATCGATAAATTTTTGCTCCACGTATGCTGGCTAAACCGTACAAAGTTCTACATTAAAACAATGTATGAAAGAATTGTAGACCTCAAAAAGCTGCGTCTTCAATAGCATACATCTATGTTACGTTTTGTACTTATTATCCACGCATTTTCTCTTAGTGAAAAAGTAAATGAATTTTAGTTGATATCGAAAAAAAAATATTTTAGCATTTCATACAAAATAATTAAATATTGCCATGACGACTAATGATGCATAAGGCCATTTCGTGTTAGACAAAAGTTGCTGGTAACTGGGAGCGAATTCTCTGATAATTCGAAATGATTTCGAAAATGTCAGAACCATACAAAAATGACAGATTGAATTGAAAATTCTTATACGACATTAACACGACGAGTTGAGGGTCCTGTCACAGTTTCACTATTGTCATATTGACGTGACACATAGATTATATAGCAAAACATCAAACGAACTCATTATTTTCACCTCCTTTTCATACACAAAGGAGATAGGGAAACTCTTTATTATAAAAAAAATAAAAGCAAATTATTAAGCAGATTGTACACTGGTTAAAAGTACATCAGTGATTAAATTAAGATCTTGAATATGTAAAGAACGGTGTAGCAAGCACCTTGGTTTCTCGGAAAAATTAACTTAGACCTGAAGAATGTTCCCTTAAAATTAACGCATATCAACTTGAGCACCCTGTATAGATAGCTACGCACGAAAACATTTACCCTCCTTGACATTCGGGTAAAAAAAAACTAAAAACGATGCTTAGAATCGATATATACATATATTGGCCGGGTTTTTACTTCTGTAAGATACAATACCTTTTATTTCAAAATAACCCTTTTAGTGCTTTAATCCGTGCTACATAGGTAGCACGGATTAAAACACCATGCGGATAAAAATGGCTCTATTGTTGAAAAATAAAATGAAAATCGAATGAATACCTACAATCATTTTATACAGTTTATACCTAGTAACACTTTAACAATCAAAAGGTATTTAACGACACCTCACAAGCTATAATCCATCAGAGCGTACCAAAGGAATATAGATAAGTACATACACCAGGCTACGGTAGGCAAGGGTGAGGCTACTTCAGGGGCAGTCGGGTAAAAACGCTCACAATTGCGCATTGAGACAAACGGGTACAAAATAGCTGTCAAACCGTGTATAAGTATGTACCTGGGTGACCGAACTCCGGCACCGCTCCTGTGGAAGGAATAGTACACTGTTTCCGAGGTCCGGAAAGTAAGGGATTGTGACTCCGCTGTCCCGTCCGTCACCAGGTCACCATGAAATAAGTCGGTTTAGACAACTCCCACACGGACTCACCTTTACACATGTTTACAATTTTCGTGTATACTACAGGTAGATCTGATACGCAAACTTGCGCCTTCATTGCAGGTCTGCTGAATTCCTGTTCAAGTTAACACCATGTGACCGAAATGACAGGTGCGCCAGGGCGAGGGGCGTTAAAGGCTTGTATCTCCCTTCCAACGAGAAGTCACCTTATAACGAGAGATAAAGACAAAAGGAGCCTCGAAATGAAATTCGACACGTTTTTGAATTTGAGACGAAAACGACCTTTGCACTCACTTCTTTAAGCTCAATTTTATTGTTTCGAAATCGACTCTTTCATAATACTCGCTCCGTGTGTGCCTACTTTACTTACTTATTACCTACCTCCATGCTTTAGAAGAGTTTTACTAAGTATCTAGCCGACTAGACCCGAGGTTGCTCAATGGCTCAATGGCCGTCATTCCAGATAGACGTTGACATTTGTTGAGTTTGTCTACCATTCTCTACTTTCATTGTGGATGCTCCATGGCCGTCGGCCAAGATGGACGTTGACGTTTGTTGAGTCTCTCCAATTTTATTTTATTAATCATTTACACCGTGTATTTATTTACCTTTATTACCGAACAAATTGCAGGCCTGTGGCCCTTTCTTTGAGCCATTAACTTATATAGAATAGAATAGAATCTGAAGCCGTGGTGGCCTAGTGGTTCGACCTACCGCCTCTCATGCAGAGGGTCGGGGGTTCGATTCCGGCTCGCACCTCTATGTTTACTTATGTGCGAAATTCAATTTAAATTAACCACTGTGCTTTTCGGTGAAGGAAAATATCGTGAGGAAACCTGCACGCTACTGCGAATTAATTCAAAGATGTGTGTGTGAAGTCCCCAATCCGCACCGGGCCCGCGTGGGGACTATAGCCCAAACCCTCTCGTGATGAGAGGAGGCCTGTGCCCAGCAGTGGGACGCAAATAGGCTGTGGTAGTAGTAGTATGATTTCAAATTAAATTCGTTCACTTCATGTTTTATGAAAACGGAGAGAAATAAATGAAATGAATAAATACCTGCTTAAATTTAAAGGAGTTTAAATAAATATGCGACATTTTAGGCCAATTTTTTATAACTTGCCAAATTGTATCAGTAATGCGACTTACATTCGTACAGGTAATGGTGCTCGCTAATTACACGTAAGTACACCTTAATGTTACATTGTCGTTCCCGAGGGGGGTTTAATAAGCCTGGTGTCGTATTTACAAAGGCAACCGGCATTAGGGGCTTATGGCTCGCTTTATCACCGCTGACTCGCTGTCGAATCACGGGAAATAGCCTACCTCCCGAATTAATGCGGATGTTATGGTCAAATTACGTGTAAGCCGTGGTAGCCTAGTGGTTTGACCTACCGCCTCTCATGCAGAGGGTCGGGTATTCGAATCTAGCGCGCTTGAATCATCTGAAATTATTGATGTGCGAAATTCAATTTGAATTTACCACTGAGCTTTTCGGTGAAGGAAAACATCGTGAGGAAACCTGCACGCATCTGCGAAGGATGTGTGTGAAGTAGCCAATCCGCACTGGGCCCGCGTGGGGACTATTTATAGCCCAAACCCTCTCGTGATCAGAGGAGGCCTGTACCCAGCAGTGGGCCGTAAAAAGGCTGTTGTGTTGTGGCAGTCAAGCGCATTGATAAGTGGTCCCCATTGACAATTTTATTTTTATTTTTAGTAATTCGTAATTTGAAAACCATTTCGGAATCTCTGTGTAAAGGATTCAATAAAAAACCTAATTTTTCAAGTTCATTAAGTACTTTAAGAAAAAAACATGTTTTAGCGGTAAGTTGTGTAAACTTGTAATACCTGTATTTGTATGACGTCGAATCCTCGACATGTTAATTTGGCTCCACCACGCCCCTAATCCCAAATTCGATTACAATCTTGCTTATAGTCCCAATATTAACTTCATCGTGATCCCGGGATTATAATGACTCTCCGCGTGCGCAGCTCGTGCCACGGCAACCAATTTTAATAGCATAATCCTGGATTTATAATAATCCGATACCTACCGCTTACTATACATTTTCCATATTCGTGAAGAGAAAATGTAAGGACGAGTTAAGGCTAACTTTCTGACGCTGTATCTGCTGCATCAACTCCTATACCGCGACTACGTACGACCGGCGATACTGAGAGTGACTTCCTATTCCACTGAACGGTCGAGATGCTCACCGCAACGAAGGAAGTTGGGGTCACACGCAATGGACTAGGAAAACGCCGTCGCTCAAGCTAATCGCTTGAATCGCATCTGCAATATGCACAGAAAAGACTGGTTGGGTGTCACATTGTTGCAACTACTTAATTACTTTTAAGTAAGTGATTGCTAACCCTCACAACACTTATGTATAAACTAGTTGTGTCCCGCGACTTCGTCTGCGACTTTGCGTGGTATATAAAATTGACGATAACTTTTCTGTCCAATATCCGATTTTAATCAAACATCCGAATGATGCTTTATCTACCTTTGAAAATTGCATTTAAATCGGTTCAGTAGTTCCGGAGATTAACTCTAACAAACAGACAGACAGACTGACAGAAAGAAAGAGACAGAAAAATTACCCTTTTATTATAGTATAAGTTACAAGAAGTGTTAGTGTACGACTAATAATTGAAGACAAGGTGAGCATTTCAGAAACCGTTTCAGTAACTACGTACTTATAATAAATAATAATAATAATGCTTTATTTCAGACAACACATTACATGGGTCCATAATATGTTGTATATTAAATTCTATATTTCAAACACGCTAATCTTGTATATTTATTTTTCTCAAACATGCTCGGAAATGTTCGTGTTACTTTCAAAAAAAGAAGACGCGAGGCTGTCCATTGCCGGCCTTGGCCAGCAAAAACATTATTGTCGTGTGTGTTTTTAGGGTTCCGAAGTCCACAAGGAACCCTTATAGTTTCGCCATGTCCGTCCGTCTGTCCGCACTATTGCTCGGAGATGCTTAGGTCTAGAGAGCTGTAATTTGGCATGAATATGCATATTAGTTACGCTGACAAAGTGGTACAATAAAATTTTTAAATATATTTTTTTATAGGGTACCTCCCCTACTCGTAAAGTGGGGATGTAATTTTTTTTTCTTGCGTACTCCATGGTGCGGCATATCGTTGAATAGGTCTTAAAAAATATTGTGGGTTTGTTAAAACCATTTTTTGATTAAGTGATGCGTTTGTGAAATATTAAGCTTTAAAGTGCTATTTTTTGCTAGAGTCACGTGTCCCCCCCCCCCCCTGCCAGCTAAATGGTGGTATTTGGATGGCTGAAAAAAATCACGGTTGTGGCATATATAACGTATTTGAAAGGAAAACTATCACAGCTAAGTAGGGTGTACAAACTTACGAGTAATAGTCGACCAACTTATAATGATGATTTTTCTCGAGCGGCAGGGGCGTCCGTCGGGCGGGCACGTCATACCACAGGCTAGCTAGATGCTACTAAGTCTTAGAAAGGTACTGTGGGCATCCTCAACTTCGGAACCCTATAATTTGCGCGTGGCCCGACACGCACTTGGCCGGTTTTTTTTTAATTCGCTTGCTATTTGAGACACCTCTGTAGAGAAACTGACAAATCCATGGAGGTAATAAGTACAACTTCCATGGCCAAATCATCCACGATCATGGAAGTAGTAAATACTGATGTGGGGTAAGTGCGCCTAAATTTATTTCGCCCCTATGCCTTGTAAACAGCCAACTACTAGTTGAGTAATATTTATAGGTTTCGATATATTTATGTTAGGCGCACTTACCCCATCCTGGCGCACTTGCCCCGAAACTGACAAATCCATGGAGGTAATAAGTACAACTTCCATGGCCAAATCATCCACGATCATGGAAGTAGTAAATACTGATGTGGGGTAAGTGCGCCTAAATTTATTTCGCCCCTATGCCTTGTAAACAGCCAACTACTAGTTGAGTAATATTTATAGGTTTCGATATATTTATGTTAGGCGCACTTACCCCATCCTGGCGCACTTGCCCCGACTGACCTTAGGTATTTCCTCGCTGTTTGAGAAAAGCATTATATATACCTCGGCCGCAATTGCGATTGCCGGACTCGTACTAATAGAAGGCTTCGCTTCGCTCAGCCTTCTAACTGACTCGTCCGGCAATGCGCTACTTGGCGGCCTCTGCAATAATGTACTATTATTTTACGATGAAATATATGTTTTACTATTGTAGATGTAGCTCCAAATTAATTAATGACAATTTATTTATACAAATGATCTCGGACACGGCCGGCTCTACGTACGGGTCTCTTATTTGGGGAAACTCATTTTGGCTATTTTGACCCGAGCAAAGCTCGTTCGCCCGAGGTACTTTTAAATAATAAAAGAAACACTCCTAAATAATACACGAGCCACCACTGACTAAGTCATAAGTGATACTCTAGTAGGTATGGTTAAATGGAAAGTGACTCTGTCGTCTTTATTGCTGGTTCAAATTCGCCGAGCGAGCCATATGAACCACGGAGGTACAACACTTGTGTGTACCTATGTACATCGGTAGCCGTGTCTTCGAAATAATGGCAGCATGTTTCGCCATCCTTACTGTAGTGGAGGTCCTTATTTAGGCTCGCGTGTTCGCCTGCGGGGAGCGTGTAACGAACACGACGACTAACCCTTGTACATAGTATAAAACAAAGTCGCTTTCCGCTATTTGTCCCTATGTATGCTTAGATCTTTAAAACTACGCAACGGATTTTGATGCGGAGTGATTCAAGAGGAAGGTTTTAGTATATAATTTGTTATAGTGTAACGCTCAATCCCCGCGGGAACGCTACAACCGAATTTCACGCGGACGAAGTCGCGGGCAGAAGCTAGTTACATTGTTCAGCAGCGGCATTGTGTCTGGTAATCAGTTTGCGATGCGGATTACGTCAGTAGTTTTTCAATACGAGTGACGTGCATAAGGCTCAATTCAAACGCAATGCCGCTGCAGGTGACGTCAAATATTTACGCAACACCACCCTGTAATTACGAATATACGGGGTCAAGCTAAACGTTGTGACAATATTTTACCCATAGTATCAGTCGCTGTGTGCAAAGACGTCCCCAATCCGCACTCGCGTGGGGACTATAGCCCAAACCTGAGGCCTGTTGCTCAGCAGTGGGTTACGATCCACTGCTGGGCATCAGCTGTTGTGGTGGTGGGTGGTATGTGCGTCCTTTAGATAAATACCTAGTCTCGGTACCTATTTGCTATTTGAGACCGCAGCCGGCTCGTTTGGGTGCGTCGCCATTCACGAACATTTACAGTTAACGAGTATCTCATCGCCCATTCATTGCGGGTCGCGGCGCGGCCAGCATTTGAATTGGTAATCCCTATTCATTCAAAATTCCACACCAACGGTAATATCCTATATCGCGTTATAACAACGAGCTTTGTCTGGAACTGGTGCGACGTGAATCGGGCAGTTGAACATGAAAATCCATTTTAAAACCAAATACCTAAGACATAAGCCATATAGATATAAGTAAAGCTTGGCCAGGAATTCAGCAGAACTGTCAAAGGGCGCTAGTTCTGTTACAACAAACATGAAAAAAAAATCGTGATAGTAATATGATGAAAATGTTAGGTAGGTAACGAACACAATTAATCCTATCGAATACATCGTTTATGCACGATAATACTGAACTGAACGAATGTGCTTTGGATTTACAGGGTGACATAATTCAGTATGGAAAAGTCAGGAACTATGAGAGATAGCAAAATCTGTTCTTAGAAAACATGGCTTCGATTTTATTCACTTAATTCACCAATAAACTCCTAAATGTCCCAAGATATTTAAATTTATTTATTTAATTATTAATTCTATAATAGAAAGAGGTTGTTCAAAGTCAATTGTAAGTAGCTAAAATAAATTTAGCGTGAGAAAGAAGATTACATTTCAGGCATTCATTCTCATTTTCTTCGTTTTTTTCTGTACCGACCATCGTTTTTATTTTAGAAACTTAAATAAAGATATTCGTATTCTACAAAGTTGAGGAAAGATAAACGAATGATAAAACGTTGAACAATAACATTTTACCCTGATTCCCGACTACTGTCTGAAAGGTTTTTCAATTCAATTCAATTCAATCATTTATTCAGCAAATTGGCCACATAGGGGCACTTTTACACTTCAGAAAAACAATTTACCAGCGCTTCCTAAAGCGCTTCTTTTAAAATATGACATTACCTATCTAATAGAAAAACAAGATACCTAATATTAAAACCACAATAAAACCCGAATGTCAAAAATCTAAACTGAAGTTATTAAAAATATGCCTGGATCTTGCCTGGATTTATGATTAAGTATAGAAACAGCAAATGTCAAATTCCATACAAAGGGTCCACTTATGGGTGCTCTTCTTGATTGATACATTTTTGCCCCACTCATGCTGGCTAAACCTACAAGTATGGAGGGTGGACTTTTGTATAGGTAAGGAGCGCAATCTTACACGGCGAAACAGTTGAAAAGGTGTCCAGCGGATTTGATAAGCAACAAAACAAAACACACTCTCCTCACAACCGTTTTCGCTGCGTTTTCGCCTCAGCAGCGCCATCTGAAGGTGCTACTGCAGACTATCCGCCTAGGTGGCTTGACTGGAGTGGCGACCGCAGCGCCCCCAATCTACCCGATTTGGTGTCCACTTTTGGAACTATAAAAATTGCGCTCCTTTACTTCAACCCTCCATACGTACAAGGTAAAAAGAGACTTTTAAACACGTTTTTTTTATCAGTTTATTCATTCACCCCCATCCACCCACGTTATGCCCACATTATTCATCCATTAAATATCTATTTAATGGATGAATAATGTGATTAGTGATGACTTATGGTTCCGAGACGTGGGCACTTACGATGGGCCTCATAAGAAGGCTCAAAATAACTCAGAGGGCAATGGAGAAGGCTATGTAGTAGTATGTACTTAGATCCTTAGTACAAAAACACCGAATCAGTAAAATTTCATCTATTTATTTTATTTTGAGACCGGTTTACTTACATTACAGCTAGTTCAGATAAAATAGAAACAGGAAACACCGAACAACTTTCAAATAAAAGTGTGAAGCCAATTACCTCCTGTCAACAACATGGAAAAATTGTGAATAGCTGGAAAGCAACTTTCTTTTCTAAGTTAGATGTAATCTATTCCGCAGAGACCGCGCCCTTGGCAGTTCATTAGGTACCCGACACAACTTTTTCACTTCCATAAAATTATGTGATGGTGGCGGTATATTTCTTTGGCACGCTCTGCAGCCTGAACCGCTTGATGGATTTTAGCTTGTGAGGTGTAAATTCGTCTTGATTGTGAGAGTGATACTGGGTTTTAAAAAGTTTGTGTGCAGTCGTTTTTTTAATCGAATTATTAGTGTCGCGGATCCAGTTCAAGTAACAAATACCTAGAACAGAATGACAAAGACGAACGCGCCTGTTATCGGCCCTGGCATCCGCAACCTCCATTACTCATCGCTGCCACGAGGCGTTATAAATTCCGTCACCCCGGGGGTTCCATCACTTTGACTACGTTTTCCAATATTAAACACCGTGGCACAATGCTGGTTTTTCCAGAACACGGAAACGCAGTGCTCCTCGTTGATTTAGGGACCGCGTAAAGTTAACATTACCCTGACATCTTGAAGACAATCTCGGAAATATTGTTCCTTTTCACTATCATACGCTTCGTTTGGTTTGAAACCTTCGTTTAGCAGCATTTATTTTCCCGTTTCTGAGGAATAATGCCGTAGCCGTAGCACAAATTAATTTGTCTCTTCTTTTCTCTTAAATATTAAATATGATTCAATCTTCAAAGTATGTACCTACAGCGTCGCACTTGGGGAAAACACATTTTATGATAAGTAAGTACATTAATTAATTTCGTTTATACTAGATGAAATGACTTTGTGATGCTTAATTTTTCATGTTTATTTATTATCTCATAATGTATATATTCTTATAGTAATGTTTTAATCATTTTAATGTCTAAAATAACCAATATTTATTAACATAACCAAACATGAAATATATGACTATATTATAAACCGACTTCGTAAAAAGAAGGAGAACTTGGTCAATTGTGAACCGATTTCGATTATTCTTTTTTTTATCGAAAGGTGGTTGCTGTTTAAAGTTCGGTTTCAACGCCGTGACGCTTGGTACAGTATCAAATCATCATAATCAATCATGGGAACATCATGTTTTTAGCATACAGAAGAGGCATATTGTTTTACAAACCTTACTACAGGAGGATATGGACCACCGTTAGCACCCAATCAGATTAGATAACGGGGCTATTACCGCCCGTCATAAACGGCCAAATTACCTTTTGTTGATACCATTAGTGGCCGCCCGTAAATCTGTGCAGTAATAAAATAAATCTAACAATGACAGCGCACTTTATCAGCCTGATCGAAGGCTATTATACGACCCACTTGCACCAAGCCGCTATGGAGCCGAAATGATGATGATTTAGGTACTTCCTACAGGTAAAAATAGGTAGGTAGATGGGCACTTTAGGCCTCTGCCCAGCAGTGGGACGTAAATAGGCTTTTGTCGTGTACTTTTCAATTGAGTTATAATTTTACTAACTGTCCCCCGCGGTATAACCCATGTAGATCCCATTTCTTCCGTTCCTGCAGGAATTTCAAGAAATCCTCTCATAGTGCTCCCCACTTCCCAAGGGACCTACATCCTAGAGCTTTTTACGCTCTGAGCTTTCATCTGCCAGCCACTCGGTAACTGAAGAGTTCTAGAAATATTGAGTAGCTACTAGCCGTTTGCCCGCGACTTCGTCCGCGTAGACTTTGAATTTGCGTACCCGATGATACTATACATATAGACAGTTATAGTTATAGAAGTATTGAAAAATTGGTTTGACCCGTGGAAAACCCGTTCCCGTGGAAATATTGGAATAAAAAGTATCCTATGTTATTGCCCGGGTCTCAAACTATCTCCATACCAAATTTCATCCAAATCGGTCCACTCGTTGCGACGTGAAGGAAGGACAAACAAACACACTTTCACATTTATAATATTAGTATGGATTTTATAAACTTACTAGCTGTCCCCGCGGACTTCGTACCGCCTTAGATTTTTTTAGGGTATGAAAAATAGCTTAAGTACGTCCTATTCTCAGATCTACTAAACATACACTCCAAATTTTGTAAGAAGCGGTCGAGCCGTTTCGGAGGAGTTTGGTTACAATCCACTGTGACACGAGAACTTTATATATTAGATATTCTCCGCGGGAATCGCGGGATTGAGCATTCGTTAAGTTTTTCTTTCAATCCCCTAGCGCGCGCAGGAATTTCCAAGTAATCTCTAGTCCTCGGGGCTTACTCGTTGATTCAGTGCTAAGTGCTAATGGACGCTTCTAGAACTCATTATCTGCTAAAGGAATGTCGACTAATGAAAACAAAACTTTTAAGGATCAAAGCGGGCAGAGCGCGTTAATTAATCTTCAATATCTAGATCGTCTTTTGTTCGCGCGCATCCAGATCTGATCTGCAGCGGTATTGCATTTGCCATGCATTTGCCATATTCAAGACAATCGTGGTTTTTTTTCTGTTTCAATCCAAATCAATTAGGTAATCACGCCACAATGTCGTAATAAGGGCTTGTAACCGGTTAATTTAATAATAGCCAAATACATGAAATAGTAAACGAAAGAACGATAAGAAAACAGATTTATTTGTATGGGGGCAAAAACCGGTTACAAGCCCTGGTCGTAATTAAGTTTACTGCTTACTTCCAAGACAACCACTATTTTTCTGTTCGGAATTGCAATGTGAGTTTAATAAGACAACCATCAAGTGGCTATCACAATGAGCACCCTGGCGAGGGTCGTATTGACGGCGCATTCGCTGCATCTGTAATATTGAGCATTATACATTATATATTATTAATAGTACATTACAGACCTAGGGTGGTGAATTCGTAAATGTCCCAGATCGCAGGTTTCTGTGATAAATATGCGATCTGAGGCTTTACGAATTACCACCCGTGGTTTGTCAAAAGTTGTACGACTTGCCTTGGCCAAAAAGTGAGATTTTCTCTCCGCGTAGCGGGCAGAAATTCCCACTTTATGGCCAAGGGTGATGTAAAATATCTTACGTGACATACCTACATATAAATAAAAATGAATCACAAATCAAATAGGTAAACATCGACCAGCTGAACTTTCACCCAATCATAAAATTCTCCCAAGCCTTAAATAACGCCGTTGCAAAGTGGTTCCAAATTGGTCTCAATTCCCTTGGTATAAAGTTGAATTTTATATTCCCAGTCTAATGTAAAGTTAGTGCATCCAGCGGTTTCACGAGCCATTTGCTAAATGGGATTTTATGTATGGAACGTGATGTTTTTATGAAGTTTGTTTTATTTTAAAGTGGTTTCAACAGTGATTCGTGAACAACTGACCTAAACACGACGCCACTGTAAAAAAATATTGCGCTGCTTCAGTTGTAATCGTAAAACAATATCGTGATCTTGATCGTGACGTATAAGATTCAGATTAATAATCCATATCCATACTAATATTATTAATGCGAAAGTAACTCTATATTTACCTTTGTCTTCACGTGTAAACCGCTGGACCGCGCTGATATGAAATTTGGCATGGAGTCTGAAGGACAGGCAGCAGGCTACCTTTTGTATCGAAAAACGCACAGCTCCCACGGGAGGACTAGAACAGAATTCCACGCGGAAGAAGTCGCGAACAGAAGCTAATATAATAATATTATGCTAGTATTTTTGACTGATTTTTTTTTTTTTTAACATCTCTGTAACAAACAACCAAATGTTTATTTATTTAAGTAAACTTCATTGCACATACAAAACGTATAAAATTTGCCAACGCCATAAAGACATTCTCTACCAGTCAACTATAAGGCTAAACCGAAAAGAAATTGAGTAGATGAATTATAACATTAATACCAAAAAGATGAATGCTACACGCGGAAATGGCTTCATAGCGTTGAAAGCTCGCAACCATCTGAAAGCTCACTCCAGCATTATTCATACGGCTACGCGTGCTACGGCGCTACGAGCTACGCCGTAGCCTTATCTCGTAGCCTGAATCAAATCTCTCGTGTCATGCGTCAACTCAACACACGCCATTGATTCATGTATTATTTTATCTTTCACTCGCTCTTGTTGCTGCTGAGGAGTGAAAGAGAGAGCAAATGCACTTTGAATTCGGTTCGTCTTTGCGGTTCGTTATTTACTGCGGTGAAGCCCAAAGGGTTATGAAAGGGAATTGATTAGGTATCCAGTTTAATAAACTGTTTCTATTTGAGATTCTGTTTCAAATTAAAATCAAATGTATAAAATGTGGAATCGCTTAAAATGATCAAAAATCTTTCATACATCATTAGTTTTATAATACCTAATTCGTATGTAATGAGAATGAGATCGGGCTAGTTATTTGTTAGTATGGCTATTTCCAAATGCGACTCTGTAATCCAGGAATTTACCGCCAGCTAAGCGTAATGTTGCCAGCGTTCAATTAAGATAGGTAATTGTTTCGTTTAAAACTTGAAAGCCTCGTTGGTGGAATAGTATTTGAGTATTACTTTGTTTCAATGAACAAAGTCGCTTAGAAAATGTAGACTCTACTTTTTACGACTGAGTTTATGGTAGAGACTTTGTTTAACTGAAAATTGATGCTTATTGTTTTTTACCAGTATTAGTTATACATTTTTAAAACAAATTGCATTAAATATGTGATTTTACATCATCGTCACCATCATTTCAGCCGAAAGACGTCCACAGCTGGACATAGGCCTCCCCCAAGGCTCGCCACTCAGACCGGTCCTGTGCTACTTGCTTCCACCGGTACGCGAACCGGGAGACGAGCTGTCGGTAGGCCTCCAACAAGATGGAGCGACGACCTCGTGAAGGTCGCGGGATGTGATTTTACAAATATAGCCAAATACAACTGCTATACTATTTCATCATTTATTTTATTATACATAGATACACTCAACAGCAATGAAAACGGGTCACTTTGTATGGAAAATACTATACAAAATGACCCGAATTCATTACTGTTGAGTGATACACACAACAACTAGTGATTTCGTTTGGTTAATTTCTTTCGTAATATTATGGATTTCTAATTTCGAATTATATAAAACATCCTAAAGTAAAACTCTTCGACCCCACTACAAGTTCCTTTCGGGTTTTCTCGACGAAGTTCTTTGATTTGCCTCTAAAAGGTTTATTGTTTCTGCCAATAAAGCACATAAAATATCAACGACATCGCTACCCAGATGTAGGTATCAATTATACAAATTGAATTATTCTGTTCATATACTTACCTGCCGACGCATTACCTGGCAAAGGACAGTGGGTACATGCGGCCGTAACCTTTTTATTGCTGGCTGTACACTAGATGGGTCTATAAAACTTTATACGCATTTATGGATATGTCCGTTGCGACGTATAACATAATAAAAAGACCTCATGCTTAGGTAAGATATGAATCAAATGAAACCTTTTTTAAGTACTAGCTTCTACCCGCGACTTTACACGCGTGGAGTTCGGTTATAGCGTCTTAAATAGCGATCTCGCTGTTCCCTATAGGATCGCTCACGCGTCAAGTTGAACTTTAAATCTAGCTGCTTAAAGTTCACGCGACGCGTTAGCATTCCTGGGAGATCCCTATTTTAAGCCTTCGAATATAGCCCCCGAGTATTCATACTAACAATGCGAAACTAACACTGTCTGTCTGTCGTTTACCTCTTCACGCTATAAACCGCTGAACCGATTTCGATGAAATTTGGTATAGAGATAGTTGGAGTCCCGGGAATGGACATGGATATAGGTATTTTTTATCCCGAAAACGTGATAACCAAATTTCACGCGGGCGAAGTAGCGGGCAGAAGCTAGTTATTAATAAATATTACTTTCAGCGGCTGATAGTTTAAACTAAACGTATAAAATGTGGATAAAACGATGAAATGTGATTTTTATATCAGAATGATACTGTAATATAGGTACTCGTAGTTATATAGTTATAGAAGCATTGAAAAAACTGGTTGAACCCGTAGAAACCCCATTCCCGTTGAAATACCGGGATACAAATTATCCTATGTTATTCCCAGGATCTTAAACTATCTTCATACCATTCATCCAAATCGGTCCAGTCGTTACGACGTGAAGGAAGAACAAACAAACAAATACACTTACACATTTATAATATTAGTAAGGATATGCTGAATTCCCCCGAGTAGTTTCACAAGAAAGGAAATACAATAAATTCAATAACCGTTATCTCCATGTCAAAGTTCACCGCAATTAATCACACAACAAAAAGCATTCCGACAGTTTCAGGTATCTCGCGCGGCATGGCGAGCCCACCACAACTTAAGGCGAAGGGTAGGGTATAAATGCAAAATGGAGTTAATTTTGTGCAAGTAAATGAAATTTATAGCAAGTGGTGAATAGAATAGTAGATTGTATGACTAGGGAGCAAAATGGTATATTTTACCGCGGGTGACGGATTGAATCCAAAGCGACGCGAAAGATTCCAGAATAGAATCCCGAGCGTGAGCGAGGGATTCTAGCGTGGAATCTTGAGCTAGCGAGGGATTCAAGCTTTGTAAAATATACCATTTTGCTCCCTAGTCATAATGTGGCATAAATAAGTTTGCTACCGTGTTGTACACTCTGCTTTTCACCCCTCCTATGAGAAAATCATTAGATTATTCGTTCATCATTATAAATTATAAATCTTCAGTAGTTGGCGGTTTTCAGCTAAAATAATAATGAAGAAAACCCTATCTCAGTTATGTTCGGGGGTGCTATTTCTCTACGTTCGCACTTGGCACCGACTTCACGAGAGGAATGTTGTCCGAGTTACCGACTCCGCTTATCTCAAGGCTATTATCTCTTCGGATTAAATACTTACTCAGTAATTATGATTTGTGAGCCATAATGGCTCTCCAACGACGCTTGTTAGGAACGTATTAAATGGAATATAAAGTACCATACCTACCAGCTTCCGCCTGCGTCACATTTCATGGTAAAAGTTCTCCCCCTCCCATTTTTCACCACCTTAAGGGATGAGTTCCTGATGGAAACCCGCAAACAGTTCCACGTGCATCAGTATCTATCCATACTAGTGGCATTGTTTAAATCAGTTTTTATTTACATTTTGTTAAAAAAAATCAAAAACTGAATAGCCAAAAAAATACTATGGAATCTGGTTACAAAATTTCACTAGTATCAGTTGATAAATGTGACCTGGGGCTATATTCGAAGTCTTAAAATAGGGATCTAATTGTTCCCTATAGGATCGCTTAGCGTCGCGTGAGCTTTAAGCAGCTAGATTTAAAGTTCAACTTGACGCGTGAGCGATCCTATAGGGAACAGGGACATCTCTATTTAAGACTTCGAATATAGCCCCTATAGTAAACACCAAAACATCTACATTCACTCAGATAGCCAAGCGGCCATCCTGGCACTAGATTCATTTGAGCTTAACTCAAAACTAGTCCAGACCTGTAGGGAAAACCTAAACGCCCTTGGAAGCTCCAATAAAGTCACACTTAGATGGGTACCTGGGCATTCCAACATTGATGGAAACGAGAAAGCTGACAAGCTCGCGAGGGACGGGGCTGACAATCCCCAAATCGGCCCCGAACCCCTCTGTGGTATAACCAAACAAAGAGCTTACAATATACTCGATAACGAATACAAATCATTATCGATCAATCTGTGGAAGTCCGTACCAGGACAAAAACATTCGAAAACCCTAATCAGGGGATACGAAAAAAAGTTTTCTAAAGAGTTCCTACAACTCAAAAGATTTAAAACATGTGCAGTAACCAGGAGCCTGACTGGACATTGCAAACTAAATAAGCACTTAGCACAATGGGGAATGAGGGAGGACACAAAGTGCAGATTCTGTCACGAAGCGGAGGAGACGCCAGTGCATATCCTCTGCGAGTGTGGACCCCTCATCCACAAACGAAGCATCCACCTAGGGAGTCAAATTATACACCCGGAAGAGATACAAAACATCAACGCCCAAAGAGTTTGGAACTTCTTGGACTCAACGGGTATTTCTGATGAACTATAACCATACAAAGGGCCGTCACAATAGATCAGCAATGGTCGAGGTGACACATATATGGCCCTACAACACCCCCTAATAATAATAGCCCCTATAGAGGAGAACAGCCGAACATCGGCCGGACATGGGTAAGTACGGAAGCTTCGCCCAAACTGAAATGGAGACGCTTTGCTCGCTTAATCAATACCTATATGTATTTGAATCGTAAACTTATAACCTCATAACTAGGTACAACTTCCAACTCTTTGAAGTGTAGTGTGCGGAGTGTATAATATATTCAATTTCAACGCAGGAAGTTGTTCAAAATTTTACTTGCATCATGGAAAATGCTAACTGATAAAATATGTAATGAATAAAAAGTAACTTAACAATGTATATAGAAGTTTAACTAGAAAGAGTAGAGAAATAAAACGTGACTACTTACCTATATCCTGGAAGAAAGTTACGACCCGAACCGCAACTTTAATTAAATAACTTAATTAATACTAAGGCTTGCTTCGTGGTTCTACGTTTTCAACTAGAGGTCGATCGGTACTTTAATTTTAACTCCCCCTTTGCACTTACGTGATTGTACTAGTGCAGTGGTTGCAATAAATAGCCAGGTAAGTATACTATAAAAAAATACCTTTGCTGGTGATTTCGCCAAGTGCATCTCTTCTGCAATATAGTAAGTAGTTACTTATACACCAATTTAATGCAATGCATGAACCCGGACTTTACACATCTGGCAACTGTACACAACACTTGCGTGATTCTCTTATGAAACTCACCTTCTAATCGCTACATAAATCCACACTCGTGTTTTAAGGCCTCGTATCATTTAGCATATTATATAGAAACTACTATTGTTAAACCCATAACAAATCCTATACTTTACCTACCATACAATATAGGTTTTCCCTCCCACCTAACATTTTCTCTGGTACAGTCGAGTTCATTAATATGTGTACACTTTTGGACCTTATTACAATGTGGTAAGGTGCAAAAGTGTGTATATATTGGCGAACTCGACTGTAGGTACACACAAGTCGACTATGACGAATTCCGAAAAGTTGTTTTTTTTCTCTGATTTTAATGCAATCTGTCTCAGTGTGACATTCGGCAATAGATATTATCCATGATTATTACTAATTCCGAAAAGTAGAAATCTAAATTATTATTCAGGGGCTATATTCGAAAGTCTTAAAATCCCCTGCCTTTTTTACTTTCTCCCTGTTCCCTATAGGATCGCTCATGCGTCGCGGGAACTTTAAACAGCTAGATTTAAAGTTCAACTTGACGCGTGAGCGATCCTATAGGGAACAGGGAGATCCCTATTTAAGACTTCGAATATAGCCCCAGATCCAAAGTTACAGCTGCTAGCTAGGTAGGTACATCCATTTACCACCATCCATCCATCCATTTATTTTAAAATACAAATCTCTGAATAGCAGCTCTTGATTCCGATATAGATATTAAGTAAAGGTGAGAAGGAAATCTGGATGATCTTTTCTACGAAGCAGCTTACTAATGACCTATTTTCACATAAAAATCTATAAGGATAACGTTTTGCTATTTTAAATACGGATTTTTTATTAATATCTCTGTTAGGGCAATCGCTTTCGCGAGCGCGTCGACATCGGATCCTAAATAAACCAAATAAGGTAACCACTTTGTACCAAGATAATTAATTGCATAGAATATTGATACAAGGTGAGTCGCGCCATATTTTTGCATAAATGCTTTACATGTTGACCTAGGAGTACACATTTATTTAATTCATAATATTTGATATTTTATGACTGCTAGTAATGTTCATTCATTCAAACCCGTCAATAATTTTACGATATTTTGTTAGAAATTGGAAAACATAGACATCTAGGCGGCCGGTGAAATTACTGGCATTCCATCTTAGGCCTCAGGGTAGGCAACGCATTCGAGATCTTAATCATAGGATTTCGGGTCCATGGGCCGCAGTGACCACTTACCACAGGCGTGCTGTGCGCTCGTTTGCCTATCCTATACAAATGACATGAAAAAAGGCGCACTTATCCTAGGAAACGAGGTAAGTGCGCCTATGCAAGCATAAGTGTTAATACAGTACATTTCAAGAAAAATGACAATTTGGCTCCGTAGATCACTAACAGCTAAATGGATTATTCTTATTTTTCTTTAAATTAACTAGCCTTATAGGTGACTAGCTTCTGCCCGCGACTTCGTCCGCGTGGAATTTGTTAATAGCCTTCCCGCGGGTACTATGCATTTCCTCGGGATAAAAAGTAGCCTATATGTTGACCAGTGTTATAAACTACCCCCATACCAAATTTTGTTTCAATCCGTCCAGTAGTTTTCGAGTTAAATCCGGACATACATACATACATACAGTATTTTTTTCTAAAAATCGTTATTTTGTGTTCAGTATCGTTCATATAGTCCCTTTGACTTGATAGTTTCTTTTAATTTTCAATTTTCAGCCGCGACTTCTACATAATTATTATTTATTATATGTATAGATTTTTCCTTTTTTTTCTCTGATTCATTAATCTCTTATGAATAAATAGTTTAGTGCCAAAATTCATTATTTAGGTAATATCAGACTGGTTTAAAGAATGTTTTAGGGAACTCATCAATCATTTCCTTTTTACTGGACAATAGGCAGGTAATCTAACAGTAGGTAATCTGCATAACGTGTTTCTTGAAAGTGTTTGTAATATAGGATTATAATTTAATTTTTCCCGTTCCCGTGGGAATATCGGGAAATCCTTTCTTAGTGCTCCCCTACGCTCCCCAAGGAACCTGCATGCCAAACTTCAGCTCTCTACGGTGATCCCCGCGACCTAAACATTAAAATGTAAATGTATGTCTATGTTTCCCGCGACTTCGTACGCGCCTAAAAATTTAAATGTAAAATTCCCTTTTTTCCCCGTTCCCGTGAGAATTTCGCGAATGCTCCCCTACGCTCCCCAAGGAACCTGTATGCCAAATTTCATCTCTCTACGCCCAGGTTTTTCGGCTCTGCGTTGATATGTCAGTCAGTCAGTCAGTCAGTTTCTTCTTTTATATATTTAGATAGATAGATAGCTGTTTCCCGCGACTTCGTACGCGCCTAAACATTAAAATGTAAAAATCCCATTTTTTCCGTTCCCGTGGGAATATCGGGAAATCTTTTCATAGTGCTCCCCTACGCTCTCCAAGGAACCTGCATGCCAAATTTCATCTCTCTACGATGATCCCCGCGACTTCGTACGCACCTAAACATTAAAATGAAAAAATCCCTTTTTTTCCCTTTCCCGTGGGAATTTCGGGAAATCATTTCTTAGTGCTCCCCTACGCTCCCCAAGGAACCTGCATGCCAAATTTTGGCTTTCTACGACCAGTAGTTTCGGCTCTGCATTGATGTGTCAGTCAGTCAGTCAGTCAGTCAGTTTCTTCTTTTATTTATATATTTAGATAGTTAGATAGCTGTGTCCCGCGACTTCGTACGCGCCTAAACATTAAAATGTAAAAATCCCATTTTTCCCGTTCCCGTGGGAATATCGGGAACTCCTTTCTTAGTGCTCCCCTACGCTCCCCAAGGAACCTGCATGCCAAATTTCATCTCTCTACGATGATCCCCGCGACTACGTACGCGCCTTAAAATGTAATAAACCCATTTTTTTCCCGGTCCCGTAGGAATTTCGGGAAGTCCTTCCTTAGTGCTCCCCTACGCTCCCCAAGGAACCTGCATGCCAAATTTCAGCTCTCTACGATGATCCCCGCGACTACGTACGCGCCTTAAAATGTAAAAAAATAACATTTTTTCCCGTTCCCATGGGAATTTCGGGAAGTCCTTTCTTAGTGCTCCCCTTCGCTCCCCAAGGAACCTGCATGGCAAATTTCAGCTCTCTACGACCAGTAGTTTTGGCTCTGCGTTGATATGTCAGTCAGTCAGTCAGTCAATCAGTCAGTCAGTCAGTCAGTCAGTCAGTCAGTTTCTTCTTTTATATATTTAGATAGATAGATAGCTGTTTCCCGCGACTTCGTACGCGCCTAAGCATTAAAATGTAAAAATCCCATTTTTCCCGTTCCCGTGGGAATATCGGGAAATCCTTTCATAGTGCTCCCCTGCGCTCCCCAAGGAATCTGCATGCCAAATTTCATCTCTCTACGATGATCCCCGCGACTACGTACGGGTTTTAAAATGTAATAAACCCATTTTTTCCCGTTCCCGTGGGAATTTCGGGAAGTCCTTTCTTAGTGCTCCCCTACGCTCCCCAAGGAATCTGCATGCTAAATTTCAGCTCTCTACGATGATCCCCGCGACTACGTACGCGCCTTAAAATGTAAAAAAACCATTTTTTCCCGTTCCCGTGGGAATTTTGGGAAGTCGTTTCTTAGTGCTCCCCTACGCTCCCCAAGGAACCTGCATGCCAAATTTCAGATCTCTACGATGTTTCCCGCGACTTCGTACGCGCCTAAACATTAACATGTAAAAATCCCTTTTTTCCCCGTTCCCGTGGGAATTTTGCAAAATCCTTTCTTAGCGGATGCCTACGTCATAACATCTACCTGCATGCCAAATTTCAGCCCGATCCGTCCAGTGGTTTGGGCTGTGCGTTGATCGATCACTATATCAGTCAGTCAGTCAGTCAGTCACCTTTGAGTTTTATATATTTAGATAGATAGATAGCTGTTTCCTACGACTTCGTACGCGCCTAAACATTAAAATGTAAAAATCCCATTTTTCCCGTTCCCGTGGGAATATCGGGAAATCCTTTCATAGTGCTCCCCTGCGCTCTCCAAGGAACCTGCATGCCAAATTTCATTTCTCTACGATGATCCCCGCGACTACGTACGGGCCTTAAAATATAATAAACCCATTTTTTCCCATTCCCGTAGGAATTTCGGGAAGTCCTTTCTTAGTGCTCCCCTACGCTCCCCAAGGAACCTGCATGCCAAATTTCAGCTCTCTACGATGATCTCCGCTACTACGCACGCGCCTTAAAATCTAAAAAAAACATTTTTTCCCGTTTCCGTGGGATTTTCGGGAAGTCCTTTCTTAGTGCTCCTCTACGCTCCCCAAGGGACCTGCATGCCAAATTTCAGATCTCTACGATGTTTCCCGCGAACTCGTACGCGCCTAAACATTAAAATGTAAAAATCCCTTTTTATCCCGTTCCCGTGGGAATTTTGCAAAATCCTTTCTTAGCGGATGCCTACGTCATAACATCTACCTGCATGCCAAATTTCAGCCCGATCCGTCCAGTGGTTTGGGCTGTGCGTTGATAGATCACTATATCAGTCAGTCAGTCAGTCACCTTTGAGTTTTATATATTTAGATAAAGTTCCATTAAAAAAAATTGGCAAGTGCGCCATATACTGGTGGTTCTGGTAGGTAGGTAGGTAGTCAGGGGCTCAAAACCTTCAATGTTTTTATTTTTATTTTAACATTAATTTTTGTAATTAGTTTGGCTGGTATAATAAGGAGGAAAACTGTTATTTTCTCACATCAGATGGCGCACTAAGCGACTGTACCAAAGAGCTTAGTACTTCTCGTAAGTATGTAGGCGGCAATAAGTAAATCTGGACAGAGTAGTGTCAATTTAAAAAAAAAACAATAAAAATTAAGGTGACCGTCAAGCCAGCGTACACCGTACCATATCCAGGATCTGATTATGCAAATAAATAGTACCCAAATAGTACCCACGGAATATCTAGATAAAAAAAATAGTACCCTTAAACTTTTCGAAATATAAGGGCTGTTCACGGTGTACGCTACCGAGCGTCAAGCTGGCGTACACCGTATGGATCTCTGGAACGGCCTTGTTTTCGGGAATGGTTTATGGTTCAAAAAATAGTACCCAAATAGTACCCTAGAACCCTCAAATTTCATCACTCTATCTATAATGGAAGCTGAGATATTACATGACTTCACGGTGTACGAAATTTCGCACCGTCAAGCTGGCGTACCCGGGAATTTCACACAGAAGACCTTCGAATTCTGGAATCAGGTTTATGTCAATAAATAGTACCATAAATAGTACCCCCTTTTCAGTAAAAATAATATATAAAAAGTACATAAGAGACTACAAAAACACAAGGAAAACTTCCACATACAAATGCGTTTTGGTACAGTCGTGATAGAGAGTTTAAAATGAACTCTCGTTTTTATAAAGATCGAGCCATATTCGTTCTTATTGGGATTTAAAAGAGCTTAAATTTGCTCAACGATGCAACCGAACCCTTTTACCTGTTTAGGGCCTCCACGCCGGCCGGCGCGGCGTGCAATAAAACTTGTTTTGTATTATATTTAGTAATAAAAGGGTGCAACTCGAAATACATATTCATTAAAAATAAACCAATGGTGATTGTAATAAGGTTCAAAGTGAGCCCATGTTTGTTTTTACTTGAGGCATTCCTATTATTAAAGTCTACAAATCCGCACTGCCAAGGAATAAGGTAAACAAACAGTCCACTCTGTGGTGTGTAGGTGGTGCACGTATAATAATGTTGGATACCTAATTACCTATATCTTTAAAACTTGTGTAATTTAATGTGAAAGTGGTACGAGACTACAAAGCAAAATAGTAAGTATTTTTGTAATATTACTTTTATCTACTTACATTTAAGTAAAGAAAGTCTGAGTGAGGCGCGTCTTGGGGGAGGGAGGCCTATTTGCAGCAGTGGATGTCTTTCCGCTGAAATGATGATGATGATGTTCATCACCCTGATTTATAGTGTTTAATTACGATATTAAATCATCAAAAGAAGCCAAGAAAGAAAGTACTCCGTATTCGTATTTTATTCTTTTACGTAGGTATATAAATAAACTAGTTGTACCCCGCGACTTAGGGCCGGTTCCTATATCCACGTAACGCCTCGTTTTGCCTACGGACGGTTGATTTTTGACATTTGTTCCATAGAGAATCTGTCAAATTTTAACCGTCCGTAGGCAAAACGAGGCGTTTCGTGGATATAGGAACCGGGCGTAAGTCTGCGTGTGGAATATAAAATTGCCGATAACTTTTCTTTCCGATATCCGATTTAAATGAGACGTAAGTTTTAATGTGGCTCCGAATGATGCTTTATCTACCATTGAAAACCGCACTAAAATTGGTTCAGTCGTTCCGGATATTAACCCTAACAAACAAACAGACAGACAGTTAAGAGACAGAAAAATTACCCTTTTATAATAGTATAGATAGATAGATAGACAAATAATGTTTTTTTTAATGTGATGCATTTTTTTGTGTTTGTCGCTTAGCCGATGCTGGACACCATGATGTACCTACCAGTTCTTTTTCTTAAATCACCGTGTGATTGAGATATTAACCATTGAAAATTGACCGCGCATCACGTGAAAACCACTGGACCGATTTTGATGAAATTTAGTATGAAGATAGTTGAAGTCCCGAAAAAGGACATAGGCTACTTTTGTCCCAGAAAAACGCATAGTTTCCGCGGGAACGCCATAACCGAATTTCACGCGGGCGAAGTCACGGGCAGAAGCTAATTGTAAATATCTCGGCTCCGATCCGATGCATTTTAGAGTTATTATATTTCAAAACAAAATATGTTTATTTTGAATATCTTTCATAATCTACCACATATACGAGAGGCCACTCAGTTTTTTTCTTCAAACCAACTTACCCAATGCCCTTTGCACGGGAAAGCCGGCACACGCAGCTAGTCTATACACATATAAAAATGAATTGCCATGTCGTGTGCTAAAGCCCGGATCACATCAAATGCGTCTGAGGCGCGTCTGCAGCAGCAGATGCAGGAGAGCCGCAGACGCGCCTTAAAATTTTGTGATTTTTGTGTGTGTATTAATTTTAAATAATATTTTAATAAAATGTTATTTACATCACCCTTGTCCATAAAGTGGGATTTTCTGCCCGCTACGCGGAGAGAAAATCTCACTTCTTGGCCAAGGCAAGACGTAAAACTTTTGACAAACCACGGGTGGTAATTCGTAAAGCCCCAGATCGCATATTTATGGCCCTCACCTTCGGTTCGGGCCACAGAAACCTGCGATCTGGGACATTTACGAATTCACCACCCTAGGTCTGTAATGTACTATTACATCTTTAGGATCTGCTAAAAAGATAAATAATTTCGTATAGAAATCCGTGATTATACATATTGGTAACGCCGACAAAGTGGTACAATAAAATTTTAAAATGTTTTTTTTATAGGGTACCTCCCCTACCCGTAAAGTGGAGATGTATTTTTTTTTTCTTGCGTACCCCATGGTGCGGCATATCGTTGAATAGGTCTTAAAAAAATGTTGTGAGTTTATTAAAACCATTTTTTTTTCATTTCAAGCCGTGGTGGCCTAGTGGTTCGAGCTACCGCCTCTCATGCCGAGGGTCGGGGGTTCGATTCCGGCTCGCACCTCTAAGTTTACTTATGTGCGAAATTCAATTTGAATTTACCACTGAGCTTTTCGGTGAAGGAAAACATCGTGAGGAAACCTGCACGCACCTGCGAAGTAATTCAAAGATGTGTGTGAAGTCCCCAATCCGCACTGGGCCCGCGTGGGGACTATAGCCCAAAAACCCTCTCGTGATGAGAGGAGGCCTGTGCCCAGCAGTGGGACGCAAATAGGCTGTAGTAGTAGTAGTAGTAGTATTTTTTTTAGTCTACTCGTAAAGTGGGGATGTAATTTTTTTTTCTTGCGTACTCCTTGATGTAGTGTGTCGTTGAGTAGGGTCTTAAAAAATATTGTGGGTTTGTTAAAACAATCTTTTGATTACTTAAAGGATGCGTTCGTGAAATATTAAGCTTTAAAGTGATATTTTTTGCTAGAGTCGAGTGTCCCACTCCCCTGCCAATCCTGAACCCTATAATAGTAGACACGCACTTGGTCGGTTTTTGTTCTTACTTGTCTCACGTTAAAATAGAGATTGGATTGACGTGATTTTTTTGTGAAGTAGGTAGTGGGAGGGTGGGTTAGGATACTTTTTAGCACGGAATCTATCCCTAAAGATAAAGAAAAGGGTGTGGAAATTTAGTATCAATCTCTACCAGCTAACTAGATAGATACACATTAATATATTCATTTATTGCGTTTCAGATGTTTATTTACATAATCGAATTCATTTTGAGAGCATGGAGGACCAACCAGCAACCGTCAAGCAACCAGTATCTTCAAATGGTTGACATTTATGCGACGCTGCATACAAAACAGGTAAATAATGCATAATTTATTTATTTGTATTTTTTCGCTGGAGAATAATTGAAATCATGTGTGATCTTTCTGATCTGTTTTTTTTTACATCATTGGGATGGGATTCAAGTGTCGCTCACAATCAAGCCTATACTGAGCTATACAAAAAAAATTCATTTTACTTACTAGAGAAAAATTATTAAAACCGGCCAAGAAGCGAGTTAAACTCGCGTGGAGAGGGTTCCGACCCTTGCTAATTCACAAACACAATGACGTCATTTTCAAACCGTTTCACAGGATAAGCTCTTTTATATGATATATTTCAAATACCATGGACTTCTTAATAATTTTCCTGTAATCTATAGGTAAATAACTATCCTCCGTATTTTTCCCAAAATTTTAGTTCCAGTTGTTTCAGAGATAAGGGGGGGGGGGGGGGTAATTTTTCGCCTATTTTTCTTAAATAACTCGAAAAAAAATTACCAAAAAATAAATAAAAAAAATGTATTTGAGATTCTCATAAGAAGTACTTTCATTTGGTATGTCACACGATATAGTTTTAAGAACTTCATTAATATTTTTTTAAATGTAGCCCCCAAAGTTCATTTTATTTTCGTTACACGTTCGTCTTTAGGTTATAAACTTACATATACGTAGTACCAAATTTCAACTTAATCGGTCTAGTAGTTTCGGAGAAAATCGACTGTGACTGACGGACGGGCAGACACACGAGTGATCCTATAAGGATTCCGTTTTGACCTCTTGAGGTTCGGAACCCTAAAAACCTAAAAAACATTTTTAGAATCGATAACTGATTTTGTGGGTAAAATATCGTCACAACGTTTTGCTTGACCCTATATATAAAAGGCAAAAGTGATTGACTGATGTGTCAACGCACAGCCCAAACCACCGGTCGTAAATAGCTGAAATTTGGCATGTAGGTTCCTTGGGGAATGTGGGGAAGCCTTTAACTAAGAGAGGATTTCCCGAAATTCCCTCGAGAACGGGTAATCTAACAATCTTTTTAACAACGAAAAGAGAGGTGTTTTGGTGATTTTGGTTGTTTTTTTGGAATTTTCTGGTTTAAGTCGTATGTTCTTTTAATTTTTATTGCTAATTAGTCTTTCAAGCTTTCAAATAAGATAAGACTACTTTGAAAAATACACCGTTTACTTGAGGAGAAAAAAAAAACCGAAAGATGGGAATTTTATTTAGAAAAAAATCAAATGGCTTGATTTTTGTTTTGAAATAGCTTACTAATCGAGTTTTTTTATCGATATTTTTTTTAATCTATAATCCGCACATTTCGTTTGATCAAGTGTAAAATTAACACATTGTATAAAACAGTTTCTTGTTTTATATATATATAACAAGAAACTGGCTAACTGCGACTGACTGATCGATCAACGCAGAGCCAAAACTACTGGTCGTAGAGAGCTGAAATATGGCATGCAGGTTCCTTAGGGAATGTAGAAGAGCACAAGACAAGATTTCTCGAAATTCCCACGGGAACGGAAAAAAAGGGGTTTTTCATTTTAATATTTCTGCGCATACGAAGTTGCGGGGAAAAGCTCGTATAGATATATATGTACATATATACTATTCATAGTTATCATTTAGCTTTGGCTCACTTGCAATTTGACAACATTGGTGTTATTTTTCAGATCGCAAAACAACCTGAGCCTGAATATGTAGTGTTGCCACATTGCAGACACCTGATAATGACAAAATTAAATAGCAAACTGCATCAAGAAAAACCAGGTGATGCCGTACAAAAAACAGATCTCATTTTTTGTGATAAGAATATGTATTGTTTAATAGTGTATTGAAAATTGTGTCTCTAATTTTCCTTTGTATTGATTTTAAATTAGCAAAATGAAACTAAATCGGAATTTATTTCTAAGCGCTCTCCTCTTTCTTGTTAATTTTACACAGTGTTCTAGTTCTAGGAGAGGCCTAAAAGCCAAAGTTCCTCTGGAATTTCAAAAAGTAGTGTTGACTAAATTTAGTGATGCTTTTTGCAATGGCGTTCCACCACTTTCACATGATGTTTATAATCGGATCCAGACTTGCTTAGGTTACAAAATGTCTAAAAAGAGTATTTATTTAAGTGTGAAATCAAAATATTCATATATTTTGAATATCACTGAATGCGAGACCAAGTTTGCTGATTGTGATTTTATTTCTGATAACTTTAACAAAGAGCCAGCAGATTGCACCGACTGTTCATCGCCATTTTTAGAGAATAGTGATAGTGGAAAGGAGGCAATCAAGGGCTCGAATAATTTAGTTGGGTTGGGGATAATTTACCTGCAAATACATGAATAATACACTTTTTAAATGTGGACATAATATCATGGGAAGAGATTAAACCAAAATTTTATTTTTATCGTAGAAATGAAAAAAAACAATTTTAATATTTTTTGTTAGAAAGAGGGCTTTCTAACAAAAAATATTAAAATTTCAAACTTATAAATGGACTAATGTCATACAAACTCACCTTTGGAGATCATTGAAATTATGTTGTACTTGGTTTTTTAAAGATAATTTTGCTACAAGCCAATACGATACTACTTCCCGCGGCTATTGTAAACAATGCAATGCGAAAATTACGATCACAACTTCTCAGCACTCGGAGAACTTTATTGAGTTAAAATGTGTTATTACTGACTGGAAAAACAATCACAAGCATTCTCCGAAATTTAAGAACTACATTCGTAAACAAACTAGACGAATCTTAGGAAGTCCGCTGCAAAACGAGACAGCAGCTTCAATTAGATACAATAAGGCTTTGGAAACTATGGATGAAAGTAATAAAGAACCGCCTATATTGCCGAATTTAAATACGCTCAGGCAAATAAAATATGAAAACAGAAAATCTTTACAATTTCATTAAAATCCAGTTTTATCTCTTTCGTGTATGAGCGCTACTCCTCCTTATGATCAGTGCATTAGAGCGATTTCAGCTGTTCCTTTTTATACTTATTATTGGACCGACAACCAGATAAATTACTTTAAAAAATGTCAAAGAACTTTGAACTATGTGAGGCTCTCAATAGATGCTACGGGATCCATTTTTAGGAAAAAATCTAAGACCAATAGTTAACGAGCATATGGAACCTGCACAAAAAACGCAAGGCCCTTTATTTTTATACGTTATAATGACAGATACTACAGTAAATAGCAGTGTACCTTTAGGTCAACTTATATAGGAGCCCATTTGTTGCACCTTGTGTATGTATGAAACGAACCAAATCATCTCATGTTATATAAAAATATTATATGTAGTTGACTAGCTGACCCCGCGGACTTCGTACCGCCTTATTTTTTTTTATGTATAAAAAATAGCTTACGTCCTATCCTACTGAACATGCACTCCAAATTTCATAAGAATCGGTCGAGACGTTTTAGAGGACTTTGGTTACAAACACTGCTCTGACACGAGAATTTTATATATTAGATTTAGTTAGTCATATAAGACTAGTAGGTCTGAGAATAGGACGTAAGCTTTTTCATATTCACCCAAAAAAAAAAACAAAGGCGGTAAAATATGTTTCAGTTGCCTAATAGAAGCTTGTACTTATAAAAATATCACTGTTATTTATTATTAAGTGTTTTACTTAATTTAATTATTTACAATACAGGTGTTAACAAATTTTACGAGTCAACTTGTAGTACACAAGATTTTTTTAATAATTGTGTTACTTCTTAAGATATTACTTATAATAATTTATACTTATCAGCGGGATTAGTGTAGTGTGTTTTGAATTAAAAAAAAGCACGAAAAATCCTATTATTTTAATCCCATTTTTTCGTGTTGGTAATTTAAGAATTTATTAAAAAAAAAACAAGAAAAAGTTATAAATAAGACTGTTAAGTTATACGCCTTCTTATAGTTCAAAAGAAGATTTATAATCAAGATGGATATTTCAAAGAGATCATTAATAATAATTTATTTAGACCACTCTTATAAATACAGGTGATTAGTATTAATGATTTTTACGAGTCAATTTAAAGTACAAAATATTTTTTTATAATTTTTCGTTCTTAAGATATTATTTATAGTAATAGTTATATTTATCAGAGAGATTATTGTGGTGGGGGTTTTCTTCAATCCTACCTTTTTCGTATTAGTAATTTGAAATTAGTACCCTAAAACTAAGAATATTTGATAAAAAAGACTGTCTAGTTATCCAAAATATTTTTGCTCGATTATAATGATTTCTTAAAAGATTTTTTTTAAATTACTGTATGTACTCTTAGTTTTGCATCACACCATTTACGAAAATTTACAATGCCTTCTTTTTTGTAATTATTCACGTCAAAATGTCGTTTATAAATATTTTTTAATATACTATTTTTAGCAAATTTATCCAGAAAAGATACGGATATTTCCTTAACTCTACAATAATTATGGGACCTGTAAATACCATTCCAAGTAGTCCGCACTGCGGACTGCTAGGTTTTTTCCCACTTACAGTCCCAAATCCCAACAGGAAAAAAAATCCAGTTAAGTTTACTTTTGATTCAAGTATGTCAACTAAAATTCCATTCGTATTTTAAGAAAGTTAATGACAAATTCTCTTTATTGGTTATTTTATTACAATGATTAAATATTTGTACTTATGTGTTGTTGATTTGTGTAAATATATGACACCCAACCTACTTGGTTTTATTTCGAAAATTTTCTTCGAATCTTTTAGTGTTCCACAGCCAGCGTCTCATTTCTCCATATAACTAAGTACTTATGCTTGTAACTACTAAATTAGTTTAGCTTGTGGTAGTGAAAGTTTTAAGATGCATCACATGGACGCACTGCGGACCACTAGGATTTTTTTCTCATTTGTCTGCAGTGTGAACAAATGGCAAAATGAATTCCAGTAATCCGCACCTGCGGTAAGAGGTGCAGCCTAATGGTTCTTTGCATTCCCACTGCTGATTATTACGTACCATTTGTTCGCACTGCGGACAACCGGTATAAAAATCTCAGTAGTCTGCAGTGTGGACAACGGGGTGCAGACAACTGGGAATAGGCCAATCTTATGATGGTGCCATTTCAACCTTTGACCGCCACGCCAATATTAAACGTTGCGTGCGCCTCTACGCCCCCGAACTAAAATAGTTGATAGAATATGACCGACTGTCACTCAAAAGATTAAAAAGTATAAATAAATATATTATGAGCTGACAGTCGGCCGCTGTTTTCGTTTGAAAATAAAATATAAAATCCTGTCTTTCTTCTTTAATTACCATATCAGTTAGCCGGTTTCTATATTCATTAAACGCCTAGTTTTGTCTACGGATGGTTAAAATTTGACGTTTGCTTCATAATCTGTCAGATTTTTTTAACCATTCGTAACCATAACGAGGCGTTTTGTGGATATAGGAACCGGGGTTTAGTCGACCTCGATACTCGTAAATGTCCTGTACATTGTCCACCATTACTCGGCTAAAGCAACAAAGACACATATAAAATATACTTTTTTATTTAGACATTAAACGGAATCCAATTACATATGTCACCAGTACACGACTGATAAAAAACGTATAATATGAAAATAATAATGAATTAAACACTTTTTCGCGCGCCAGTACTTTTACTATGTAGGAGTTTTCCTTGTGTTTTTGTAGTCTCCTATGTACTTTTTATATATTATTTTTACTGAAAAGGGGGTACTATTTATGGTACTATTTATTGACATAAACCTGATTCCAGAATTCGAAGGTCTTCTGTGTGAAATTCCCGGGTACGCCAGCTTGACGGTGCGAAATTTCGTACACCGTGAAGTCATGTAATATCTCAGCTTCCATTATAGATAGAGTGATGAAATTTGACGGTTATAGGGTACTATTTGGGTACTATTTTTTGAACCATAAACCATTCCCGAAAACCAAGCCGTTCCAGAGATCCCTACGGTGTACGCCAGCTTGACGCCCGGTAGCGTACACCGTGAACAGCCCTTATATTTCGAAAAGTTTAAGGGTACTATTTTTTTTAGTTAGATATTCCGTGGGTACTATTTGGGTACTATTTATTTGCATAATCAGATCCTGAATATGCTACGGTGTACGCTGGCTTGACGGTCACAAATTAAGTTGGAATATGTGAGGTCGAAGGTCGTTTTGTTCATAATTCTGTGTGTCTGTCTGTCCATCCGTATGTCACTGTCATTTTTCTTGGAGACTATGGGTTACTGTATGGTTAAAATTTGGGAGGTGTGTTATAGGAACTATGAATTCTGGGAAATAAATATTAAGTATGGCACTCCTGTAACTGAGGGATTTAATAAGTTTTTTATTTATACTTACTTACCTACCAATATTTTGTGAGGTACCTACCCTAAAAAAATATTCAAGATTTTATTTTACCACTTCGTCGGATAGCCGTCGGATAGCTGTAATTAATTGAGTTTGGGACTTTGTTTTAACGTAAAAACCGGCCAAGTGCGTGTCGGGCCATGCGCAAATTATAGGGTTCCGAAGTTGACGATGCCCACAGTACCTTTCTAAGACTTACTAGCATCTAGCTAGCCTGTGGTATGACGTGCCCGCCCGACGCGCCTGCCGCTCGAGAAAAATCATTGGTTTTTTAATCATTTCATAAGTTGGTCGACTATGACTCGTAAGTTTGTACAGCCTACTTAGCTGTGATAGTTTTCCTTTCAACTACGTTATATATGCCATAACCGTGATTTTTTTCAGCCATCCAAATACCACCATTTAGCTGGCAGGGGGGGGGGGGGACACGTGACTCTAACAAAAAATAGCACTTTAAAGCTTAATATTTCACAAACGCATCACTTAATCAAAAAATGGTTTTAACAAACCCACAATATTTTTTTAAGACCTATTCAACGATATGCCGCACCATGGGGTACGCAAGAAAAAAAAATTACATCCCCACTTTACGAGTAGGGGAGGTACCCTATAAAAAAATATATTTCAAAATTTTATTGTACCACTTTGTCAGCGTAACTAATATGTATATTCATGCCAAATTACAGCTTTCTAGAACTAAGCATCTCCGAGCAATAGTGCGGACAGACGGACGGATGGACGGACGGACGGCCGGACGGACATGGCGAAACTATAAGGGTTCCTAGTGGACTTCGGAACCCTAAAAACGGGGTAGATGCTGTGTTTACCGTAGAATGAATTATTGAGTTTACAAAATTGAAACATAGATCGGTGTCTTTTGGAAGGAGAAATCTAAAAATCGAATATACCTAACACTTTTCGGACTAAATCCAGAAACTTCATTTTTGTGTAGAGCAGCAGTGTTCAGTATGTAACCGATACCAATGTCGGCTGTTTGAGTCAAGTGCCAATTGCACAGGCCAATCGCAATAGTGTAAGATCGGCAATTCGGCACATCTGAACGTTTCGGCCATGTTTCTGCGAGCTTTTAGAGGCTCGAAACGAACCGCGCCGTCATAACGCTGAGCGAGCGTCTCTTTACGGCAAATTAATGGATTTCACTTGATGGATCCCTTATCGAAAGTATTGTAATAGAATTTAATAAGTATTTCCTACTTAGGTTAACGTCCAACATAGGCTTGAAGCTCTGACGTTTTTTGAGACTTGTTAAAATTATCGCGGTAAGAGCATATGCAGTTTAAATTTATAAATGTGTTGAAAACTAAAAATTTAAAAAAATACAAATGTGTAAGACTTCCACTGCTGAACATAGGAATCTCCCAATATCAAACTCCTCCGACCTTCACGGCCGGTTCCGAGAGGACTTTCTGGACTCATCGATCTTATGAAATATCAAAAATATGTTCCCAGCATATCGCTCAATATTACTATGCTTTGTATATTTAAATTATAAGTATAAACTAAAAGTAAAATTAAATAGTTAAAACAGAGCTATAAATATAAAATTTGTCCAAAATCACTGCCTTAGGGCAGGGTGCCCAGAAGGCTGACTGCATTGCCACGTTGGATGGGTTGGATGGCAATGCTAATTCTTTGGCATAAATAGAAGCAAGCCCTCTGGTCACCCGAAGCTTCAATGTATTTAATAGAAATCGAAAAGGTCGAATCGAAAAGGTAAATGTAAGTAGTTCAGTACTGATTATGTGTCTGCGTGTCTAGGTTCTTTTAGAGATACAATAACAACCTGCGACTGTGGGGCCCTTTTATTATTTAGATTGCGTTGAAAAAATACTAGAAATAAAATCCTATTTCGTCATTCACAGGGGTTGGACCGTGTTTGTCGTACAAGATAAACAACCCGCGCGACTCTTTGCGCTAAGAAACTCTTTTTGTAGCACAAAATTCGTACTCTTATTTATGTGCTTATAACGTCCCTTGAGATTGGTTTTGTTCCGCAATTTCGCGGACCAGTGGTCAAATTGGCAACAGTTGTGTGTTCATAATAATATAAGCAGTTAAACTAATTACAATTATCGTATAGGAAACCATAGATACCAGGCGTCACCTCGACTATGTATTTTCTACTTATCTCTCGACCGATGGTGTTCAACTTCACCGATCTATGTACAAACTTGGTACTTAATCATGCGGTTATTTAAAGAAAAATAATACTATAATACTTATAAATACTTAAAAATACATAAAAAATAAACAAAATTTAAAAACGGCCCCCGCGGCATGGTGCCGAAGATGCTGGCAGCATTTCCCCGTTGTATTGCGATGCTCAAGCGTTGAGCGAGGAAGCTGCCAGCTCATATTCATATTCATATTTCTTTATTGCTTCCATGGTTTACAAGATGTTAGGTACATTGTTTAGGTTGTCGCTTTACATGGACCCTATTAGGGCGTAGCATTAAGATCTTAAAAAAAAAACTAAAGTTACAAAAGTAGTTATTACTATGTTATTACCACAGATAATAATTTATAACAGGAAAGTGTTATATACCTGAAACATAATATGAATTTATTTATAAATCTATTATACTTATCATATTATTTATTAACGAATGAAAATAGTATTTACAATAAATATATCAAATAACTTAAAATATTATTTATTCTTCAAAGTATTCTTGAAGTACACTTGGACTCTAAATAGAATTACTTAGACTCTAAATATTTTTTTACTTGTTAATAAATACATTATACTTTTCCTCTGATAATATGGGTTTAGGAACATTGTTATAAATTCTAATAGACATAGCAAGAGGACCTTTGGAGTATAATTTTAAATTATTAGCTATAGATGGAACTAGTCTGTTTTGATGCCTTAGATTATAAGAGCCTTTGTTAAGATCTTTTGCTTGTATGTACATATCAGAATGTTTACGGACGAATTTACACATTTCTAAGATAAACAATGATGTAATAGTAAGTATTTTAAGTTTAGCAAAGTAGGTATGGTCTGCAAGTTACATTATATTTTAAATTACATAATATCTTTATACACCGTTTTTGTAGAAGGAACAAATCGTTAATATTGGTACTATTGCCCCATAAGACGATTCCATATTGGAGCCATGCTTGAGCAAATGCATGGTACGAAGTGATTGCAGTTTTTAAGTCGGTCGTTTTTAGGGTTCCGAAGTCCACAAGGAACCCTTATAGTTTCGCCATGTCCGTCCGTCCGTCCGTCCGTCCGTCCGTCCGTCCGTCCGTCTGTCCGCACTATTGCTCGGAGATGCTTAGGTCTAGAGAGCTGTAATTTGGCATGAATATGCATATTAGTTACGCTGACAAAGTGGTACAATAAAATTTTGAAATATATTTTTTTATAGGGTACCTCCCCTACTCGTAAAGTGGGGATGTATTTTTTTTTTCTTGCGTACCCCATGGTGCGGCATATCGTTGAATAGGTCTTAAAGAAAACTTTTTGGGGGTTTGTTAAAACCATTTTTTGATTAAGTGATGCGTTTGTGAAATATTAATAGAAATATTAATAAAAAATAGCACTTTAAGTGCTATTTTTTGTTAGAGTCACGTGTCCCCCCCCCCTGCCAGCTAAATGGTGGTATTTGGATGGCTGAAAAAAATCACGGTTGTGGCATATATAACGTAGTTGAAAGGAAAACTATCAGAGCTAAGTAGGCTGTACAAACTTACGAGTAATAGTCGACCAACTTATAATGATGATTTTTCTCGAGCGGCAGGGGCGTCGGGCGGGCACGTCATACCACAGGCTAGTTAGATGCTAATAAGTCTTAGAAAGGTACTGTGGGCATCCTAAACTTCGGAACCCTATAATTTGCGCGTGGCCCGACACGCACTTGGCCGGTTTTTTTATTTCTCTCAGAGCGTAGGTAAGTCTTGATAATTCATCAGATATTTTTTCTATATGCATTTTCCAATTTAGCTTTTTATCAATAGTAATGCCAAGTAAGCAACAATTATTTATTGGTTTTAGATCGCTTTTATTATATTGGTAGTTTAAGTTTAGGTGTTGTCTCTGATGTGGCCTGAACTGTATTAAGTTTGTCTTCGTTAAATTTATACATAAATTGTGCATAGCCATTCAACTATAAAGTTTAAGGTTGAGTCAAGAATGCTTTTAATATGATCAATATTATTACTGCATGGGATTACAATTGATATGTCATCAGCGTATAAAAAACCTTATGCTGTACTATGTTTACTGGCCCTTAAACTCTTTTCTACTGTCAGGCACGACTTCAATGAAAGTAGGTAATTAAACTCGAATTCATTAAGATACGTGTATGTCGGCGGTAACCCAGGGTCCGTCGGTCTCGTAGGGCAATCAGTAGGCGAGCCATCGCCTGCTCCGTCAGCGTCCATCGCGGCAACAGGGAAATAATGGGTGTCGTCGAATAGAAGTTATTTACACAGTCAATGATTACTGAAGAATGCTTTTTATTCACGAACGGGCAGAGTAGCAGTTTATAAAGTCGAAATCAGGTATGGAATGAATCGAAATACAGAATGCAGCTGCTTAAATAACAAAACCCCTCTACAACCCCTACTAGCGGCGTGCCGCCATAACACCAATTTCCTATAATCCGTAATTATTTAAACAAATGTTACAATATAATTTTATATCTCATAATTCTTCAATGTTTATCTAATTAATTTACAACATATTATAGCAATTAAAAAGGATATTTTAAATAACATCAACTTGCAATAATAAAATCAAAAGTCAACAGAATATTACGATTGAACTAATCAATAACGAAACCCACAAATTAATATCTTAATAATCTATTTAAAATAAATAACAATTTAGCTAATGTAAACTCAATAATGACTTAATAAATAATTTTACTAAACACAATAAAACGAAGTTCATTAATGGCGGTAAAATATCTCAAGCGCGGGAACGAATCAACTGACTTTCAAATTAGATTACAATATTCATAGATATAAATCAAATTGGATTAAAACATAATTATAATAATAATAAAATAAGTTAGTATGGAATGCCGCCCACACGGCCATTCTGCTCCAGCGCGCTCCCCGCGCTGAATTTCAGGCGTCACCCGTCGGGATCTAGCCAACACAGGCGTCATTCAACCACTGAACTCTAGCCTCCAAGACCGGGAACAAGGATACGCGTGGTGGCCAGCCAGCGTTTAAGGAAGGAGGTTTGGATGGGTAGAAATGGTTATTACCTACTTATTAAGTTAATCTTTATTTACACGCATAATTCAAACAGATATTGTAACACTACATAAGAACGACGAATTAAATTATTACTTTTACACGATCAGTTTTATTTGTAATTACCTTATTGCCAATTATTTGATAATCTTAATATTAAAGTTTTAGTAACGTTTCACTATGTTTCACTCAGAACAGTCTTCATTTTGAATCCTGTTCCTTTCATTTCCATCCGCCCACATGGCAGAATCATCTTCATCATAACAGTTATACGGATCGACCTGTCCGCTAGGGGCGGGTCTTAAAAAGTCATGACTAGCGATCTTTTCAGAACACCCACGCAAATTAACATGTTTCAGCTTATAGCGATCGTTCGGTAGTATTTCCAATACTTTCATAGGCCCCTCAAATTTAGCACCTAATTTAGTGGTATGTCTTTCGTGACGACGCATCAAAACAAAGTCACCTACTTTGAAAGGTTTAATTTGAGCTTTACCTTTATCAAACCTTATTTTATCCTGAATAGATCGCTCGTCCATCCGTTCCTTAGAACTATTTCTTACAGAACTAAGGTCCGACACAGGTTCGTCATCATCAATTTGGAGGAGCTTGATAGCTGGCGGTGAACATTTTTTACCGAGTAGCAGTTCCATAGGACTTTTACCAGTACTTTTTGAAAGAGTGCAATTGATCGCTAATTGTAAATCTTGTATAGCAGAATGCCAAGGCTTATCAAGCTCCACCACAGACATATTATCTTTGATAATTTTCATTATTCGTTCAACCTGACCGTTTGCCCTACTAGCGCCTTTAGCTACAACGTGATGTTCAATACCATTCTTTTTACAAAATTCTTTGAATTCTAATGACGTCATACTTTTATCCTGGTCAGAAATCAGACGCGTAGGGGTACCAAAAATAGTAATTAGTCCTTGAAAACATTTTATGGCGGTCTGTGTTGTACGGTCGTTAGTATAAATTAAATGAACGTACTTAGTAAACGCGTCTATAAAAACAAACGCGTACTCCGCCAAACTGCGTGTGCCGTTCATACGCCCAGTTATGTCTGCGTGAACTGTATGAAAAGGTACTGCGATTTTATCGATTGGGTGTAGAGAAATCTGCCTAGCACCGGAGACACCCTTCCTAATTCGGCAACTAACACAGTTTTCAATGAATCTGCGCACTAACTTTGACATTGCAGGAAACCAATATTGTTCTCTGATTTTAGCTAAAACCTTTTCCCAACTAAAATGTTGAAGCAAGGAATGATAGTGAGCTATTAAATTCCAGCGATAACTACGCGGTACAATAATTAGTTTTCGAGTTTTGTTGTCAATTTGTACTTTACGTCTAAGCAATTTATCCTGTAAAATTACATACGTGTCGGCTATATTTTTTGGTATAGAGTCCGATTTTAATTGTTCGACTATATTTTGAAGTATGGGATCGCGTTTTTGTTCTATGAGAAGCCAGTTATGATCAAGGGTAGTGGAATTTACTGAAAATTGCAAAGAACTTGATTGCATTTGACTATTACCGAAAGCTCGAGATACGTTAGAGTCGGTAATATCAATAGGATTTCTACTAAAATAATCTGCGTGAGACAATCGTTCACCCTTGCGATACTCAACCTCAAATTGGTAATTTTGCAAAAAGGCCCACCAGCGGTGGACTCTGGGAGTTAATTCCCTTTTATGGCGTGACGCTTTTAGCGAGTTGCAGTCCGTCACTAACTTGAAAGTTCGACCATAAAGAAAATGGCGAAAATGTTTGATCGCCTTGACGACGGCCAGCGTCTCGAGTTCATATGAATGATATCTACTCTCGGCGCTGGTCGTTCGCATGCTGAAATAACCGACAACATGGGAATTATTGTCGTGTTTTTGAATTAATACAGCGCCATACCCCAGAGCACTGGCATCAGTGTGCAGCTCTGTAGGCAGGACGGGGTCGAATATCGTGAGGAGAGGGGAGGACGTTAAACGTCGAATTATTTCCTGTCTGGCTTGTTCTTGACGCTCTGTCCAGTTCCATGGCACCGTTGACTTAGTCAGTTCATAAAGAGGTATCATAATTTTTGAAAAATTAGGGACAAATTTTCGAAAGTACCCCGCTAATCCGTTAAACTGGCGGAGCTCTTTGATATTTTTGGGGGCCGGGGAACTAGACAAAGCCTCAATTTTCCTAGGGCTGGGCTGAACCGTACCGTTTTCAACAATATTTCCCAGATATTCAACAGAGCTCTTTAAAAAAGAGCATTTTGACACATTTAGTGAAAACCCGGCATCGGTTAATCGTTTCAGGACAAGATCAAGGTTTGTCAGACCTTCCTCAGGCGTGGAGGACATGATCATGACGTCATCGAGATAAACCAATGCAATGGTATCTTTATAATCGCCTAATGCTTTATTTATAGCGCGTTGATATACAGAAGGAGCGTTGCAGAGGCCAAAAGGCATGCGCAGATATTCGTATTGGCCGTCGGGGGTCCCGAAAGCAGTTTTTTCGATTGAGTCTTCGGCGATAGGTATCTGGTGAAACCCCGCGGCCATATCAAGGCAGGTAAAGTAACGCGCTTTCCCTAGCCGATCTATCTGGTCAGCTATCAAAGGCAAAGGAAAATTATCTCGCAGAGTGTTCGAATTAAGTTCGCGAAAATCCACGCATAAACGATCAGAGCCATCTTTTTTCTTAACAAGCAAGATAGGGCTGCTAAACGGAGATGAGCTATCGCGGATTATACCGTTATTTTTGAGATCGGTTATAATTTCCTTAACCTTTTCACGCTCACTAGGGGACAACCTATACGGTCTACGCTGGACTATTTTATCGGGGTTTTTCAATTTAATTTTAAGTTCACCAGTATTTACTTGGGAAACGTGATTTCCTGATGTGAAGTTGTTTTTATATTTATCAACGATCGAATTGAGTTTATGAAGCAAATCACTATCACTTACATCAGTATTGACTTCAAAATTACTTTGTGACGTGCATTCATTAACAAGAAAATCGCGCTTCACAGATATACCGTCCTTTGTCAATGTAACACTGAGCCCGGGGATTTGCAATAGATCATAACCTATCAAAATATCAAACTGCGTTTGAGTGTCACCGACTATATAAAATTCTAGTTCAACACTTGTGCAATCTATCTCGACTACAGTAGTGATACTCTGTGTCGAACGGACTGGACAATCGCCAATCCCAGAAAACGTGACATTAACTGGTTTTCTTTTCCCTGGAATCGAACCAGAGAAACGTTCGCGCATCAAGGAGCAATCGGCACCAGTGTCAAACAAACAGGAGTAAAACTTGTCGCCTATTTTAACATTAGTAGTGCTGCGGTTTGTATTATTGCAAAAATTTACGCTTTTGTTTGAATTTAACCGCTCACTGTTTTGTTTACGAAAACAATTATTTTCAAGATGACCTTTTTTGAAGCAATATTTACACTCAACTGAATTCGTACCGTTAGGAACGTTAGCAGATTTTTGCCCTGAAGTGGTATTTTCAGGTGCAGGGGCGCTAAGCGCCTTACAATCACGAAAACGGTGACCAGGTTTATTACATCTGTAACAAACAATGGCCGCCTGATCTTGCTTACTACCTATTTCAGCGGCACGAAGCCTTTTAGCAACATTACCACCATTGTTTGATTTTTCTACGACATCAAATTTACGTTTCCGGTAAGTTTTCAAAACAGACACTAATTTAGGCAAAGAGTCAGGTGTGTTACGTAATAACTCAGATCTAATATGTTCGGGAAAAATACCTGTTATAACAGCATCAATAACATCGGCATCGCCCGCCTCCGGGCGCACGCGCTTGAACAGGGTCCACGCCGTCGTCGCGTACTCGGCGTAGCTCGCCGCATGGTCCGACGTAAAGCCGCGCCACTTCTGCACGTCGTCGGCGTACCGGAACTCCTTGGAGAAGGTCTTGATCAGGTCGTCCTTGACTTGCTCCCACGTCGTTGAGTGCAGGGACCAAGTGTCAGCCCACACCTTTGCTCGTCCTTTCAGCTGGAGAATTGCTTTCATGCGCGCTTCTTGCGGTGTAATGTTGAAAACAGCGATAGTTTCGTCGACATTAGCGCACCAATCTCTAATATCGTGAGATCGCACGTCTGGATCGAACGGTGGCAAATAAAAATTTCCACGTTCACGAGGCGGCTGCGGCGGCGGCGGCACTGCAGACATCGCCGCGGAGACAGCACTGGAGGCAGCTTGCTTGGTTATCGTCGTCACTAGGCTCATCACTTGATCCATAGTGAAGGTAGGTTCTGGTTGAACAGTAGCACGGCGTTGTCGGCCTAGGACAGGGGATTGTGATCCCACCGCTGCTGTCGGCGGTAACCCAGGGTCCGTCGGTCTCGTAGGGCAATCAGTAGGCGAGCCATCGCCTGCTCCGTCAGCGTCCATCGCGGCAACAGGGAAATAATGGGTGTCGTCGAATAGAAGTTATTTACACAGTCAATGATTACTGAAGAATGCTTTTTATTCACGAACGGGCAGAGTAGCAGTTTATAAAGTCGAAATCAGGTATGGAATGAATCGAAATACAGAATGCAGCTGCTTAAATAACAAAACCCCTCTACAACCCCTACTAGCGGCGTGCCGCCATAACACCAATTTCCTATAATCCGTAATTATTTAAACAAATGTTACAATATAATTTTATATCTCATAATTCTTCAATGTTTATCTAATTAATTTACAACATATTATAGCAATTAAAAAGGATATTTTAAATAACATCAACTTGCAATAATAAAATCAAAAGTCAACAGAATATTACGATTGAACTAATCAATAACGAAACCCACAAATTAATATCTTAATAATCTATTTAAAATAAATAACAATTTAGCTAATGTAAACTCAATAATGACTTAATAAATAATTTTACTAAACACAATAAAACGAAGTTCATTAATGGCGGTAAAATATCTCAAGCGCGGGAACGAATCAACTGACTTTCAAATTAGATTACAATATTCATAGATATAAATCAAATTGGATTAAAACATAATTATAATAATAATAAAATAAGTTAGTATGGAATGCCGCCCACATGTATCATATTGTACGCGACGGGGCGAGCAAGACACGCACGCGGCACGTCGTTTTAACCCGCTTCACGTCTGCTGAATGCTCAGTTTTATTCCCGAAGCCCTAACCCCGTCAAACTTTGAGGTCAGGTAAAATATCCAAAGATTAAAAACCTTCTAAAATGCATTTAAGGCGCTGACACGACCTAAATTGGATTTCTTTAAACAGTATTGAAACTAAAACTATTTTATTTTATAATGCGAGTAAAATATATGTTAATATTCATTATATACTTTAAAAACTTGCTGTTTCATAAATAGGATTTCATGAAATCATTTCGATGAAAAAAAAGTCGTCAAGTTGCATTTCCTAATCATATTTAAACGGTTCTATATATTAAGTTTAAGTACTCAGAATTAATTATACACCTCTCATCCAATAAACGGCGTCCAGTCTGCAGTCCTGAGTCCTAGATACCGCTGTAGTGAACAATAATATCAACTTTTAAATCGAAAAGAATACAAAAATGCGGCGATAATTTTTATAACCGCTTTACCGATTTTCTACATTTGTAGCTAAGAACACTACCAAGTACTACTACTACTACAGCCTATTTGCGTCCCACTGCTGGGCACAGACCTCCTCTCATCACGAGAGGGTTTGGGCTATATAGTTCCCACGTGGGCCCAGTGCGGTTTGGGGACTTCACACACATCTTTGAATTACTTCTAGATGTGTGCAGGTTTCCTCACGATGTTTTCAAAGCTCGGAACACTATAATAATTTAACTCACCTATGAAACAAACAAATAAAATAAAATTGGATCATCCATAATTGCGGATAGCTACGACGCCACAGACAGACACACAAATACACACACATCGGTCTTATAACATTATCCCACCGTCTTTTTTGGGCCGGGGGTTAAAAAAGTAACCAGGATCAGCATAGGGAGGGATTCACTCGCTCGAACTCGAAAAGGCCCACTTTGCTGTCAGAGGCCAAGATACACATTGCGAATATTGCGATCCACTCAACGAATAGATAGTATTTTTAAATCAGCGGTCGGTAACCCGCGGCCCGCGGCTATTTACATAATTGGAAAACTTTTAAAGTAGAAAAAAATATCGAATAGACCTCTCCAATATGGGTGTATTGTTGCCCTTTACCGTAAAAAAGGTTGCCGACCCCTGTTTTAGATTAGGCCCGGTGCCTATGTCCAACAAACGCGTCGTTTTAGCTACAGACGGTTAAAATTTAACAGATTATCGATGGAGCAAATGTCAAATCCGATCCGAGTCCGATCGTTTTTTTTCTTCAAACGTGCTCAGTAAGAGAGTGACTTTTGAGGTGATGGAAACATTTTTGTCACGGCGACAAAAGTCACCCGTGGGCGCACTCCCAAAAATGTTTTAAAGGTGGTCATAAAAAACTTCTAAATCAAAAGGAGGTACATTATTTGAAAAATTAATTAGAATTTTGTGTTCACCCTCATTTATTTCTCGTTAGGCCGAACTTCATTCAGATATCGAGTCTCATAGAAAACATTGTTGAGGCTTGTATTGTGTGGCAAACCTTCGTTCGTTAGTAATTCGGGGAAAGTGGAAAAATTTGCCTGCCTGGGGCAGGACAGCCACCCGCGGGACCAATAAAGGTGTGTAGACAAAGAGTTCAACAATTTTACCCCTACGGTCCCTAATTGAAGTTGGTAGTTGTGTAATTTTTATTGTATGTACTGTACGTACATACAATAAACACTAGACTGTATACTTAATTACCGATGATGAGCTAAAGGGTCTACATTCAAATGTTTTGCTCATATTACAGGCCACACCGTGTAAAGCGCAATCATACATGATTTAACTTAATTTAACTTACTAAGTACTTACTATATTTAATTGAAACTTATAAAGAAGAGATAAGTAAAGTAGAAATAAGCACCACTTGTAGGACAAAAGACTACGTTGTGCAGCATTTTTGTAAGCAGATACCTACATAGTTTAATTTACCTATGTTTTGTTTATTCTTTCTTTTTTTCTCTTGGGTCCAGCTGAAAATCAGCGCTGCGGTTCCGTACCGCAGCATATCGCTGAGCTGGCAGCCCTTTCGGCTATATTTAAATTTGTGTTTTTCTTGTCTGCGTGTGTATATTGTGTTTATTTATTATCTTTTTGTGTATCTAGCTGTGCTTTTGTTTTTTAGCCGAATAAATGTTTCTTTTCTTTTCTTATAAATATTGAATGGTATTATGCCAGTTTTATGACAGCCAGTGCCAGCAAAGCAGCTAGAAGAAAATGTTAGCTTTTCATATTTTTCTACAGTTGTAAAGGAATCACGACGACTCCGCGTAAGGCGATTCCCGCGGGGCCCGGGGGCGCGGAGCGGTTCGTATTGCACTAGCTGCAATCTCCCGGAGCCCTACCTCCAAGGAATAAGTTCAAACTGGGTAATAAAAGAGACGTTTTCATCCACTCTATAAAGTTTCGTTTAACGCATTCACTGTCACCGACGCATATATGCGTTTTGCTGACTTTCCCGCAGTGCCTCGAACGTACATGTGCGTTGCATTGTTCCCTTAATGACAGATGTGGCACCTGGCGAAAGTTCGTAAAACAGAAGTGGCAGTGAATGCGTTAAAATAAACGAAAAAAATACGTTCGTAAAAAAAAAAATCGTGATGAAAGAAGGCGTGCCTAGCAGTGGGACGCAAATAGGCTGTAGTAGTAGTAGTAGTAGTAATTCTACTTTGCAATCGGCGTTGACGCTTGATTATGAACGGACCGGGTCGCGGCACGTAACTTGAGCGGTGAGCAAAAGTAAGAGGGGTTTCTGCACATGTTTACGACTGAAGGGCCAATAAGCGTGCGCGTACAACAAAGCGCCCCCTGCGTCTCGCGCCCCTCTGCCGATGAGACCTTATTTTTGAATTCTGCGCATCCAAGGCCACCGCTCAAGTTACGTGCCGATGTCTGTACCGCTATACTTAGTTTAGAATGTTGCCGACAGTACCTGTACCTACATTCATAAATGTTTGGATATATTCAACCGGCATATGCCATGGATCAAGTGCCAGGGGCTAATATATTCGAAGTCTTAAAATAGGGATCTCTCTGCTCCCTATAGGATAGCTCACACGTCGCGTGAACTTTAAGCAGCTAGATTTAAAGTTCAACTTGACGCGTGAGCGATCCTATATATAGAGAACAGGGAGATCCCTATTTAAGACTTCGAATATAGCCCCAGGATGAGTAAAGAGAGCATTACCTTCTATAGTTACTGATTAAATGAATATGTTTAACGTGATAGATCTCTGACAAGTCCCAGCCCAGCGTAATGACGTCAAGCAAGTGAGATCGCCCGCCCACGAGATAGCCATCGCCCATCATTCATCCACTCTAGCGGCTGGCGCGCTTTGTTTTGATTACATTCATTACGAGCAGCCTGAACACTGGCCTCGAAAGATTTATTATATTTCTCGTAATTACGAAGCCTTTTGAGCAGATTCATTTAAGAATGAGAATAATGACTGATAATGACGTGAAGGTGCCTATTTTAAAACCAAAACGATGGATTTCTAACTCCACTCTAGTCGATACTAATACCTATTATAAGTAATAATAACTTAATTAAAGTTACGCTTAAACGGCTGGACCGATTAGCTGAAATTTGGTATGCAGATAGTTGAAGTCCCCGGGAAGGACAAAGGCTACTTTTTATCCCGGTAATACGCATAGTGCCCGCGGGAACGCGAAAACCGAATTCCACGAGGGCGAAGCCACAGGCAGAAGCTAGATTCTTAATAAAATACCTACACTGACGCAATGCCCCGCTTTTAGTACATTTCGTACCATAACGGACTAGTTCTCTTAGAATGTAATGTTATTTTGTAGTGAAAATGATATTTTAATTAAGTAGGTAAAAATGTTTATAGCCGACTTCGAAAAAAGGAGGTTCTCAATTCGTCTGTTTTTTTTTTGTATGTACGTTCCGTTCCGTTGCGATTACTCCGTCAATTGTGAACCGATTCGATGATTCTTTCTTTATCGAAAGGTGGTATACCTCGCCGGATTGGTCCCATTTTATTTTGGTTCAGTTCTGATGATGGAATGAGAAAATGAGGGAACTCCTCAAATTTTGTTAGCACGTGTATGATTTTGGCACCAATTTCAAAGACTACAGTGAGACTTATGTTTCATCGTATCCATGTTTGGAAACTAGCCGAAAAAAGAGTACATATAAAGAAAAACTGACTTTAAACTCTGACAGCCTACAAAGTCGGTGTCCGGTGAACCTACCCAAAGCTGATGACAATCTTATAGTGAACTTGACAACGACTTTGTAAGCGGTCGGAGTTTGAAGTCGGTTTTTAAGGTTCCAAAGTCCACAAGGAACCCTTATAGTTTCGCCATGTCCGTCCGTCCGTCCGTCCGTCTGTCCGCACTATTGCTCGGAGATGCTTAGTTCTAGAAAGCTGTAATTTGGCATGAATATACATATTAGTTACGCTGAGAAAGCTGAGAAAGTGGTACAATAAAATCTTGAAATATATTTTTTTATAGGGTACCTCCCCTACTCGTAAAGTGGGGATGTAATTTTTTTTTCTAGCGTACCCCATGGTGCGGCATATTGTTGAATAGATCTTAAAAAAATATTGTAGGTTTGTTCAAACTATTTTTTGATTAAGTGATGCGTTTGTGAAATATTAAGCTTCAAAGTGTTATTTTTTGTTAGAGTCACGTGTCCTACGCCCCCTACCAGCTTAATGGTGGTATTTGGATGGCGGAAAAAAAACAAGGTTGTGGCATATATAGCGTAGTTGAAAGGAAAACTATCACAGCTAAGTAGGCTGTACAAACTTACGAGTCATAGTCGACCAACTTATGAAATGATTAAAAAACCAATGATTTTTCTCGAGCGGCAGGGGCGTCGGGCGGGCACGTCATACCACAGGCTAGCTAGATGCTAATAAGTCTTAGAAAGGTACTGTGGGCATCCTCAACTTCGGAACCCTATACTTTGCGCGTGGCCCGACACGCACTTGGTCGGGTTTTTTTTTCATATTATGGTTTTATTGGAGAATCGTAACCATTGTACTTACCGTCTCTTTTTACGTTCAGTTGTTGCAAAAATTCAGTATAGCATGACACAACAGAAGGTCCGGCGAAGCTCTTAAGCCGTTGAAGCAATAGTAGATTGTATGACTAGGGAGCAAAATGGTATATTTTACCGCGGGTGACGGATTGAATCTTGAGCTAGCGAAGGATTCAAGCTTTGTCACCCAAGGCATAAATAAGTTTGCTACCGTGTTGTACACTCTGTTTTTCACCCCTTCTATGAGAAAATCATAAGATCATTCGTTCATCATTGTCATTAAATGAAGTAAAACAAAAAATAATACATTTAGAAACAAACAAGGTTAAAAAGAACGTGTGTTTCGCGCTCCTATCATAAATTCATAGGCAGAAGGCGAAAATGGCTTCCATATTGAAGAATCTCTAACTACTTCATTGTATTTATATTCTGTCATGCTCGCATGCGTTGCGTTCATAATAATAGGTAAATTTTAACAAATGTGAAAAAAATACATTTTATTACAATTTCGCTCATGTATTAAACAAAGTTTTTTAATACGTTTGCGATAAAATGAAAAAAGGGCAGTGCAATTCATATTACGTACTTACATAATATTCCTTTGGAATTCTCAGAGGTGTTGATCCCAATACATTGCATCACCTAAATCACTTTTTGATTTCATTCATTCTCTACGAAATAATTCATAACACTACATAAAGTACGTTTTATTTTGGAAATTAAGTGTAAAATAATACGGCAAGGAAATGAGCGCTCACGAAATTCGCGGGTTCGAGTTTTTTTTTATTCGATCACACGACGAGATTGCGAGGAATGCTACGGCATTGGCCTGCACCATTCAGCCAAATTGAAAATAAAAGATAATAGAAAATAATTTATCAAAAGTAAGTATATATTTATGAATTTATGGATTTTTAGTATGTGCATTAAAGTATTTATGTAAAACGCCGATATATAAAATTCTAAATACGACTTTTGAATACAACTTTTTACAGTCTCCGAAGCTCCGTGAACGCACTGCTAAAACGTATTTTGCTCCCTGTTAGCGGGGCAGAAATTAAAAAAATTAATAAAAAAGCGAAGAGGGAACAAAACACTGGGATTCCATTCCACCTTAATGAATATTTATTTTAGACTAGCTTCGGCCCGCGACTTCGCCCGCGTGGAATTCGGTTATCGCGTTCCCGCGAGAACTATGCTTTTTCCTTATGAACTATGTCCTTTCCCGGGAATCCAACTATCTCGATGCCAAATTTCATCTCAATCAGTCCAGCGGTTGAAGCCTGAAGAGGTAACAGACAGACAGAGTTACTTTCGCATTTATAATATTAATATGGATATGGATACCTACTAGCTTCTGCCCGCGACTTCGCCCGCGTGGAATTCGGTTATCGCGTTCCCGCGGGAACGACGCGTTTTTCCGGGATGAAGAATAGCCTATGTACTTCAACTATCTCCATGCAAAATTTCATGTAAATCGGTCAAGCGGTTGAAGCGTAAAGACGTAACAGACAGACAGAGTTACTTTCGCATTTATAATATTAATAATACCTACGGATTACATGAAACGGGTGGTTTCGCTCTGTACATTACACCCTATCCTGTAAAAGAACTGGGCTCGGGTGTCTGTAGCACCTCATCAAAAACAGAGGCCTTACGTTATCTCTTAATTAACTCCGAGTAAAATTCAACGCCCGGTTCCTATATCCAAACAACGCCTCGTTTTGCCTACGGACGGTTAAAATTTGACAGATTCTCTATGGAACAAATGTCAAAAATCAACCGTCCGTAGGCAAAACGAGGCGTTTCGTGGATATAGGAACCGGGCCACAAGTTAGGTACATTAATGAGTACTCTGAGGATAATCTGCGTAGTAGATTCAGGGAATTTAACTACTACTACTCTCGATAGACTATAGGACCTTATAAATAAACAATAGAGTAGGAGGCACCTAAATCGAGACTCCTAGCACAGAATGTTTAATAGTACTACATACAGAATGGCCACGGAATCACCCGCCTGAATCTAGCCGGCGCGCAACTCGCGCCCAACTCGCCCTTACCGTCATTTGTTTCATCCCGCCCCGCGTAGTGGTACACACAGATTTACAAGTGTACAGACGTACTGGCACGCAAAAATTGACACTTCATTCGAATTGTATTCGAAATCGTGTTTTTATAGGCCGTCGCCCTGTGCTCAGTTACAAAGTTCACTAATGAAAACTTATCACAATGGAAACTAATTATTTTGTAAAGAAAAGGATATTATAGACAAGCAAATGAAATTCTCGCTTTAAACATCGGTCTTAATTAATAAAGAACTCATAATGAGTTTATCAAGTTGTGCACAATATCAAAGAGACGATAAAGAAAACTAAGTTGATTAATAATTACTAACTTTAGGGGCATTCATTTGTAAAGGTCGTTGCTTATTAAAAATGATTAGAGTTTTACTTTAATTACTGAGGCGACATTATTACAAACTAGCTTCTACCAGTTATACCCGCGACTTCACTAACCAACTATGCGTTTTTCCGGGACAAAATGTAGCCTATGTCCTTTCCCGGAACTCTATCTCCATACCAAATTTCATCAAAATCGGTCCAGCGGTTGAAGCGTGAAGAGGTAACAGACAGACAGACGACAGTTACTTTCGTATTTATAATATTAACTAGCTTCTGCCCGCGACATCGTCCGCCTGGAATTCGGTTATAGCGTTGCGTGCAGAAGCTAGTTATCCATATGTATAAATCTTTAACCGTTACCTATCTTGAAATTTTTCCAAAAAAATTGCAATTAACATGCTCATAGATAACTAGCGTAGCCTTTTACACATTATTGTTGTGAGGTTGTGACCCACTGCCGGTAATATAGCTTTGATTTAATGTTCCCTTTTGAAAGAGACGTGCATCTGCATAATCAGCAAGGTTTCGCAGATACGATTTTTATTTTAAAAAAAAAAACGTTTTTTTTTTGGTTCGGTATCGTTCATGCAGTCCCCTCGACTAGATCGTTTTCTTTTAATTTTCAAGTTACAGACTTCTTCTACAGACTTATTAATTCAGTGCCGTCTTTACCATAAGGGCACACGGGGCCTGTGCCCAGGGCCTCCGTCCTCAGGGGGCCCCGAAGGACAGACAGAAACGAAATATAAAATCATACCATAGTAGAAACGTCCATACTAATATTATAAGTGCGAAAATAACTCAGTCTGGCTATCTATAATATGTATTTACCTCTTCACGCTTAATCCGCTGTACTGATTTCCATGAAATTTGGTATGGAGATAGTTACAAGGACATGGCTACTCTTTATCCCGAATAAAAACGCAAAATTCCCGCGCGAACCCAACCGAATTCCACGTGTGCGAAGTCGGGGGTAGAATATAGTGTTAGTATAATTCGCTTTCTTTACTTTCTAAAAGGGCCCCAAATTCTACTACCTAGGGCCTCGGCATAGTTAAAGACGGTCTTGCTTATTATTAGTAGATTTGCAGAAAACCTATTAGTCACTCCTAGCGATAAGGTCATTACTAAAGAGACTTGGGAACTACGTGGAGATACCATCTGTGTAAGCCGGCGTGATCTGACGGACTAATCACATAAATCTAGCTGGAGATCCATTTGTGACAAGCTTTTTTACCCTTTTAGTCAAATTACAATAATTGTCAGTCCAAAGTAGAATAGGTAGACTTAAGACTGGAAAACACTGTACTAACAATTAGTCAAATAAGCAACTTAGGTAAGATAAGTAACTATACCTACTTACTTAATCGGGAATAAACATTTAGACCCCTCGCCACGGCGACTTTTTGTAGCGATGCTGTCGCGCGACTCATCGCTATCGTTTTTTCACATCAAAGGATAGCGATATGAGTCGCAATGCATCGCTACAAAAAGTGGCCGTGGGCGAGGGTCCTTATACTTATTCTTCACGCTATATGTTGGAAGGTGCTGTCCACTCAAGATTGTCTATGCATTTGAATTTTGATACGTATATCGCACCCCCAGTACAACACTGTATTATGTCAAAAAATCTCAAAATTTACTTGAAAGTATATAGTTGAATCGACAAAAATTTGCCGAGCATACCACAAAAACCGGCGTATTTATTTTTATTTTGACTTAGTACAGTGTTGTACTGGGGGTACGATATATACTCGTGTGTCATGTATTTGTAAAATTGATTTTTGTTTCTCGCTGTAAAACATAATTAACGTGTTTACTATAAATTATATTATAATAGCTTCAAACGCCTTTAATTATACTATCAGTGGTAGCAGAGCGTGGTTGCGATCCACGGACCTCTGGGTTATGGGCCCACCTACCTATTCACGCTCTAATAGCTGGGCCGAATTTGATGAGGAGATAGTTCGAGTCCCGGGCTACCAATAAGTACGTAAATTCCAACAATTTGCAAATGTAACTTCAACTCATTTCCATCCGCTATATAATATAGTTATGCGTTCAATAACAACTTTGGGCAACATGAGGCAGAGGCATTCACTGATACTAGCTGTTGCCGGCGATGTCGTATACACGTAAATATTAAGACATGTCGACTCCATAGGTTTTGGAACAACAAAATTCTACAAAGTCCCAGCCCTGTAATAATAAAATGTTCAACCGCAATACCACTGTGCATCTGCATATGTGTGCTAAGCACAGGGGAAGCCTGTGTTTTGCAATTCAAATATTTCCATTCAACATGTTGGCTACCGTGCTACACTCACAGCATAAGCAATCACCTTCAATTCAACCTTTTCTGTAGCAAGTATGAATAAGCACTAGTGAAAGTTTTTTTTCATTTTATTTCCATTTACACAACTGTTTAAAACAGCTATACTAATCTATATAGTACCTACTGTATTCTACATATCGTAATTGATTCAATTTCACTGTCACTTCTTATTAACATCTATGAATTAAATAATGTTAAATTCAATTAATTATAATTTATAACCCCTCTCTTTTCTTCCATTCACTTTTCACTTGTGCCAATTTCTTCCTCTTATACTCTGATCTTTTCAATTTCTTCTCTTCTATTTTCTTTTTTTGTGCTGCAACACTTTCTTCTCCATTTAATTCTGCATCTAATCTTGCAACAATCATTTCCCGGGCCGTTTTTCTGTTTTCATCCTGGCATCGACTGCCATGACACTTTACAACTATACCTGAAAAGAAAATTATTCATTTGAAAAACATGTTACTTTTGAATAGTAAATGCGAAAAAAGTGCGAAAGGTTTGTCATTTTATCACGAGCCCCTAGTTATGTTGGCGCGAGCGAAAGCAAGCGAAAATCTTATAATACATTTGCGAAAAAAAAAAAAAAAAACAGGTCGGAGCTAAAAAAACTTTACACACTAGTTTGTAAAAAACATCTTAGGCACGGTCACAAGCTGTCAAAAAACAAAAAGCGCTCGTTCGAAAATGACAAACTTTTACTTTTTGAGCATCTGTATTAAAAAAAGTGTTTTACAAAGTGTAGTGACTTCATGTCACCACACAATCTTAGTATACATCACCAAAGTATTTAAATATTATTTGTACTTTATTTAAATTTACATTTGTGCACAAAACATAAGCAATAATCTTACCTGTCGGGACATGTGTCAAAACTACGCAATTAGAGTTCTTGTTGACAGCAGAACCCCCTGGACCACCTCCTCTGACAAATTTCTCTATTAAATCTACTTCATTTATTGTAGGAACTTTAGAATAGTCAATGGTATGCTTGAAAACAACTTGAGCCGGAGAAAACAGCCGAACACACTTGAAAATTGAGGTTGATGTAAACATGTTAAACCACGGATCCACGGCGCAGTAGTGCTTGCCCTTTCTGAAAAACATAATCCAAACATAATTTCACCAGTTAATGAGAAATGAGGTAATCCAGCAATTTTTTTTTTTTTCTTATTTCAAGGTTCTCCGACAGTTGTTTACACTTCACTCATACACAGAAAAATATATACATTCTTTATACCGTAAGCGTATTTAAACTATATTTAATAACTACCTCAATGCAGTGCGACGTCTTTGGTAATTTTTTTAACTCACAAATAGAAATAATTTTGGTTTGTAACATTATGAATATGGACTTACTAAAACTTCATCTCTTACCCTAAGCCTAAGAAAACTGATATGTACGAGCTAAACAATTCAACGTGATGAAAAAAGATAAATGTACTACCTAACCAAGCTTTAAAAAAAGAACGAAATAAAAATAGTCTTGCATCACGACCTAACCTAAAAAATATTTTTTATGAGACTTACCTCGTATGCAAAAGCAATCTCTTTGGAGTCAGTTAAACCTTTATTACGTTTAAATTCGGTGGCAATTTTACGCTTAAAATAAACAGGATCTGTTAACGACAAAGACTTCGAATACAAAACTAAATTCTTGTAAAGTTTCAAAACTTCTGACCGAGTTGAAGACATATTTGTCTAAATTTGTACAGCACTCAAACTATGTGAGAAAAACGCATAGCTTTTACTACTCTACTACTACACAAAAGTAGAAAATACAAAATAGAAGTAGTTTTATTGCGCGCACTGTCTCGAAAATATTCAAACAAAAGACAAATGACATTTCATGCCATAACCCAAAAAAAAAAAAGACATTTCACAGCCGAGCCACAGATAACTAATTATGCGTGCAGAGCTGAGCTGGGAGGTGACAGTTCCTACAAGCCTAGGTTGCGTCAAGGGTTGCGTTCCGAATCGCGCTTAGAGCGCTCACAGCACCTTGCATCCTTTTTCATCTTACGACTCCACTTTCAAGAGGAAAAGGGATGCAAGGTGCTGTGAGCGCTCTGAGCGCGTTTCGGAACGCAGCCAAGAAAGTTAACGTCTGTTATTGCTGCGACTCCATATAGAAGTCATTTTTTATCCATAGTGACAATCGTGAAAATCTAAGGCGAAAATCCATTTGGGAAATCTGGAAACCCTCATTCCCATTCTATACATCATGCATATATGTCAGTTTTTGGACCTGACCGACCTGATGTGGCGGCGGCGCTATCTGACGACAGAAAAATATAGCTCTCTCCTTCACGGGTTCACGGGGTTTATCTCAAGAAGAATGCTGTTCTGATTAATCTGTGGTGGGAATTCCCGAATAAATAGTGTCTCACTTCAAGCTCACTGAACTTGCATGGATCGACAAAAACTTCGGGCGAAATCTGAGTTGATATCCGTGATAATTACTAAAGGGAAGAAGATGATGTGTGCCGACGCTTGTGTACCAGCTGAATCCAGTGATATGTGTGTTAACACAAATAATATCGTTAGTTTCGTAGATGCTATAAACTTGAAAGTGATATCTGAAATAGAGAAAGAACTGGAAACGTATGATTTGATCTCTCTCGTCTTTTTACTATATGACGTGCCTGATACAGCACTCCAACGCCTTATTGTCTTGCAAAGAGTTTCTAAAGACATTCGGGGGAATCATGTCAATGTATTATCTGAATGGGCCTTACATCATGCACAAACGCAAAATTGGAGGCAGCAATTCTTAGAAGCACTTGTAGTCTGCCAATTATACTGCGTCATAAGGAAACTAGGACTCCACGTCCCAACCATTAAAGGACAGTTCACAACAAATACATCTTGCAAGAATTCTTATATTAATCCAATCAAAATAACATTGTATCAACTTTGTGAAAACATGAACTTGGTCACATTTGAAAACTTTAAAAGAACTTTGGAGTCATATGACTTGAATGTCATGCAATATGATACATGTGAACTGGTCTTGTTGCAACTCATGTGCCAAAAGTTCATCACAGTCAACCATTCTAGCTACCAACAGGGCACAGTGAGAGAGAGCAAAGTAGGAAATCTGATTAAAATTATGGACAGAGACATTGAGCTTAAGAAATATGCCACTATGCTGATAAACATTGAAAGTACAAACAATAAATCATTTGAAGATGGAATCCCATCAACTAGCACAAAGATAATAGAAACGAGAACCAGCCCTAATGCTGTAGAAGAGAAAGCTGATGCTGAAAATGGTGAATTTAATGATATCTATGAAATGATTTCAGAACTGAATTTGAATGATTTACCAATTGACTTGAAGTCAGACAGAGAAGCTGATCGAAACGTGACAAAAATGCAGGTTACTGATAGATATCCAATTAAAAACAAGCAGAGATTGGGTATATGCTGCATAATTAACCAGGAAGTGTTTTATCCATCCCGAGACAGTATTGAACGTGGTAGCACAGAACCACTGAAAAGAAGAGAAGGTTCTACAAAGGACAAAATCTTACTGGAGAAAACAATGCGCTCATTAAATTTTGATATAATGACCAAAGAAAATATTAACCGTAAAGATATGTTGAATTTTATACAAGAAGTTATAAACAAGAGAGTCTCTAAGAGTGACAGTGTGTTTGTACTTTGTATATTGTCACATGGAATCAGAGGTCATGTGTATGCTGCAGATTCTGTAGCAATCAAAGTAGATTATATACAAAACTTATTAGATGACGGTACATTGTTATGTGGAATACCCAAGGTGCTAATACTGCAAGCATGTCAGGTCGAGGGGGAAAATTCAGTACCAGCATTGGCTGCCGACAGTCCTCAGTATAGTTTAAGAAAAACAGACTTTCTAGTTTACTGGGCAACATCTCCAGAACTTGAAGCATTCAGAAGCCCCGAACATGGATCACTTTTTATTCAAACACTGTGCGGTGAACTTTATAAAAATGGACACAAGGAACACCTCTTCGATTTATTCACAAAAGTTACAGATAAAGTAACACACTTATGCATGATGAAGAAGTGTGATCAAGTGCCTATTTTCCAGTCTACTTTTAGAAAGAAATTATTTTTACAAAACCCTGTTAATTAAATTAACTACCTATGTCAGATTATTAGTGTTTCAGTACTAATCAGTTAAAGTTACAAAACTGCACTACTGTACTAACATTCCTTGGCAATTGGAAAACAAACAAAATGATATTTTTATTTAAATATAAATAGATCAAGTACCTATGAAACACGTAATTGGTACGGCTAGTCCCCAAGTCTGAACTTCTGAACTGGACTAGTAGTTTTTTTAGCATTAGTATTAACCTGTTTATTAAGATAACATGGCATAGTCATTGAATAAATAAAAATACTTCTATGTAATACTGTCTATATTTATAGATACATCTGTTTTTGTAAAGTCCATAACTGCTGCTTCCAATTTTATTCTTTCCACATCAGATTTCATAGACATCCATATCGAATCTAGATATGCTCTCTGGTGTTTTTGAATAAATTTAAAACAATGTTTCAGTGTCGCTCCTACATGAAGTGTTCTGAGGCTAACATCGAGACTGCCTATTTTAGTGATAAACGGTATGCAACTAGTCACAAATTTATGGGGACCATGTCTCGCTCTAATTATAGCTATCCTCGTGTTTTCATTACAATATTTCGTCAGAAATCCCGTTCTTACTGCAGCCACACCAAAGTCACCATGTAGTTGCTGTATCTTTGTCATCACAGTTTCATGAAATATTTTGGATTTCAAGCTCAGTGGCTTATCGTCGGGTATATTAGGGCTCATTATCTCAACAGTGACGTATCTGAAAGTGTAGCAATATGTAAGTTTTAGAAAATTACTTATGAATCAATGTAATCTATAAAACTTCTAAATCATACATACCTATTTTTGAATCTAACCATGATTATAAAAATGGACTTTTACCGAGTAATATTTACAGATCTTACTGCCGTTATTATGTTAAAAACATGGGACACAATCGACACAGTATTTGTCGAGGTTAGAAGGTTATTTTTTTTTGTATCAAACAAAACATTTCATAATGTCATTCATGAAAGAAAAGTGGCTGCGTTCCGAATCGCGCTTAGAGCGCTCACAGCACCTTGCATCCTTATTCCTCTTAGGACTCGACTTTCAAGAGGAAAAGAGATGCAAGGTGCTGTGAGTGCTCTGAGCGCGTTTCGGTACGCAGCCAGTGCTACAGATAATGCGGAACTTACACCTGGTAATACAGAGTACAGAGTCGAAACATGGCCCGGTTGCATCGAAAGATAAAAGTCCGTTAAATGTGGCTGCTCTAGTGGCGCATTCACTCGCGGTGATCCTCATTTTGAACGAAAGCGACCTTCGGGCTCAAGTCTCATAGTGCGTTTACATACACGCGTCTGGGCTCGTAAACGTGCCCGTTGAACGTCGTTTTGAACGCCGTGTATGTAAACAGAATGATCTTTGCCGAACAACCGAGAGCGCGTTCAAAATCAGCCTGTTTACACACCCGTGCCTGTGAACGCGCCCGTGAATGTCGTTTTGAACGCCGTTTATGTAAACACACCATAAGCTCAATTTTTATTGTTTAGAAATTGACACTACTCGCTCCAGATGTATTATTGTTAACCTCCATGTGACAGTCCCACAAACTACTAAAGATGGGTTGATTCAAACCGTTCGTTAAAGTTAACGTTAACGTTAAATATTTTACTGTGGGACAAAACGCACGCTCAGCTCGGCGGCCATATTTAACGACCAAGAGTCCGTCAACTATGCATGAATCAACCAGGCTAAGAGATATGGACAGTCCGTTCTGGTTCTGTGATCTGTCAGTCAAAAATCAGAGCGCCAAAATTTTAAACCTAGTCCGTATAAACAAGAGTTACCTATATATATATTATAAATTCCTAACTTACAAAATCAACATTTTCATAAATACATATTTTAATTAATGTTACATTGTTTAACTCCTCAGTAAAACTCGAGCTAAATATGTCGACTGTAAACAGCAAGGTTATCTAAAGTAAAGTAATCAACTTCTGACAGAGTTATCTGTAAGTCAAGGTCAATAATAATATAATTTTACTATCACAATTCACTGCTTAGTTGAGTTTGTTTAGTCAAAGGTCGTTTCCTTTAATTTTTTTCGAAGACACTGTACGATATCGTTATACACATTGGTTAGTGGTGGGTTAGTTGACGTTCGGAAATCAGGCTGATTTGAAAGTTATACCAACAAAACAACGCATTCATGATGGAGAAAGAAGTTTACTTTGTTGGCGTCGACGTCGGATCGGGCAGTGTTAGGGCGGCCCTTGTCAACCAACAGGGACATGTCTGTTCCACTTCAGTAAAGGAAAGCCAACTCTGGAAACCCAAGGTTGGCTTCTATGAACAATCTTCCGATGATATATGGAATTGCTGCGAGTACGTCATCAAGGTACACCATTGAACTTCACTTCTTATCTTTCAAATATACACCCACTACCACCACTACAGCCTATTTGCGTCCCACTGCTGGACACTGGCCTCCTCTCATCAGGAGAGGGTTTGGGCTATAGCTAGTCCCCACATTGGCTCAGTATGGATTGGGGACTTCATACACATCCTTGGACTACTTCGCAACACAACCACCATGCCAATCACACCAGTCCTATATAAATATCATACTTAATGCTTACTTGTAATTTTATCTTGATTTCAGAATGTGGTTAACGGTGTAAATCCTAAAAGCATTAAAGGTATCGGCTTTGATGCAACTTGCTCTTTAGTGGCATTAGACAAGGACTTCAAACCATTGGCAGTGAGTGATTCTGACAACAATGAACAGAATATAATAATGTGGATGGACCACCGGGCACATGCTGAAGCAGACTTCATAAATAACACTAACCATGAAATATTAAAATATGTTGGAGGCAAAGTCAGTTTGGAAATGGAAATACCAAAGCTCCTTTGGATAAAGAAACATCTACCGAACAGGTGGCCTGAATTTGGATACTTTTTCGACCTCCCTGATTTTCTAACTTGGAAAGCTACCGGATCCTTGAGCAGATCTCTCTGCTCTTTAGTCTGTAAATGGAACTATGAGTGTACAGTTGATGGGAAACAAGGATGGAATGTAGATTATTTGCATAAGATTGGGTTGGCTGACTTGATAGAGGATAATTTTAAAAAGATTGGTTCCCAAGTGCTAATGCCTGGGGAATGTTGTGGAGGCCTCTCTGTAGATGTTGCTAATCTACTAGGTTTATTACCAAACACGCCGGTGGCTACATCTATTATTGATGCCCATGCAGGAGGTCTGGGCATGATTGGAGCTGATGGGGGAGAAATAAACACAGATATGTCAACCCGTCTTGGTCTTATCTGTGGGACTTCCACATGCCATATGGCTGTGAATAAGAAACCTATAATGGTACCTGGAGTGTGGGGCCCATATTTCAGTGCAATGGTTCCTAACATGTGGTTGAATGAAGCCGGGCAGAGTGCCTCGGGAATGTTATTAGATCATGTCATCTCAAGCCATCCTGCTGGAATTGAACTATTGAAAAAACACAGTGCTGGATCGTATGTATCATTTTATTTCTATGGATATACTTGGTAAAATATCGTCTACAGATTCCTTATTCTGTGCACAGAATTAAAAATAAGTATATCATTTTTCTCTATTTTTATGTTTCAGGTTACGTAATCATTTGAAAGATGTCTTGATTAAATTGTCTAATACTCAGGGAGTTTCTAACATTAACCTACTGACGAAAGACTTCCATATGTGGCCTGATTATCACGGAAACAGATCCCCCCTAGCAGACTCACTAATGAAAGGAATGATAAGTGGACTTGCTATTGACAACAGCGAAGAAAACTTAGCATTGCTGTATCTTTCTACATTGCAGGGATTGTGTGTAAGTGACAAAAAGGCAACTAAAATGAATTATTTTTACTGTTGTTAGGAACCTTTTAAATGACTGATTTCGTTTTTTTTCAGTATGGCACACGCCATATCATCGATGCTTTAGTGCTGGCTGGGTACAATCCATTTCAGTCGCTGCTTATTTGTGGAGGTATAACAAAAGACCCTCTATTCATCCAGATACAGGCTGATGCTACTGGCCTGCCTATCATGAAACCTCACGAAAAGGATTCTGTTTTGGTTGGTGCAGCCATACTAGGAGCCTGTGCTTCCCAGTATTTCAAAAATATGGATGAAGCTATCAAGTGTATGGGTGGAGCTGCAGAAGTAGTTAGACCCAATCTAAACATTAAGTTGTACCATGATAAGAAATACAGTGTGTTCCTCCGAATGTTTCAAGATCAATTAGCATACAGGTCACTTATGAAATAAGCACAATAAAATTTACAGTCATATTGATTAGGAATAATAATTGAGCAAGGGTTATATTTTGTAAAGAACAGAAGATAAAATAAATTAACTTTATTATTTTTTGTAGATAAGAATTTTTAACAAATCCAAATAATTTCATTTAAAAGGTAGCAAATTATAAGAATGTTAAAGGTGAAAATCAGTGGGCTCAAAGCTCTTTGATTTGGTAGGAAATTATCTATAAATTAATGAGTATGATTATAATATCAAATAGTAAGTACATACACAAAGCAGCGCGCACGATTCGGAACAGCCAAAGCTGCGGTGATGGCGATAAAATGTTTTTTTGACATAAACGCACAATAATCGATTATACGAGAAATTAATCTGACAATGATTTAAAATCTTATCTAAGTGCGATCTGGATAAATAATGCTGTACTTGGCTCCGTCTGTCGTAACCCCAACATCCCACAAGGAAGCAAGCAAGTCCTACATGAGCCCAAAGAATAGGCCAACCAAAAAATAATCGCAGCCCGCGAACATTTCAACACAATCTCAATAATGATTATGATGACATCGGTCGGTATCTTGTCGGTATTCAAAACACTGACTGGCACTTGACAGTTTGCTTGCTACTTTTTGTTGGCAATCGAATTTAGTATGGCTCGCCCGAGCAGAGCACGGGTTTCCGTTCACAATTCAAAAACGTGCCCGAAATTTTACCCGAAGCGAAGCTTCTTTTATCTTTACTTTTTTGTATAGCTGCTGGCAATCGAATTTAGTATGGCTCGCCCGAGCAGAGCACGGGTTTCCGTTCACAATTCTAAAACGTGCCCGAAATTTTACCCGAAGCGAAGCTTCTTTTATCTTTATCACGTTACAAAGTTAGATAAAGAGATAAAGCTTGCCAAAAAAGAGTGGGGTCGCCACTTTCGCAATTTAGATATCTTAACTTAAACAAGAATTTTGCAAAAGCTTTTGAAAATAAAATCAAATTACTTGAATAATAATAAAAGATACATGCAGATGGCTCGAAACGTAGCAGATTTGTGAAACAAGCAATGTCTTTATCTTATCGAGACTGCCCTTGACCGAGTGCCGAAACTGTCACGGGCGACAAAAGTTTCCTGTGTCACACCTTTCACCCCCGCTGACACAAATTTGGTCACAGAGATTCCAGTTATTAGTTACTACTTCCACGTTTCTATCTATACACACTGTGGTAATGTTGGTACGAATGTTTTTATTTCATGTCCTGGGTTCATCTGAAAAGTTTTTTTTTTACTTTGGCAACACAACTAAAACGTCTTCGTTTGGGCGAAGTGGTGGTTGCAGATGGACAACCAGTTTTATAAACGCTTACAAACTCAATTGACTTTATTTTGCCCACACGATGATAGGTTTTTCAGTAATTATTACATATTTAGTAACTTGTAAACTAGAATTATTATCTTAAACATAGTATTTCCGGACTGTCAATATTGACAAGCAGGTAAGCATAACCCGGTTAAGTTACGTTTACGTGTAGCTGTCTTACATCTCGCTACAGAATGGTTACAATTCTTACTTGGTTGGTTAATGTAGATCAATAGTTTGATGCTAAACTTTCGTAGGTAATTAAATATCTTTGATAGTTTAATTTGATCCATGTTTTTAGTCCAGGATGTCTAAGCGCAGCGCTGATGATGGGGGCAATGGCAGCAGCCAGCCTCCGATCAAGAAGGTTCACTTTGAACCTCATCTTATTGGGCCTGTGTCCACTCTGGAGGAAATGGACATTAAAGTCCTTCAATTCCAGAATAAAAAGCTAGCTCAGGTAATGTATGGCACATTGGTTATGTTTACTTTCAATCAGCTAATCACATATAATATAATTGAGAATATCAAAATCAGCTGTTAAACACCTCAATAAACAGTCATGTTAAACATAACAGGTTTTGGACCATAGTAAACCAAATATCAATGTTATTCTTGGCTTATTTACATTTTCCAATGTTCAGAGCATGATCTGATATGCATTGATTGGTATATATTGATTGGTAAAATACAGAAAGACACTGATACTTTAATTAGTGAAAGTATCTCATGAAAATACTATTTGTCACCCCTGGAAGTGTAATTTGATGCCAATAACCAATGTAAAATGAATGTTGACAGAGAATAGAGCAGCGCCACAGGTGTGAGGCTGAGTTGCGAGCCAGAATCGAACAGCTAGAGAAGCGGCAGACCCAGGATGACGCTGTGTTATGTGTTGTCAACCGCTACTGGAATTTACTTAACGAGGACATCAGGGTATTGCTACAGAGATTTGATGCTGAGACTGCAGACGAATCAGAAAACAAAAGTAACCTTTTTTCATTAAAAGTTTCTGAAAAACAACTGAAAAATGTCCTCTGGTCATCAAAATGACAATAACAGTTACAAATCTTCTAGTTTGGAATGTTTGACAGTCTTATTGATAAGGTTATACTTTTCAGATGAGAATGAAGCAACAACATCATTTCTCATGCAGTTATCAACATGGGACAAAGAAGAATTAGATGCCCAGTTAGCCAACAGAGTCCAAGTCAGCAAGCGTGCAGTGGCCAAGGTGCTGCAAGCATTTGACCGCCTGCAGCAGAGGAATGACAAAATATGGAGAGCTATAAAAGGCGAAGGAGATGGTAAAATAGATTCATGAACTACTACCACTTCTACAGAGATAATTTTCAATGGACATGAAACCTGGCTCATCTTTATAAGTGTACCAAAGAATACATATAATATGTAGTATCACAAACTAAAGTTAAATCTTTGTAAATTCTAAAGTTAAAACTTGTTTTCTTAAGCAAGCTGCTAAATTGGTCGTTTTAGATTCACAAACAGTAATTCTCTTGTTAAAACTCTGCTTTTAACTTTGAGGTCTGTGAACAACAGTATGAAAATAGCTGTACATATACATACCTATTGAATTTACTTCTATATTTAAATACAATTTTTTTTCTTTTTTTTCTAGCCTATTTGAATGTCCCACTGCTGGGCAAAGGCCTCTCCCGTGACCTTCCAACTCCCTCTATCTTCGGCCATTGTAGGCCAGTTGTTGTTGAACGTTGAACGTGAAATACAATTAGGACTGTCATATTGTATCCTGTGACAGCCCATTCTTTTTAACTTGCCAACCTAATTTATTGATGTAGCATATGTTTAATGGTACACTATTTTGTAACTATAACCCTAAATAACCATGTTATCCTTTTTCTGTCTAAGTGTGTGGTCCTATAACCAGTCTCTTCAGATCAGCTGATTAGCAGACTCATACTAATATAACAAATGCGAAAGTAACTCTGTCTGTTTGTTACATTTTCACACTTCAACTTTTTTATATGACATTTGGTATGGAGATAGTTCTGGTTGAGACCAGCTACTTTACATCCTGGGAAAATGCATAGTTTCTGCGGGAACGCGAAAAACGGTGAAGTCGCGGGCAGAAGCATATACTACGCTCGTCACTTTTAGCGTCAGCATCCGTATCTACAAACTTTTATGAAAATGCATGTAGCTCACAGTAATTCGTTGACGCAGAAAGCGCGCCAGCGCCGTCCCTGGACGAGGTGGTCCGCGCCACGAACCAGGAGGTGACGCAGGAGAACAGGAGGCTGCAGGCACTGTGCACCGCCCTGCACGAGGCGCACCACGCCATGACGCTGCGGGCGGCGCAGCGCCAGGACGCCGTCAACAGCCGCGACACCGAGAACGCCGAGCTCAAGAACCAGATCGACGATCTGCAGTACGAGCTGCTGAAGGTAAGGAGAACAGGAGGCCGCAGGCACTGTGCCCCGCCCTGCACGAGGCGCACCACGCCATGACGCTGCGGGCGGCGCAGCGCCAGGATGCTGTCAACAGCCGCGACACCGAGAACGCCGAGCTCAAGAACCAGATCGACGATCTGCAGTACGAGCTGCTGAAGGTAAGGAGAACAGGAGGCCGCAGGCACTGTGCCCCGCCCTGCACGAGGCGCACCACGCCATGACGCTGCGGGCGGCGCAGCGCCAGGATGCTGTCAACAGCCGCGACACCGAGAACGCCGAGCTCAAGAACCAGATCGACGATCTGCAGTACGAGCTGCTGAAGGTAAGGAGAACAGGAGGCCGCAGGCACTGTGCCCCGCCCTGCACGAGGCGCACCACGCCATGACGCTGCGAGCGGCGCAGCGCCAGGATGCTGTCAACAGCCGCGACACCGAGAACGCCGAGCTCAAGAACCAGATCGACGATCTGCAGTACGAGCTGCTGAAGGTAAGGAGAACAGGAGGCCGCAGGCACTGTGCCCCGCCCTGCACGAGGCGCACCCCCAAGCTGCTCAAGGTAAAAAGCGACTGTGAAAAATACGGCTTGTTTATCTTCTTACGTCGTTTAAGTGCCTTTCTGTCTATCTGTCTATACATAGCTTGTCTTCAGAAGTAATGGACAGATTTGCATTTGCATGCAGATTTCACAGGAAATGGAGTATTTGTATTGGTTCCACAGGGATAAGTTGCAAGGCACAGTGAGTACTTTACTACGTGGCAAACAAGCTATCTGCAATTTGAGAGTAGCCTTTACAAACAGTGTGGTTCTGGGATGCGTTCGTTTTATTAGATTACTAAATCCATGTAGATTTTAATGAACTTTAATTTAGCTGTGAACTGTAGGTACTGAAATCATTTTGGTTAGCTAATCACATGTCAGCTCTATTCTTTTGTTTAAATTATGAAATGAATCAGTTCTAGGAAAGAAGTATTGTTCGATTGTTACACTTAACAATAGATGATAAGATAAATCTTTGCAGTGAACAATAATTACTGTCTACAGTTCATCTTGGCATTAAATAGATATGTTGTAATTACATATTTCGCAATATACATTTATGATACTATTTACGTCCCACTGCTGGGCAAAGACATCCTCTTATCACGAAAGAGGCGATAGGATTAGAGCTACAGTCCCCACGTCGGCCCAATTTAGATTGGGGACTTTACACACATTTTTGAATTATTCGCAGAAGCATGCAGTTTTCCTCACAATGTTTTTCTTCACTTTAAAAGTCAGTGGTAAATTCAATTTGAATTTCGCACATAAGTGAACGAAGTGCGGGCCAGTTTTCAAAAACATTTTGCAATGACGGTACAGTAAAAAAAGTTAATTGTATAGTCAGCAGCAGAAGTAGATAAGCTGTCCAGGTGTTCAAAATGACCTACACACGCCCTTAACGTCTTAAGAATAAGGTCGTGTGTAGGTCATTTTGAACACCTGGACAGCTTATCTACTTCTGCTGCTGACTGTACTCACCGTCAGCACGTAATACTCAAATCTCATGCCAGGCTTTTAAACCCATCCATCACTTTAGCCAAAAGACGTTCACTGCTGGACATGGTTCTTCCCCAAAACTCAACGCACTACTGACACTTCTTACAAGTGCCATCGGCCATCAGTTAAGTGTTATAAGCTACACCCAAAGTTCATCCTTTCAATCTCATTGGTAGGTAGAGGTTTGAACGAACTGGTTTTCCGCAACTCGACGTCTAATCTAGTTCTTTTAGATTCTCCCATATTTTTTTCTTTCTAAACCTTTCTTGAATCACAGACAATAAAACAAAAAAAACCGGCCAAGTGCGTGTCGGGCCACGCGCAAATTATAGGGTTCCGAAGTTGAGGATGCCCGCAGTACCTTTCTAAGACTTATTAGCATCTAGCTAGCCTGTGTTATGACGTGCCCGCCCGACGCCCCTGCCGCTCGAGAAAAATCATCATTATACGTTGGTCGACTATTACTCGTAAGTTTGTACAGCCTACTTAGCTCTGATAGTTTTCCTTTCAACTACGTTATATATGCCACAACCGTGATTTTTTTCAGCCATCCAAATACCACCATTTAGCTGGCAGGGGGGGGGGGACACGTGACTCTAACAAAAAATAGCACTTTAAAGCTTAATATTTCACAAACGCATCACTTAATCAAAAAATGGTTTTAACAAACCCACAATATTTTTTTAAGACCTATTCAACGATATGCCGCACCATGGGGTACGCAAGAAAAAAAAATTACATCCCCACTTTACGAGTAGGGGAGGTACCCTATAAAAAAATATATTTCAAAATTTTATTGTACCACTTTGTCAGCGTAACTAATATGCATATTCATGCCAAATTACAGCTCTCTAGACC
>OZ020278.1:11045647-11067884 GCA_963971205.1 Aethes cnicana | reverse complement strand
GACGTGGCCGCCGAGCTGGAGGAGCACAGGGGAGCTGGCCACCAACGCCCTGGCCGAGCTCGACCGGCTGCACCGGCAGCACCGCGACGCGCTCAAGGAGGTCGAGAAGCTCAAGATGGACGTGAGTGGAGATGGAGTATTTGTACCTGTTCCGCGAGGACAAAGTCGTAGGGTACAGCGAGTACTTTATTGGCATGTTGGAAACGAACTGACGGCAATTTGAGAGTAGACTTTTCAAACAAAGGGGGAGCACTAAAGCAATGCTTCATTTCACCGCAGTATCTGTGGCATCATTTGGGGAAGCAAAGGGAATAGGGAATGTCAACGAACTTTAAATATAGCTACTTAAAGTTCAGTTTCAACGCCGTGACGTTTCGTTTTGACGTTCCCTATTTCTATACGCCTTCCCTTTGCTTCCCGAATGAGGCCCCTGTCCTGTTTATAAGGTTGTACAAACGACGCGCAACCCACATGATCTTTTTGGCACTACAGTACTGACTGTCAGTTTAAACAAAATATCAATGTCATGTCACCTGCTACCTAGCTCCTACGTCATGTGTAGCCATGGGGCGTCTCGGCAGTTTTTTCGACATTGCACCACCATAGCCATTCGCAACAGACTATTCAACTCCCCACCGGTAGGCATAGTGCTCCTCATATCACAAATGGAATTGAGCTTTAGTCCTCACGAAGGTACAAACAAGGCTTCAAACAAAACCTAGACAGCGTTCTGTTTTGAGGGAAAGTAAATGACTGACTCACCAAGACCCCCCCCCCCCTCTTCCCCTATAACACTATGTCAGATTGAGCTTAACTACTTCACCCTAGGTCTAAACACCACTACTGCTACTACTACAGCCTATTTGCGTCCCACGGCTGGGCACAGGCCTCCTCTCATCACGAGAGGGTTTGGGCTAAAATCCCCACGTGGGCCCAGTGCGGATTGGGGACTATACATAACACTAAACGACTCACATAGGGTGATATTGCTGGCTTCAGATCCGCCAGCTGCCGGAGTCGGTGATAGTGGAGACGACGGAGTTCAAGTGCCTCCAGAGCCAGTTCTCGGTGCTGTACAACGAGTCCATGCAGATGAAGACGGCCCTCGACGGACACGCGGCTGCAGCTGCAGAACGCCAAGAACCTGCACATGCGCCAGATCGAGATGATGGAGGTGGGTTCACGGCACCACTCTTGGACTCTAACTCTGGACGCACATAGTATAAAACAAAGTCGCTTCGCTGTCTATGTGTGCTGAGATCTTTAAACCTACGCAACGGATATTGATGCGGGTTTTTAAAATAAATAGAGTGATTCAGAGGCAGGTTTATGTATATAATTTCTTATAGTTTAACGGCTCAATTCCCGCGGGAACGCTGTAATCGAATTTCACGCGGACGAAGTCGCGGGCAGAAGCTAGTTTATAAGAAACTATAACTATCTAAACTAACAATAAGTCTGTAGAAGAAGTCGCGTCTGAAACTTGAAAATTAAGAGAAACTATCAAGTCGAGGGAACTATATAAACGATAATGAACACAAAATAACGATTTTTAGAAAAATTGTTTGTATATATGTCCGGATTTAACTCGAAAACTACTGGATGGATTGTAACAGAATTCGGTATTGGGTAGTTTATAACACTGGTCAACAAATAGGCTACTTTTTATCCCGAAAAAATGCATAGTTCCCGCGGGAACTCGATAACCGAATTTCCACGCGGGCGAAGTCTCGGGCAGAACTACCTATATGTATAGATCATCGGGTACGTAAATTCTAAGTCTAAGCGGGACGAAGTCGCGGGCATAGGCTAGTAAGTGATAAATATAATAAAAAATGTCGCTGCCTGTATGAATATATTAAGCGCCTTCTAAATATTGCGCGTATACAGAGCCTTTTCGATGTACGCCGCAATGTAACGAGATTGGCGGCATGTATAAATTACCCTTGTCTCTAGTTGCATGAAGAAAGTTAACGTCCGTTAAATATGACGCACTGTTTGCCTTTGATGCCTGAATTACTATGAACAAATGTTCAGTAACGCCGGCTAAGCAAAAGTCTCAAGTAACAGTCAGTAGCGCCCTGGCACTGAAAACATACTCGTAGCAATCTCCTTTTGTAATTATGCCACATCCATACTATATCTATACTTAATATTATAAATGTGAAAGTGTGTCTGTTTGTTTGTTTGTCCTTTCTGCACGTCGCAACGAGTGGACCGATTTGGATGAAATTTAGTATGGAGATAGTTTGAGACCCGGGAAATAATAACATAGGATACTTTTTATCCCGATATTTCCACAGGTAAAACCAATTGTTCAATACTTCTATCACTATAACTGTCTATATGTATAGTATCATTGGGTACGCAAATTCTAAGTCTACGCGGGACAAAGTTCGCGGGCATCGGCTAGTCGCATATAATTGAAGAGTTGCTACTGCCTATCAGTAACTACTACTACTACATGTCAATAACCAAAACTTTAGAATCACCATTTCAGCCAAACTTCAAACTTTAAAATTTCAAATTTCAGAGTGAAGAATTAGCTCGACAGAAGGCTCTAAGAGCCGAAATGATCCAACTAGAAGACGTTCTAGGTCAGTTAAGGAAAGAATACGAAATGCTAAGGATCGAATTCGAGCAGAACTTAGCGGCGAACGAACAGACCGGCCCCATCAACAGAGAGATGAGGCATCTCATCACGTCGCTCCAAAACCATAATCAGCAGCTGAAGGGCGAGGTACATCGGTACAAGCGGAAATATAAAGATACTAGTCAAGAATTAAATAAGGTAATTTTTTCTACTGTTGTCTGTTACACAAGGAGGACTGTTCCTCCTCGTAACTGCCCTTTGGACTGTTCCTTCGGGCAGTTGGCCTCATAATTATAATTTCAGCTGATAGACGTCCACTGCTGGACATAGGCTTCCCGAAGGCTGTCCACTCAGACCGGTCCTGTCATCGCTCCATCTTGTTGGAGGCCTACAGCTTGTGTCCCGGTTCACTTACATAATACAGTTGGCCTAATTGATGAAAATCACATACAGTTCATAGCGCAACCAGAAAACCTCTAAAGCAAATTATTTGTACAGTAATAGAAGAGGTATAGAAAGGAAAACGTGGGTGTGTTCTGTGTGAAATCCCTATTACTGACGCCTTCAATCAAATCGTTTTGTTCGTAATCGATCTTAATCTCGCATGGCTTACTTTACGCCATGGCATCGTCCTTTAGGTACGTGAAGCTTAAATAAATCACGAAATATTACAAGTCCAGTAACTAGTTAGAAGAGAGGTTAGTTAAAAGATGTCGATGGTAGGATCTGATACAGGGTCCGTCCGGGTGGCAACCTCCATATTAGCCGCTGAGCTGCCGAGCCGGTGAAATTACTAGCATAGAGGCATACAATCTTAGTCCTTGATCTTTGCAACGCTTTTGTAATTTTTTGATTCGATATGTCCATGGGCCGCAGAGGCCTTTGATGATGATGATGATGATGATGATGATGATGGTGATGATGTCCAGGTGCGCAAGGAGCTGGAAGAGGCGGGCGCGCGCGGCGCGGGCGGCGACGCTCCCGACGACAAACCGATCGCCGTCAAGAAAGAAGAACCCGAGCCGGAGGTACCAGATATAACTTGTTTTAGAACAACACATGGATGCATTTGTCCAATTTGTCCTCTTGAAAGTCGACTCTTACGAGGAAAAGGGATGCAAGGTGCGTGAGCGCTCTGAGCGCGATTCGGAACGCAGCCTGTGAAATATCTGACGGACACCAGTGAAGTGAACTGTCATTGTTGCGCATTTATTTGCATTGCATTAAGTACATCTGAAGCGAGTAATGTCATTCGAGGCTTCTTTTGTCTTTTTGTTTTGTTTTTGTATTGACAAGCCTTTTTTAAAAGTCGTGGTGGCCTAGTGGTTCGACCTACCGCCTCTCATGCCGAGGGTCGGGGGTTCGATTCCGGCTCGCACCTCTAAGTTTACTTACGTGCGAAATTAAATTTGAGTTTACCATGAGCTTTTTTCGGTGAAGGAAAACATCGTGAGGAAACCTGCACGCCTCTGCGAAGTAATTCAAAGATGTGTGTGAAGTCTCCAATCCGCACTGGGCCCGCGTGGGGACTATAGCCCAAACCCTCTCATGATGAGGGGAGGCCTTTGCCCAGCAGTGGGACGCATATAGGCTGTAGTAGTAGTACAAGCCTTTTTAGCCACAAATTTTCGTCACAGTGTTAGTTCCACTTATTAGAGGGTCCATATTCCGTCGACCAAAGAGTATGGTTGCATATTGCGCCGCCGACTTCGCATCCGCTAGTTGGCGCTGTCGTCGTGCACACTTCCAATTCTTTTACATAAATGTTAAAAGTAACGTAAACATGCAGTAAATAAAAAAAAGAGACCAATAATAGTGTATTTCTTTGGCACGCTCTATATCCTAAACAGCTTGCTGTTTATAATAATTCATAATTCATTTATTTCTTGCAACCATGGTACTGTTTACAGATGTTGATTTCAATAAATGATTCGGCATGGACCCTGCTAGGGCGAACCAACAATTTGACAATTTAAAGTAAACTAAATGTCACATTTCGATTCGTCATGATTGTGAGATTTACACTGTTATCAAAAGTTCGTATAGATGCCGGCACGGATTTTGAGCGGTGAGTAAATGTTGAGGGGATGTCTGCATGTTTACGACTGAAGGGCCAATAAGCGTGCGCGCACAACAAAGCGCCCGCTTCGTCCCGCGCCCCTCTGCCGATGAGACCTTATTTTCGACTTCTGCGCATCGAAGGCCACTGCTCAAGCACAAGGCGGACAAGGCCTACAAAAGCATGATTTCGAACACAATTCGAATGAAGTGTCAATGTTTGCGTGCGAGGACTTCTGTACACTTGTAAATGTGTGTGTGTACCACTACGCGGGCCAGTGATCCACTCTCCATTTCCAGATGAAACAAATGATGACGGTAAGGGCGAGTTGGGCGCGAGTTGCGCTCCGGCTAGATTCAGGCGGTTGATTCCGTGGCCATTCTGTATGTAGTACTATTAAATATTCTGTGGCTCAAGGCCCGTGCCTGTATTTTTAAATCGAGTTATTGTAAATTGAGATCGATTCCGAAGTATTGTCTAACTGTGATACCTGTCTGTCCGTTAGCAGGCGAGCTGCCCGGGCGAGGAGGGCGGCAGCGGCGGCGCGGACGCCAAGTCTCTGGCGGCCAAAGAGCACAGCCGCGCCAAGCTCCAGGAGCAGGACCTCCTCATTAAAGACCTCAAGCAGCAGCTCAAGTGAGTCACAGCGGCAGCGTAGTCCAACTGGTATACAACAGTTTATGGCGAAAATTCACTTAACGTCGGGTTTCACATCGTCTTTTGTTGTTAAATATGAAAGGATCAGATAACAAAGAGATATAATAAAACTGATCGAAATGTATGATACACTTCGGTGTACTTGTTTGGTCGCAGTATGTTTTGGGGCTACGTTATCGTTTTACAACCCTTTGAAAACAATGAAACAACAGATGTAGGGGATGATCGGTTTTTTAAAGTGTATTTTAGCCGTATTAACAGACATGTTTTATATTTTGAATGATTTTACCCCTTGAGGCTTTAAAATAGGTCATCAATAATCGATTGGCAATGCACCGGTGATGCCTGGCAAGTATCCCTAGGCGGCGGTAATCACTTACCATTAGGTATATATTATTCACGCAATGGCGAGATGGGAAAAAACCGGAAGCGGCACGCTAAAGGAAAATGATTTACAAGGCCTATCCGATAGGGAAGATAATAAGCTTCTGCAAGGCTACAGGAAGGAAGGTTCAACGGGGCGACGGCGCCGGGAGCGGATAACCCTTAATCCCAGGGGAGACCGGGGAAACGGGGAAATGGTTCCAAAAAGAGGACCGATCACTCGACACCGGGCAGGCGTCCCCTTTTGTGTATTTATAATAATAACGAACTTTTACCAGCGACTTCGTGCGCAGGGAGTTTAACACTATATTTCCAAATCCCTTTTTCCAGGATTTTTTTAAAATCTTTTCCGGGATTACGGGATTCCCGTTATTCCCGGGGTTACTGGATTTGTGGGATTCCTATCCACAGTCCTGTTTCGGGGTCCCTCTAATGAATTTCCGGGATATCCGGGATAATAGGTAGCCTATAGCTTATTCCAGGTTACAAACTATCTGTTTGCCTAATTTCATGCAATTTGGTTGAGCCGATTTTGCGTGATTGAGCAACGCAAACTTTCAGCTTTATTATATTAGTAAGATAATGTTTTCTTTATCAGGAAAGCGGTGAACGAGCAGAAGGAGTTGAAACTCCTCCTGGACATGTACAAGGGCGTCAGCAAGGAGCAGAGAGACAAGGTGCAGCTGATGGCGGCGGAGAGGAAGGCGCGCCAGGAGCTGGAGGACCACCGCCAGAAGGCCAAGATGATGCAGGTGAGGGGGAGAGACTGTATTCGCTATTTGCAGTGGTGGGGGAGACGAAAACGATCGCAGCGTGTGACATAGCCAAATATGAAAACTCTGACGAACACCAGTGAAGTGAACTGTCACTATTGCGCATTTATTTGCATTGCATTAAGTACATCTGGAGCGTGAGCATCTGAGGCTTCTTTTGTCTTTATCTCTCGTTATGAGGTTAGATAAAGAGACATACAAGCCTTTTAGCCACAATTTTTCGTCACAGTGTTGAGGTACATAGTCCGTCGACCAAAGAGTATGGTTGCATATTGCGCCGTCGACTTCGCATTCGCTAGTTGGCGCTGTCGTCGTGCACACTGCCAATGGTAGGGAACAGTAGATTGTATGACTAGGGTGCAAAATGATATATTTTATTGCGGGTGACGCAATTTCTGTGCGTTGTATATCAATTACGCTATAATCGACAGGAGAGTAAGCGGGAGAGGCGGGTTGCGGACGAGGACGCTCTCCGCAAGATCAAACAGCTGGAGGAACAGAAGTACGAGCTGCAGAAACAGCTGTCGTGCGCCCGGCCGAGCGCCGACCCGCTGCACGCCTTCTCGAGACCCTTCGCCGGCTCGCAGGTACTCACACACAAACACACACACACACACACACACACCATACACCCGCCACAGTTGGAGTCGATGAAAATGATATTTTTTATCAAATTTAGCATGTTAAAACCGTGGTGGCCTAGTGGTTCGACCTACCCCCTCAGAGGGTCGGGGGTTCGATTCCGGCTCGCACCTCTAAGTTAACTTATGTGCGAAATTCAATTTGAATTTACCACTGAGCTTTTCGGTGAAGGAAAACATCGCGAGGAAACCTGACACGCATCTGCGAAGTAATTCAAAGATGTGTGTGAAGTCCCCAATCCGCACTGGGCCGCGTGGGGACTATAACCCAAACCCTCTCGTGATGAGAGGAGGCCTGTGCCCAGCAGTGGGACGCAAAATGACTGTAGTAGTAGAATTATGTTACAGAATACATAGCGAGTGACATGTTTAACCTGGTCGTCTACTGGTACCCTCAGGAGGAGGAGGCGCTGCTGAACGAGATGGAGGTGACGGGGCAGGCGTTCGAGGACATGCAGGAGCAGAACTCGCGGCTCATCCAGCAGCTGCGCGAGAAGGACGACGCCAACTTCAAGCTCATGTCCGAGCGGATCAAGGCCAACTCGCTGCACAAGCTGCTGCGGGAAGAGAAACAGCTGCTGCAAGAGAAAGTACGTTAAATAGAGGGTGTATTAGGTCGAGGACAGCAGCAGCAGAACTCGCGGCTCATCCAGCAGCAAGAAAAATTATGTTGCGCGAAGACATATCTGTGTAGCAAGAAACAACTTTGGAGGCGCGTGGATGAAACAATAATTTAGCGATTTAAGTGCTTCGCCGCGCGCCTTCCAAGTTGTGTCGTGGTATATATATATGTATATACCTACGCGCGCGCCAAGATTTTAACCATCCGCAGCATAAGAAACTGTAAATTAGGACAATGGACAAGAATACGCAAAGCTCGACTCAGATGGCGCTGCAAACGCTTGACCCAAACCAAAACCCAAACACTGCAGCTGTCAAATTTTTACGGGTTTTTTTGTTGAAAATTTTAAGTAGATTTGTTTAAAATTGTTAAATATTGACCGCAATTTTAATTCTGGTTCAGTTATTTGTGATGAAAATGAAGACATCCCAATGCAATTATACCTGCCCCAGATACATACCAAGTCTTTCGGAAATACGTGTCGTCCGTTCTCATTGCATCCTGGAACTGCACAGTGCGGATTTTTTAATAATTTGAGTAAACCAATTACAACAAATATTTCTCTATGTAATTGACAGATGGTTTGGGTCAAGCGATTGCAGCGCTCCTAGTGGCCAAATTATGCAGATTTCTTGTCTATAGGCAGCTATTTTCCTAATCTCGGCATCATCATGATTTTAGGTCTAATGACCTTTCTGACCAGGTCATAAAATCTAGACAATGAGGGCTATTTGTTTATTTATTGGCCCCGTACTTTAGCTCAACTGTTAGTAAATATCACTGTGACATTGAATTTTCCGAGACCTCAGTGTTGCCAATGAGGGTCACCGCGAGTGAAAAACCCGCTAGGTCCCTCCAATCACCGCCTCGATCGCAGTCTCCGACGCCAGTGACACCCCTCTCAGCAAAATGATGTTGGTCTTCATTTAGCATATCATATGCTGCACTTCACGCGACATAAACGCTTCTTGCGCGATAGCCCTCATTGTTATTAGCCATGACAATGGTCGCAGGTGGTGACCCGCGACCAGCAGATCGAGTCGATGGGCGCGGTGGCGCGCCGGCTGGAGGAGAAGGAGCGGCTGCTGCAGAGCACGCTGTCGGCCGTGGAGAAGGAGCTGCTGCTGCGCCAGCAGGCCATGGAGATGCACAAGCGGAAGGCCATCGAGTCGGCGCAGTCGGCCGCCGACCTCAAGCTGCACCTCGGTAACTGACTCACGCAAATACCTATCATTTATATAAACCCGAAACTTCGTCAGCAACAAATTTCATACTAAATTTCCGCCACCTTTCTACCCCCTAACTAAAGGGTTGATTTCCGGAATACAAAGTCCTATACATCCTCTATACAGGGTCAAGCAAAACTTTGTGATGATATTTTAACCACAGTATCAGTTATCGATTCTAAGCATGTATTTTGGGTTTGTAATTTTTTGAGTTGGAAAAAAAGCATGGCCCAGTATGGTATTCAGGTATTGCTCACATCATCAATCTCGTAGTTTTTCTCCTTAGTGGCGGAGCCAGAATTTTCTTACATATCAAGTCCAAATTGCCAATTTTGTATTTTGTTGTGTTTACAGAAAAGTATCACGCTCAAATGAAGGAGGCACAACAGGTGGTCGCGGAGAAAACGAGCGCTCTGGAAGCGGAGGCGTACAAAACGAAGAGATTACACGTGAGCGCATTCACTATTAACAATTTTGCTGGCTCCATTAATTTGGCTAATCTCCATTATATGTAGCTGTTAGCTACATATAATGGAGATTTTTTCTCCAAATAGCTTTTGCCCACAATTTCCTACGCGTGGAATGTCACAAAGAACTTCCAAATTCCTTTCACCGTTTTCTAAAATACCTACTTTATTGGTCCTTCCCTACATTTTATATCTCATAGAGCGCTTGTATAATGATTCATGTCTTTATATCTAATAGTTTAGACCAGGTCTGTTAGTATTTATGGTATTATGAAGTAAATTAAGAGTTTACGCAGCCCTGTAACCATAAATATGTATATATGATCTTACAGGAGGAGCTAGCAGTTTTACGACGCAAGGCGGAACGAATGAAGAAAATGGAACAAGCTGGCAGCAGCATGGACGAGGTGCTGCTGGAAGAGATCCGCGAGTACAAGGAGACGCTCACCTGTCCATCCTGCAAGGTAACAAATAAGGCTGGACCTACAATAGGGGGTGGTTTAAAAAGGCTGGCATTAACCTTTTACGCGCCAACGACGCATATATTGGCACCGCAGGTCCAACGCAAACGACCAATATATGGAGTGTGAAATGTGCCTTGGTAAGGAGCGCAATCTTATATGGCGAAACAGTTGAAAACGTGTCCAGCGGATTTGATAAGCAACAAAACAAAACACTCTCCTCATAACCGTTTTCGCCTCAGCAGCGCCATCTGAAGGCGCTACTGCAGACTATCCGCCTAGGTGGCTTGACACTTGTGGCGACCGCAGCGCCCCCAACCTACACGATTTGGTGTCCACTTTTGGAAGTATAAAGATAGCGCTCCTTTACTTCAACCCTCCATAGACCAATATATGCAATCCAAAAAAAAAACATGCTACATTCGCCCACGTAGGACTTTGCATATCTTATATCTCAAAACATTGCGACAGTACTACAAAAGTATTACAAAAGCCGCTATGTTTATTTCTTAACTAGCTTCTGCCCGAGACTTCGTCTGCGTGGAATTTGTTAATAGCATTCCCGCGGAAACTATGCATTTTCCGGGATAAAAAGTAGCCTATGTTGACCAGTGTTATAAACTACTCCCATACCAAATTTTGTTGCAATCCGTCCAGCAGTTTTCAAGGTAAATCCGGACATACAGACAATTTTTCTAAAAAATCGTTATTTTGTGTTCAGTATCGTTTATATAGTCCCCTAGACTTGATAGTTTCTTTTAATTTTCATGTTTCAGACGCGACTTCTTCTACAGATTTATTATTAGTATAGATGATCAGACTAGTTAACTTGTTTGTCTGTCACCAGGTGAAGCGCAAGGACGCGGTGCTGACGAAGTGCTTCCACGTGTTCTGCTGGGACTGCCTGCGCACGCGCTACGAGACGCGCCAGCGCAAGTGTCCCAAGTGCAACGCTGCCTTCGGCGCCAACGACTATCACCGCCTCTACCTCTCCACGTAGACTCCGCGCCGGATCCGACACAGGTACCGTCTACGCTTTGTCAACTTGGGTGCAAACACAACACCAGAAGTTAACCCGAGTCCCGTGAACAAACTGGCCCTTCGAGTCGCTCGTATGTCTAAAGAGGCCCAGCGTAATCGACTCCAACCATCTACTTCTAGCAAACTTGGTCACTATACACTAATAGACCAGAAAATCCGGTTCCGTTTACACCAAAGCTGGGTTTCGTCGCATTTTCTTCGTCTGCTCAGAGGGCCACATCTACTCCAGGCATCGTCAGTTATACTGATAGAGCAAAAATTAGCTAAATTCCGTCTACAGTAAAGGAGAAAGTTGCAAGATTGGAGTAGTTATGTTTTCACAGCCAGCCAAATCTTACCCTGGTTCCGTCTTCACCTCGTACAGAGGAAAGATGTTATAAAAAAGAACAAAATAGAAATGATACCAATACTCTAGACTCCGGAAGTCGCGTGTGTAGAAAAAAATCGAGAGAAAATACGCTTGCTAGGAGGATGTAAACACAACTTATCTGAAAGTAATGTAATGCTCACTGAGAAACGGAACCAGAGAGCGGCTATAATATGTATATAATAGCCGATATAAGGGCATTGAGGTACCTAAGCACTTGAACATCCACTAATGACGAATAGTTAGTTAATTTAAATGATCCTTTAGCAAAATTGCTAAACTGAAGGTCGTCACCGTAACGGTTTGAAGCGTCGCAGTCAGAGAACGGAATCGTTTGTTACATTTTTGTTCAATACCTGATTGCGACACGGATTAATCATTCATCACTGCCGTGATACGGGACTTCCTGCGGAAGAATCACAAGATGTATTTTTAGCTAAATCAAATCAATCATCAATTAAATGTAGCAACGTACTCCTGTCGATGCAATATCATGTTTATTTATTGCTATCGGAGAGTTAATTAATGTTATAAAGAGCTGTAAATTAATTCATATGATGTATCGTTTTGCTGTTCTAAGCTTAAGTTATAATTATAACCTGTGGTACTTGGAGTACCTGCACTAGTTGTATATGTTTTGACATTATGTGGACAATGTTATGTCAAACATCAGTACAGTATAATTTATTGTATTTATGTAAGGGTAACTTGGACTACCGTCAGTCGGGTTGCTGAATTCTAGGCGCTCGTCGGCCCGATGACGCGTGCGTCGCTCAGACGCATTAAAATCTTACAATAATAATAAGATAATACCATGATCAAGAGTAGACATGCTGTTATATCAGTTTAAATACTTGGGCGCATGTTGCCCAGCACCTTTTCGGGACCATTATATGTGGAGTTTGTAGTTCAATCACTTCGAAATGGAATGGGAAATGTAATACGACCTAAAGTTGCAAGTTATTTTCGTCAGATGTTGCGGCCATGGTTTGTGAGCCAAGTAGTGCTCCAACTTCAAGTGAAGTAATTAGATCTCACTATTACCTACGTATATGCTTACTGGAGAAACACCGGTTAGAGTGGTTAGCGTCAACGGGCCAGGCGAGACAACGTTATTCTGAATATAGTTGCTGCCGATATGTAATTGTAAAAGTGTTTCTCAAATAAAATAATAAATAACAAATTCGTTTTCTGACTTGCCAAATTAATTCAATTAACGTTAAATGACAAGAAATGCATTGTGAGTACGAAATGAATGTCAAATGACGGGTTTGATGCAATAAATATGTTATGTTTTTCATAGATACCGTTGACTACATAAATATAAAAGCACACGAAAGCCTCATTGATATATGTATGAGCTAACATACGATTACGTTGATCCGATGACCGACACGCACCGTTTACTAGTTCAATACAAATTAAAATGATTTATTTATATTTAATTTTAACAACTCTGTACCATTCGTAACTTGTACAATGAAAAAACATTGTTTTTTTTTTAGTAATGCACAATTGCACACGTTTTATACTCACGTGCAATTCTAAAACTAAGCTAATAAACAAATTCCTAATTAACTATTATTATATGTGTATCATTTAAAACGAATTTTCCTTCACCATAGGGTATTATAAGATAAAGGTAGTATTTATAAGTGATTTCGGTGAAGATCGTGGTTCGATAAGAATACTTTGTATTTTGAGACCTGTGATGAAAATGATTGCCGTAGACGTTTCATTCATTTCACTGTTATCGTAAAGTATTAAGGGGCATTCGATCCATCGCTAGTGCAAGGAAACTGAGTTTTAAAGTTTGTAGCATAAGTTATGGCGAGTCGGTTAACTGTTAATTTATTAGTTCCCTCTGTACTGGGGATGTTTTGTTATTTTCATCGAATAAAATCTGACCGTATTAAACAGGATATTTATGATGGTTGTAGTTCACACCACATACTACACATAGCACGATACAACTTAGTCCTTAGACTGCGCGCAATGAACCACCTTAGCTTAATCCGCCTTCGAAGTTATGTCGTGCTATACAAATGCTCTTCTTGTAACTGCTGATTTAATGTTTCATTCCTTAATGTAATAAAAAACAACTTTCCATTTGAATGTATATGAATTGCAAGACGCATGTCATGATAATCGCAAATGCATTTTGCAATCGTGTTGATGGCTGGCACACATGAGGTATTTATTGATTTTATATATTAGGTTTATCATGAAATCGAACAAGTGACTTTGGATTTTGTTTGAAAGATGTATTTAATAATTATACTGTATATTTAATGAGATGAAAGGTGTGTGTGGTTTGAGAGCGCGAATGTGTCTTGAATTTAGATACGAAGATACTTGATATATAATCATAAAGGTTCTTTCTTTCGCTCTGCCCACTGACTGATATATCTGTAATATAATTTTAGGATTAACTTTTTTTTGGGCCGACCGCAGTGCTTTAGGAATCATTTATTTTAAACATGCCATTATTGTTTTATGGAACTGGAAACAATGGAAACCTATACATTCGGTCAGCTTTTCCTATTTGACATTGTAAATTTTTATGGTCCTGCTACAAATCTTGAAAGTAAACATTATAGCACAAAGTTTTCTAAAATATCTGCCTATCTGGATTGTACATCGCTACCATTAGTATAGCACGACCCAACTTAGAAGACCATCGGCGAAGCACTTAAGCCTTTGATGCAGAGTCTATGATTGCTTAATCCGCGCACCTTCTAAGTTGGGTCGTGCTGTACATATAGCTACATCAAGCTGTCTTCAATGTTTGTCGTAGAATTAGTATCTCTACCAAGAAATTAGTTCTTGTAATATACGTCGTATCAGATGGCAGAATCCGCTAACATTTATTTATTGCCGATGTATGAAATTTATCTCAACAAACATGCCTGCGATAAAAGCAAATGTTCTGTATTTATTAGATAGTTTTGGCGGTTAGATACTGCTCTGTTATATCTGTTGCGGTATACCGGTTAGTTATTTTATTTAAAACCCCCTTGTAATCAAATCAATGTATTTTTATCCAGTAATATCTGACATTTGTTAAATGTGGTTCATGTAAAATAGCGTCTTTTCAAATTAACAGAAAGCGAAAGAGGTGAAATTTCTGGCATCTTCCATCTTAGGCCTCAGGGTAGGCAACGCATTCGAGATCTTATGGTTTATCGGGAATCATAGGATTTCGGTATTCATGGGCTGCAGTGACCACTTACCATCAGGTGGGCTGTGCGCTCGTTTGCCTATACCATTGATATAAAAAAAGCACTTATTATCATACCATTCGTATTTTACATATTGTGCAATCCTTGTTAGTCATTGTATGTAACTTTTTCTGTTAGAAAGGCTGAAAATCATTAATACAGAACTTACAGAAAGAATAGTGGAAATTTTGTAAAAAAAATAACCTTTAATTTTATGTTAATGGATATGTAAAATAAATGTCTCAAATAAAAACAATGTGAGTGTTTTCTTTCTTTGTCTTTCAAAATGTTCTTCTTTACCTCATAACATCTGTTTATTTATGACAAAGGTAGCGATGAATATCAACAATGTCGTCTCAATCGGTCTCTACATTGAGATGTTATTCCGTGTGTGTAAAGGATGGAATGACAGTAAAAAAGTCAGTATATTTCTCATTATTTATTTACACATTATTTACATCACATGATTTGATGATTTATTACAATTATTTGTATAGTAGCTGTAGCTATGGACAAAACAGGGCCATATAACATTGGAAGTCTTGAAATTATTTTGTAAATTTCATGAACTTAGCACCTAAAGCAAGCGATGTGGATGGACGAAGCTGTTCACTGACTGTCGAGGCTTTTGTACTATATAAATAAATGTTTACATATTTATCACCAAGCGGTAAAACCAACAAGGAAAAGAAAGTTTACGCAAAATTATTTTTATAGCGCCTTTGGAGACTTTGTCTACGTAAGGACTTAAGGCTCAATATTCCAAACTTGAACAACATAAATACAATATAATTATATCAGTCTCATGTCTTGCACTGCTGACAGTTAGCAAATTTAATCTAGCTCAGTACGAATACTTTTACGCAATCGCAAAAATACCATAAATTATCAGTGCAATGCCGAATAAGGCTATACAATTAAATTTCATTTGATATTGCGTTTGTGAAGGTAGAACAATAATTTAATAATGAGTATACTACAATACAACAACATGATTTATCTATAATTAAAATTTGTATTTTTGTAGATTTATACAATGTAGTCGTTAATTCAACGACGCTTGGCCTTTTATTCCTAAGAAATCAAGTATTGAAATCGGCATGAAACTTCAATTTTAACATTAATATTGTACTAATGCTTTGAGATCCAAACATGTTTATAAAGATACCGCGGGCCGTACCAATGTACGACGTACTATGTATAAGTAATATCAAATCAATGACATACAATAAATTGTGAAGCAAGAACAAAAATGTAGTCGCTATGTATCAATGCGATTTGATTAACGCAATACTGACTAGACGCAACAACGTTAGTTTTTCATCCATTTACATACATACAATCAATTTTTCATGTGAAATAGTCAGGCGAATTCTAAATCACCTAAAGCTGCTGTGATTTACATGGCCTAGTACTAATGGCACTTACAGATAATTATTTTAAATACAGAGATATCGCAATGAAGTCTGGATATTTCTTGACACACATTCCAAAAATAGTTCAACAATGTCATGAAACTTTCTTTAAATGCTTTTAGGAATGAAAGATAACTTACTTTTTATAATAAAACTATTTTAAGTTGTTAGAATAGAAGTAAAATAATTAAGGATTAGAATAGAATATATAATTTAACTATAGCTTGTCCAAAAATATGAATAATTGAGATCAATCCAGTGTGATCTGTGGTTTCTACAAATTATTCCACTTTCTCGATCAATACAATAAATTCATCATATTTAATTTCACATAATATTTTTTAACAATTAGATGTAATATTACAATTATTAATATTATCATTCACAAAGTGTTTCTTTTGATAGAATTTCAATATAATTCTCTAACTACAGAAGTTTACATGTATAGTTTCATCGAGTCGTACACAACGAGAGCGAGTATATCGCTATGCTCCAGGAATATCCATCATTGCACGACTTAACACTTACCTGCATTGTTTACAGTCTTGTAATTTTTTAAACGCCTTGGATCTAAATCCAGGAACTTGGCTGTTTTGTTTATGTATCCCGTATGTCCAGTAATAATTTGGACGCACACAGGTAAACTCAAACCATACGTTTTATGTCAAAACTACACATCGGAGCCTGGTGAGTATAGCAATGTCATTCGATAAGGACTGAAATGTTGTTCTTATACTTTATTTTAAATATCCGTAAATGGTAGTTATGAATAATTTCAGTCCCTAAAAAACGATAGCTCTGACTCTAGCTTTAATATTCTTTTCAATGCTACTCTTATAAATCTTTTCAAACTACATACCTAGTTTTCGCATTCACTATGGTATGTCATCATGCAATATAGTTATAATTCAAAACTACACTAAATGTTTGTGCATTTTCTACTACAAAATTATCGACAAGGGCGATCATTGCAGACCGTATACCGACCGGGTATTAATTATATAAGTCGATGTTTACGTCCAGCATAAACGTATTACAACATTCAAGAACTACACATAAGGCGCGAGTGTCGTGTATTGCTCATAAAATTGACACAATTGTAATTGTATTTTTTAACCATCTTGATTACTAACCTTTGCGCATAATATAAATTCGTTTGGCACCGAATACGTATTTGTTGCGTTTTCTATCAAGCATAAAAGACAGGTAGAAAGCAACCGTGTACTGTGATTTTTAATATGTAGAGCATAAGATCAGAGATTTGGATGTCTCCATTGCTTACGACACTTTATTCAATTGGAATAATATCTAAATTCATGACCGCACTTTAGTTTCTAATTTTTTGTAGTGTCTAACTACGAAAGAAAAGTTTTAGTCCTTAGGACTCAAAAGATAACTGCGTTTAATCTGGGAAATTTTGAGACCCAGCAATTTCTCACGTTTTTTTTAAGACCCACTTGTATCCATATCATAATTAGCGTTGGTAACATAGAGTTAAACATATTTATTATTCAGTCACGCATAGTAAGTTGCTAAGTTGGTTATATGACAGAGTATCACCGTATTCGTCGATCCACGTTATTGCAGGCCAACCTGAGGGTGGACGGTGGATGCGGTCCGAGTGGGGCTATGTCCAGCAGTGGACGTGTTTCGGTTGATATGATGATGCGTTAGAGTTCGCCACATGGTTACGGCTGGTTGATGTAGTGGGTCGTAGCTGTGTCGGAGCTCTAAGCGAGCGCCCCGCCCAGCCCCCCCCCCCCGAGCATATTGCCGCCTCCTGCAAGCAAAAAACCAAGATTTTAGAAGTATAGTAGCAATTTAGGCAGTTATCGAGAAGATAAAATGTAATCAAATATAGTAATGTTAATAGGGATGACGACAGGGTGAAGAAATCGAAATTCTAATTAGTGCGTCAGTCAGGTAATAAAAAAATATTAGACACGTATTTTTCGTTTTATCAAATTAACAAAGAGTGACTAAGTTAAAACGCATTTAAGTTGGAGAGTGGGGGCTAACTACGTCACCGCTAGGTATAAATCGTACCTTACCGTGACGTCACGCGACATTTCAACTCAATACATCTCCGTAGAAGTTTGATTACGTGGAAAAAGAAAAAATACGTGTCCAATACTTTTCAATAAACTTCCTGATAGACTAAGGAAAAAAAAAAGTTGTCGTCATCCCTATTCTATTATGTGGTTTGCAAGCTATCGACTTTAGTATGGTAAATAGAGCAAGACCAAATGAGGTCCAATAGAAAAATCAAATGGAAAACTTCAACCCATCATACGGAGCTGTTTTATAGCTGCAGTCGGTCACTGTGTAGAGGTAAAATCACTAATTTAATAATAGTCAAATTCGCTCTACTTTTGACAGCGATTGCAAGAGAAAATGAAACACGACATAACTATTGAAGTTAGTTATTAAACGGTTGCGTTACCTCTTCAATGAAATCCATGTCATCCCCTTCACCGGTTTGCGCCATTTAATTTTTGAGTGCCTGGAACACGTAGACGAGTTTACAAACCGCTTACAACGCACGACAAGTCAGCCGTATCAAATATATCGAACAAAGCACATCTATGACATTACAGTCGGTTATTATATGGAGTGTGGAATGTGTCTTGGTAAGGAGCGCAATCCTATATGGCGAAACAGTTGAAAACGTGTCCAGCAGATTTGATAAGCAACAAAATAAAACACATTCTCCTCATAACCGTTTTCGCTGCGTTTTCGCCTCAGCAGCGCCATTTGAAGGCGTTACTGCAGACTATCCGCCTAAGTGGCTTGACTGGAGTGACGACCGCAGCGCCCCCAACCTACCACCCGATTTGGTGTCCACCTTTGGAACTATAAAAGATTGCGCTCCTTTACTTCAACCCTCCAATAGATTCTTCTATATATTTGTGAGAGCTTCATACGTGACCTGCCAGATATTTTTGATACTTAAATTGCACTCACTTGTCGCTTTCAAATTACGAGCTAATAAATAAACTCAGTTGGCATTGAGCAATAATAAGCCTTTTTCCCATTGAGATTGCTGAACAAAACGATGATAACGCAGCAAAATGTAGATAAAATGCTGCCGTTGATTCGCAAGAGCTACGGGCTAGGTTATTTACATTAAATAATTTGGACCAGTTATTGACTATTAATACCCCATCGTGATTGTTTTTAGGATACCCATACTACATAATATATAGTGTTCATGTACAAGTGCGTATAGACTCGTTGCGCGTCCCAGTTATGCTCGAGTGGAGTCACTATGTTCGCTCCTACTACACATTGTGAGCAGTGAGCCTTGAAAAAGTATACTATGGCATGCGATGCTGATTGCAGAATATTAAGGTATGGTGTAAATGTGATTAGAAAACAAGCGGGGTTCATTTTTGACAAAGTGGACGTAAATAATAAGTTTGAATCAATGTCGAAAACATCACAAAATACCATTGATTATTATAAGTTATAAGTAAGGATTCACAATCAGCCGGAGAAAAATTACCCGTCAAAACGGGTGCCCGAACAACTCGGCCCCGTTTAGCGCTCAGTAAATTTGACACTTAAGTTTTATAGTGTTAGGTTTACTTTTGTATAAAAATCTTGACACATATTATAAAGAGGCGTTATTAGCATATTGGAACGTATTTTCTAATGTCAGTTTGCTCTATATATTTTGGCACTGTTCGTCCATATGTTATTATAGGTCAATGCAAAATACATACAGAAATACAATAACAGGCAGGATCTTTTATACAGATTAACTTAAATAAATATCACTATTATGTGATCCAATACATAAATGTTTAGACGTAAACAAACAACTGAACGGTAAGTAATCAACGTAAATGTTAAAACTAAACATGCGATGAAACTATTAATGATGATTGATGAAGTTGCTCGGTGAAAATAAGGTATGAATTGTATACCACAGTAAATCACTTGCGGGAAACCCAATTTGTAGGTATTTAACTAATTAAAAACTGGGCTCGTTATCTAGAATACCATGCACGTTATAATCAGCTAAAAAGCGTTACCAAATCAAATGACAAAAAAAAAACTGAATTACTACTACTTTTTGTGTTATTGTAAATTTGTCCTTGCTTTTTTTTGTGAAACTGCATTTGGTGGCGGGCGACGTAAAAAGGTTTTCTTTTTTCAAAAAGTGTATGTTTCCCTCAAGCGATAGACAGTGGAGTAGGAAGGAACATAGTGACGGTGCCCTAGAAGCGGTGAGGCCGAGCCAACGGATGAGGTATGTTCATTAACCTGCGCGCCTTATTCTTGACTCGAGATCGCCAAGCAGGCCCTGAATGGTGTAAATACCTGTTTCACATTAAACCAGTTAACGGCACTAACATTTTCACAAATGGTTGTTTTTAGGGATGTTAATGGGTATGACAGTATTCGTAAAAGAAATGGACAAAGTTATTTCAATTCAAATGTTAATAGTTCGTATTAGATAACTAAAATTGTATGGTATATTCTAAATGCATATAAGCAACTTATCTCGAAATTCATCTCCAATCTTTATACATTAGTAATGACTTTGGATGTCGTCTTTATACATTAATAACGACTTTAGCAATCCTCTCAGAATCTTTACAGACCTTTAGTGAAATGCCGACGGCCGGATTGGTCCAGTTGGTAGTGACCCTGCCTTCTGTTCCGATGCCGCGACCATCGAGTTCGAGTCCCGCTCGGGGCAAACTTTGTGTGATGAACACGAATGTTTGTGCTCGAGTCATGGACGTTTAGTATTTATATATGTATGTATTTCTCTATATAAGTATTTATATCGTTGTCTAGCACCCATAGTACAAGCTTTGCTTAGTTTGGGGCTAGGTCAATATGTGTGATATGTCCCAAGATATTTATTTTTATTTTATTTTATGCTTTGAAAGTAGGTACTAATAAGATGAGTTTGTATGTGTGTTTTACTCACTTCAACAGCCTGCCGATATTGCTCCATCATGTGCTTGCTGGCGTCGAGCTCTGCTAATTTCTTCACGACCACATCAGCTACGTTTTTCTCGGTCAGGTCTATTTTGTCTCTGGAATGGACAATGCACGTTGACAGACTAGCGAATATAGGGAGTGAATTACATGAGCTAAGGTTGAAATTTCTGTAGCAATGGAATCTACAATAGATTAATTATTACTCAAGATGAACTACAGCCGCGACTAAAGTGAAAACTAGCTACTGTCGGGGCGTACTTGTATTTGTTTCTATTGTAAACGTAAGTAATACTTTCGACTGTTCAATTTCAAACAATACCAGAGGATATAAACTATTTATATCTAGATGAAGATAATTCATTAATATCTCGAGCTATATTCTAATTGTACAACTAGCATTGAGTAGTTGGATAGTGTAGTAAAGTACCACTCATTGAGACGATTGCTTGGTGAATTTGTAGAGGCTCGCGAATGTTGTGCTCTGCCCGACGCTATTCTGTTTTTGTAACGTTAGCCTCCTAATGGGTAAATATATTATTCTGATTTAATAATTTAAATTAATAGTTTACGAGTAACGGTAACTTTATAATTTAACTCAGACCTTGGCTCAAAGGCAAACAATAGAAACTGTAGAGTTGGCGACAGTTTCGTCACTCGGTCAAGTCCAAGGAGACATCTCCTTGGACATATGGAGACTCCATACATATGGAGACGCGCCCACTGGTGACTTTTTCTTCAGTTCGGTATGGAGACGTGACAGAAACTTTTTTGTCACGGCGACAAAAGTCACCCGTGGGCGCACCCTCCGAGTCGTGGCCGGGCCGTGAGTTACGTCGTGTTGACTCACTTCAAGGCCGCCGCCAGCCGCATGGAGTCCGCGTCGTCGCTGACCGCGGCCGCCGCCGCCGCGAGCCGCAGCGCCCGCAGCAGCTCCGACAGACGGTCGTCGATGGCGAGCACGCGCTCCAGCAGCGAGCCCCTCTCGGCGTCCTCGGCCTCGGAGCGGTGTCTGTGGGCGATGGCGGCCGACAGGTTGCGGAGCGAGTCCCGCTCGGAGGACTCGGCCTCGCCGCAGGACTCTCGCTCGGGGGAGAGCTCCTCGCCGCTCCAAGCTCCGGCTTCCGCGCCCGACCACCACTCTTCGGCGCATTCTGAGGGGCAAGTTGATCATTATAATAAATAATAATTATTAGTTAGTAAAAGTACATACAGTGGGGGAGCGATTCAAAATCTTACCGGGGTCGGTGACTAGGCAAGGCTCGGTTTCTGAGTCGAGCAGGTCGGCGGAGTTGTCGTTGTCGTCGGAGAGGCGCGAGCGGTCGTCGTCGGGCGGAGCGGGCGCGGAGGCGGG
>OZ020278.1:11007603-11045447 GCA_963971205.1 Aethes cnicana | reverse complement strand
CGGGCGCGGCGGCGCGCCGGCCACGGACGAGCTCTCCGAGCCGCAGCCCGAGCCGCACGACACCACGCTGGACGCGCACGACCGCGACCCGCCGCCGCTGCTCAGCGCGCGCCCGCATCCCTCCACTCCACTGTCGCTCCCTGCCGCGCCCAGCACCAAATCATCCCCCGCGGGCAAACTGTCTAAATCCTCCAACGACCGGGCATCGTCGTTCACTTCGCATACCTCGCTCAAACATTCAATAGTCACATTTTTGTTGCAATCTTCCAGCGACTCTAAAACAACACCGCTTTCATCATTAGTAATAATGGTACTGCCACTTGTGGCCAATCCATCGCTATCGGTAGATATTTCTCGTCGATCAAGAATATCGCTGTTCGGTTGGACTTCGATGAGAGGCGGGTCGCGATCCTCGCTGGAGCAAGCTGTGCCTCCTTCTTCCATGGCTACTGCTACTTCACATGATCTGAAACAAAAGGAAGGTAAGTTATACAAAGCCAGTCTTGCAGTTCGGTGGCAAGTGATTAACCAGCAAGAAGCACGCTGCATTGTTAAGAATAGATTGAAGGTCGTATGCGCATAATCACCCGTTCCCGTAGGAATTTTGGACGATCCTCTCTTAATACACCTCTAAACCTCTTAAGAAACCTACATGCCAAATTTCAGCTTCCTACGACCAGCAGTTTCAGCTGTGCGTCACACACACCAAAAGAACTTTGGGGTAACCATTGAACTACTGCCACGTTTCACGTATAGTTAGCAGACAACGCTCAGCCAAACCAAAACTGGTGGTCGTAGGAAGCTGAAATTTGGCATGTAGGTTTCTTAGGAGGTGTAAAGGCGCACTAAGAAAGGATTTTCTAAAATTCTTACGGGAACGGGAAAACTGGGAGTGCATACGAAATCGCCTTCAAAAGCTCGTAGCACGCTCGTAGCTCGCACACGAGCAACACTAGCACAATCCGTCGAAGATAATTGGAAAAACATCCCGATAGCTATGTTCGATGACTTCTAAAATATTGCGAAGTTCTGAAAAAATATGAATTCTGAAAGCTTTATCTCAGAAAATATTGGGTACACAGAGACGGTTCTAGTCTCATATTATAGCAAATTTAGTCTTCTTTAAAAACTTGCTGAAAAGGTAGTATCAAAAACTAGTCCTTTAGGGTCAAAATCTGAAAAGCATCAGAAATTTTCTCGGTTTTATTTTTATTTTTGATAAAGTTGCGTTTGGCGCTCGAGGTCACAAACTTGGATGATACATTAGACCAACATCATAAATTTACTGGACTAGAAGGACATAGGCTACTGTTTAACCCGGAAAAACACATAGTTCCCGCAGGAGCGCTATAACCGAATTCCAAGCGGGCTAAGTAGTGGGCTGAAGTTTAAAAGTCTTCTTTAAAAACGTCCTGAAAAGGTAGTATTAAAAACTAGTTCATAGTTCATTAGGGTCAGGTTATATTCAGCTCTTAAAAAACATTTACCACAATAGTACCGCATCTATTAAAATTCATTCTTCTGGCCCATCCTTCGATATACAAAAAGGAGTCAAACAAGGCGACCCGCTATCGCCAAAACTATTCACCAGCACCCTAGAACACGTCTTTCGGAAGATTGTGCCGCGCTGGGAGGAGAAGGGCCTTCTCGTCGGTGAAAAAAGATTAACTAATCTTCGTTTTGCCGACGATATCTTCTTATTCTCTTCCACAGCTTCTGAGCTCGGAGACATGCTTGAAGACCTAAGCAATGCAAGCTCCGAAGTGGGACTAACGATGAATATGTCAAAGACCAAACTCATGAGCAACAGCGCACACCGTAGGATTGAGATAAACGGAGAACAAATTGCATATGTCCATGAGTATCTGTATTTGGGCCAATTAGTATCTTTCCAGGCAAGGCAGGAAAAAGAGGTCGAAAGACGGACCGGTAATGCCTGGAAGAGCTATTGGTCCATGAAACACCTAATGAAAGGCGATTTGCCTATGTGTCTCAAGCGGAAACTCATGGACATGTGCATACTTCCAATTCTCACCTACGGCGCTCAGACTTGGTCATTGACGGATTCTCAGAAGTTCAAGCTTGGAGTTTGTCAACGAGCCATGGAGCGTAGCATATTAGGTGTTAAACGTAGGGATCGTATCCGGAACACTACCCTACGCTCCAGGACACAAATAGTTGACGTAGCTCAGAAGGCGGCCAAACTGAAGTGGGACTGGGCTGGTCATGTCTGTCGCATGCCAAACGAATTGTGGGCCAAAGCAACCACCGAATGGAAGCCCAACAATTCCAATAGGAGAAGAGGCAGACCTCGTCGGCGATGGCGGGATGAAATCGATTCCTTAATAAGGAACTGGACAGAAACTGCACAAGATCGAGAGCAGTGGAAAAAGTGGGGGGAGGCCTTTGCCCAGCAGTGGGACACAATGGGCTCGTAATAATAATAATAATAATAGGGTCAAAATTTTCGATGTTTTTAAATTTTTTGACTAAGTTACGTTCGGCACTCAAGGTCACAAACTTGGATTATACATTAGGCCAACATCATAAACAAGTCTGCAAAAAATCAGAACTACCGGATTTGACCCACATGCTGATGTACTGACTGTTACTGGAATAATTTAGGTATTATCATTATATTCCCACGGAGTCCATATTATGCGCTTAACACGGTACCGCGAGCGTTGGACTCATTATTAATAGCCTTATATTATGACGATTTGTTTCCTTTTGTTTCCGAAAAAATCAAATGCTTGGACCTTAGAATTGGAAATGTTGGGATGTTTTACCAATAACTAAGTATATATGAAATGGACTGTGGGGGCCCTCTCGTCAACTAGGTCGAAACCAAAACATTGGCGTAACAATAGGGTGGTAATGGCGCGTGGCAGAACGGGCAAAATTCCTTACCTCACTACCTGAGCTGAGGGGGCCCCGGCCCAAGAGGCCACGAGGAAAGAATGGAAAGTCCAAAAATTTCAGTTGTGCAATTTTGAATATTAACAGGGCCCTAAAGGAACGAAAGATTTGCCTCGGGGCCTCGAGCGTGAGGTGGTACAGTTATGCCGCTGCCTGGTCGAAACTATTTTTTCAAGTTTTTTTTTTGCCTTAAGTACTATATTTTTGGTGATTTGGGGGCCCCCTAGGATCGGGGGCCCGGGGCGGACCGCCCCCGCCGCCCCCCCCTTAGTCCGCCACTGAAGCCGCCTTCTATTTGAGTAATGATTGTAACAAGTTTATCATCGCGATAAGTCATTTCAAAGCTACAATACTGTGTAGGAGTATAAGATTGATGAATATACTCAAATACTGCATGCAATTGAGTTAAAGTGTGCTAAGCAGGATTGAGGGCCTGGGGGGCAGGTCATCGCTCCGCAATCTGTGCGCGGTAATAGCCTGCCTATTCAAATATGAGCTCGGAGCTACGATCGCCCACTCGAAGGCCTACTATTCAACTCGTCATGGTAGCGCTCGTAGACGAGGCGTCTGCGCACCCACTCGGTATTAATCACATGGTTATTTTTACCAGCGCCGAAGCGCACCAATATTGTGGCGGTCATCAATTAAGCAAGTTAGAAAGGCCACGGCGAAGGTCTGCACTGCAGCCGATGCCCCCGGTCACGCTTCAGTTGGCAAGTTGTAAGGTTTAATGAAATGAAATTGTTAAATAAAATACAGATTTGAAAAATAAATTCATAGTGCCGTCTGCCGTGTAATCAGAAGTAAAAGTCTATTTACCCTATACATTAAGGCCCTTCCCTGACCCAGCATCGTCAAATTGCTCATTTGAGGTCATACTTTTCTAAGAAATGTTAAAAGTTAAAAATTTGAAAAAACATATGTTATATTTGATTATATCATCCTTACATTGACAGCTTTCGATAAAAGATTCACGAAACTTCGCTCGATACAATTTAATTCCAAAGTGACCTCTAACTCGGACCGCTAATCCAACTTTACTCCAGATTATTATATCAAACAGTGTAAAACTAATTATAACACAAAAAATATCTATATTATATGCATACATCGACAGCTTTATAAATGCCATTTTTTTAGACGGTATTTTTATAGAAATTAAAACGCGTTAAATAGAAAATAACTAAATCGGGCGTTCTGTGCGTAGCGCTTTCTCTTTCACTCGTCCCACGAGTGACAGTGACGGCTGAGCTGGGTCTATGGACGGCCTTAAAGAAAAACATCAAAAGTGAGGGGTAATTTCATATTTGAAAACCTTGTCCTACCCGTTGAAACAATGTGGTTCATTGTTGTGGCATGTATTTGCAGAATTCAGTATTCTAAAAACCTTAAGCCACACCACAGCCTACCTACAACATATTTTTCTTCAGGTCTAACTAACCATAGTGCATTCTTTCAAATCAATTCATTTAATTAAAGTAAAATAGAAACATATGTGCATTCTCATTCTCGCGGTTACATTGTGGTTTACGCGATGGAGGTAAGGTACTTCTTTACCAGAGAAGCTTTCTTCAGTTTCGATAGCTGCGGAACACCGCATCGATTTCTATTCGAACACATACACAACTTTCTTGAATACTTACCGCATTGGACATATTAAACAAGGCTGAAACTACTTAGTATTCGGAATAAGTTTTGTTGCATTTGATAAATGAATCGAAACACGTTCTGCAAACATACAGTTCCAAGAGAAAAGTATATCTGCACTTGTGCCTTTTAAATTTTAATAAGTACCTATTCAGCATAGGAATGTTATTTCATAAACAAGTCATTTGTCAACAGTATTAACAGTAGAAATAGGTACATGTAAAACACAGTCCCGCTTAGGAAATATGTTGTGTTTTCATTCCAAGTCGATTAGAAATGTATTGTATCAATTATCGCTATCTAATCTACATGACACGTTATTTAATTCGCCGCCGTAGACCGTGGGCGTTTCTAGAGAAGAAAGTGGCCTGCCCATTGAGGCCTGCATTGAAAGCATTTGGCTCGTTTCCATGTGTCGTCGTCTCTTGCGCTTGCACCAAACTATTGCAACACACATCTAGGTTAATACTCATTGCTTACGTTTACGTAAATAAACAACAAATTGCATACAAGCGTCATTCTTCACCGATTTGTTCGCCTACATAATATGTATTTTGGGTTAAAATACACCTCAAATACCAAACTTCTTTCACCCTTTAACAATAAGCTAACTGTTTACCTTTACCGAGACAAATATTTACGTTACTTTTTAAACAAGAATGGCTGTGGGGTCGTTTGAAAAACCAAAATATCTGGTTGTATTTATAGTAAACTAATTGAAAGCTATACTAGATTCAACAACAGTAGAAATACAAGACATGTGAACTCATCCATTCATAAGGGTATATTCGTAATAACGAATTGTTTAGTACTGAAACGATGACGTCATTTCAGTACTAAACAAACAGCGCTAAGAGCTTTTGGTGACATACAGGCATCTTGACTTGACAGCTTCCGAAGACGATCCATTCATTCAGACTGAAATAGGTAGGTCGATATATTCAACTCCTCAAACGTAGGTAGGTAATAATTTGTTATAATATGATAAAATGGCTCTACTCTAAGCTAGACGTGCAATTAAGTACTGCGGTACTTAGGTTTTTTTCAAAGAAAGAAATCATATTGCGTAGTAAGAACGATCTCGCTAAAGTAATAATACTCGCTTAATTGTCTAAGACAGGAAAACGTATTTGGTGTTCATGTTTTTTCTATATAAACATGCGAAACGTTCCGTCTGGATAAAAACTTCAACACTAAGTTTTATTGTAAAGATCATGGAACTTTTATAATTAAACCGTCATGCCGCGTGTGCCGCGCTGCAATGGAATAGAACGCTCGGGCACGCTATTATTATTGTTACATTTTGAAATAACTGACAAAACCACATTCGTTACCATTGCTCTAAATCTAGCATTCACATGTTTTAACCACGCAAGGTCGCCGGTCGTTGCACCGGTTGAGAAGTTCGACAGCAAACGGAGCACGGTTTTTGGCAAACGATAATGTTTATCACACGATGGATAAATAGAATCCATAGTCTCTGACCGACAGGGTTATAGTCCAGAGTTGCTAACAAGGAAGCAAGGTTGGCGCACTGAGATATTTACACACTATTTATTTTATGAACGCGAGGTTACTTAGGTACGTGGTCTTCGAAAGAGTTCGTTGTAAGAAAAATGCCTTGATTCTTTACCGGTATCAAAATATTGTCAACAATAATTGTTTTTTTTAAATCGACTCACTGGTTTAATCGTGAAAGCGCAACAGAGTTATTTGTGACTATAATATTGTTTGATTTAAAAGACATACATACATACATAGTGACGTACAAAGTAAGTCCAAATTACACTACTTAAATCACTATATGTATATCATTAAGTAAAGTCGCCCGCCGCGTCTGTCTGTCTGTTCGCGATAAACTCGAAAACTACGGAACAGATTTTATTTATTGCCGGATCCACAATAGCACTGATAATAGGTACAACGTATAGATAGAGAGGTTCAAGAGGAAGGTTTTGGTATATACATAGTTGTATGTATATGACGACAGGTTTGGCTGAGTTGGTAGTAACCCTGCCCTCTGTTCCGAAGGGTTCGAATCCCGCTCGGGGCAAACTTTGTGTGATGAGCACAAATGTTTGTACTCGAGTCATGGATGTTTAGTATTTATTTATATATGTATGTATTTCTCTATATAAGTATTTATATCGTTGTCTAACACCCATAGTACAAGCTTTGCTTAGTTTGGGGCTAGATCGAACTGTGTGAAATGTCCCAAGATATTTATTTCTTTATTTATAGTTTCTCTACTACCCGTGCGAAGACGGTGTAGGTCGCATAATCAAACATAATCAAAGACTGAATTTAATCTAAACTGTTTCGAAAAACCCCACCAACTTTTTTTTCACACAGAAACAATAAAAAGCGTCATTAAAATTTATTAGGTCGTATAACAGGGCACAGAGCTCATTGAGACGTCCCCAATGATCCGGCATCAATTTCGAACATGGCAAGGGTCGCTACCGTTATCACGAAGCTATACGATAAAATTTAAACCATTCACTCTTCAATTTGAACCTGTGCCCTCGTGTAGTGAAGAGGCAAGTGGTATTGTACTTAGTGTAGATTGTGTTGTTGTTGCTCGTAACACCCCTTTAGCAGACAGGGCGCGACCGGATACGAAGGGCTCGGTGCAATAAAGACTAGCGTGTCAAAAGGTTTGACGACGAGTGCGAAACTGCGAAGGGTCATTAGTAGAAATAAAATTGGTATAGACAAAAACGCACTTGTTGTTCACCAATAAACAACGAATGGTGGAATCTATAATCGTACAATCGTAATTCAAAATCTTAAAATTCTAATTCTGACAAGCGATGGTTGATAATTAAAGGCAGGTAATGTAGATATAAACATTTTTCAGTTCGGGAAAAAAATCCATTTTGAAATGTTTTCCGTTGCTACGAAATTTTGAAAAAGGTAAAAATTTCTGCGGCTTTCATTGAAGCAAACACTTACTTGGTCATATTAGCCCTAAAGGAATTATCAAGGGCGGATCCAGGGGGGGGGTCATGACCCTCCCCCTCGGCAGGACTAGCTCTACTGCTATTATGTATTTTTAACCCATGACGCGAAAAGGGGGGAGGGGGGGGGGGTTCTCTGACGTGACCCCCCCCCCCGAGTCGAAAGCTGAATCCGCCCTTGGAAATTATTAAGAATGCATGAAGTTGTTGGTAATGTGTCCGCAATTAATATTTAAAGGTTAATGCGATGTGCAGGTTTACGGCGCGGCTAATTTACCAGACATGTGCCGTAAAAGCTGTTCTGCGAGTTGTACAATTTTATCGCACACATTGTTTAAATATCTTAAGCATCCGTTCGTGACTTCGTCTGCGAGAAATTCCATACTAAACTTCCATTACTGCCCCCTTTTCACTGTCTTATGGGACTATCCTGGGATAAAAACCTGTCATAATATGTCCTTGCAACGCAAGAGTCTGAAATTACCTCCATTCAAATTCAAATTTCGTCTGTATTCGGTGGAAGATTAAGAAAATAAGCGTAAAAGAGACAGATTGGGACTTTCATATGTAGAACCTATTATTTAGGTTAGGATGGATAGGATATCGAACTCAATATGTCTGTTTAGTGGGTTAACGGAACTATATTGTACAATTAAATAAAATACTGCATACGGAAGGACTAGTATTATTGCCTATTATCTTATTTTAAATCCAATGAATTACAATCATTGCGTAGGGTCTGCGACTCATAATTCACATCCCACATCACGCTACGCCCGTATATTTGAAAAGTTTGAACCACACGCGTGCCCTACATACATTATTCACCGTCCTCGTCACGGGGCGTTCCTAAACATCCTTAACGACCCGACATTAGATCAAATTTAGCAAGTGTCACAATTATTAACGATTCCTGGGACTGCAAATAAACGGGCCATCGATTTTTCACTGAACTTGAAGGTGAAAGATTAGATAAATCATTCGTTTCGTAGCTCGCGTGTTTGCTTATTGAACGAGCCCGTTGTCACAGCTAACATTAAGTATTCGAACAAACGTATTCCCCCACAACGAACACCCTCGCTATTGCTAACTGCGGGATGGCAATGTTTAAATTACCGCCATTGATTTTAGGAAACGCACACAAATATTATGAAGGGCATTCGAGATAGATTGAAGCGATACAGGAAGATAAGATTGCAACATCGGAATTGCCAGACACATCTATTAACTCCTTTGCCAACTCTACTTTATATCTATTGAGAATTATAAAGCCTATTTTATTTCGTCGATCATGACTGACACTTTCGATATAAATCGAAATTTATTTATCTTAATAAACATAAAATATAGATTAAGTGGCGTGATAGTATCCTATCATTATTTGATACTTAATTGATAAATAAACACGCCACTGAAATTAGTGTTGATATCAAGTCAAGACAATTAATGTGACGTTGAAACAACAAACGGTTTACCTAATTTAAATAAGATATAACAAAATAAATAAGAGTGGTAGAGCCGAAATACCATTTCAACTCATTGTCAGTAGCATTGACAATGGCAAACACTTCTGTTCCGGCTTTAAACACACAATCACCATGAACCTGAACATCCTTTTCAGTTTGAAATAAATAGCAAAAAGTTACCTTCTTCCTATGAAAAACATGAACACGATATTGATCTAGAAGAGTAATCCAATAAAATTTTCCAATAAGACACTCTCACAGGTAAAAAAGTATAGGTACGTGTAGTAAGGATAAATAAAACACGGATTAATTCATCGGATCGGTGTACGCGTCACTGTACAAGACCGGCGCGGTTGGAACTGTCTGCACGAACACGAACACGACAAACGCGGCGGAGGGGCGCGCGGCCCCATGTGTTCACGCTGCAATGCAACCCAACAACTAACGATGGTCTCTCCCCATTACCAATTACTTACAAACGCACGTATGCCTTAAACTGGCAAGGTTATTATGGCAGGACACTGGCTAATCAATCCCGCAGCTGCAGATGTTCCAGACAAAAAAAGACTAGTTAGGATCTAGATAAGCGTGAGCTCGCAAGTTGAAGAGCGCTTGATTATTAGGTACACGCACGAGCAAGTTAACTAAATGAGTTTTATGAAATATATAAAGTAATTACATTACAACGACGGCATGAGTAGTAGGTAGGTACTTCTTCCTTCAGGCTTATTTCATTTACATATTTATGAAGTTCTATAATATAACTAACAAGATAGACTCACGGACGACCTCGTGAAAGTCGCGGGAAGCCGATGGATGCTTGAGAGTTGAGGCGCTACCCTGGTCTGTGTGGCGTACCTTGTGGGAGGCCTATGTTCCGCAGTGAACTTTCGGTTGAAATGATGATGTTGAATAACTATGAGATTGGATCTAAATTCAATCCATAATGACTTCAAATTGGCAATACGTTCCGCTCGGAGGATTTTGATATCGCGTGCAATAAACCCAAGGCTGATCGGACGCGCAGATCCAGGTTTCATCTTCATTCATGACCTAGCTGTATTCGCAATAACAGATTTGCCGCCAGACGTTTTATCTCCAATCATCTTCATGTTAGATGATGGATTTTATTAAATTTTCTGGTTCGTTGAGCTCAATTATCCGTCAAATAAGTGTTCAAGCAAACATTTACGTTTTAGCGCTTGAGCAAGTTCGTCAATATCTATCAAGAAAATTATCATTTTTAGCACTCTAATCATAAATAACCAAATTAGCATAGTTAGTGGAGCTTCGAACGTCATTGAATTGTTTTTCATCATACAAGATTCCCGAAACAGGAAGTGACTACAACATTGTACCTACAGTAAGTGCATCTTGATTTAAGTCCCTATCCAATTAAATAGCTTTAACATGTGAATTAATAAGGATTGATGTCAATGAAACTAACACACTGGGTAATAAGTTCATGTAGAGATCGTCGAATGAAACTACAAGCGTGAGAATATGAGCATGGAATTAATTTTGGCCTGAATGCAAAGTGCTCACTAAAAGACGTTAAGTCCAATTGTGTAAGTATTTATGGCAGACAATGAGCAGTGTCGGAATGAAAGTGGGATAACCCTTTTGTTGTGTTGTGAGATGTGTTGCTCGCTTGGTCAGTACAAGGAAGTAGGTAAGTACCTACTGCTAAAAGATGATGTAAATTGATGTAAACAAACCCCATGCTGTTTTCCAACCGTATTAACGGAACTTGATTGAATTTCCGCAGGCAGTAATATCCTGTCTAGTCAACTTCGATCGGACTGAGATTTTCAATTTGTCCCTTCCTATATCATTCGCATAGATGAAATTCGCCGCACGGCAATAGCGAAAGTGGACGGTAATAATCCGCTAAATGAGCGGAAAATCAAATAACCAGGGTTGGAAACCGTTGTCCCTGCTTGAAATCATTGACTTTCCAATTGTCTTCGGTCGAGCTTGACAACTCCATTAGCAAGTAAATTTAGATACGCCAGTTATCAATCCAACAGCACTGCGTAATTGTCGACACGACTCCCGCTATAAATCCATTTAAGAGGATGCGTTAAGAAAAGACCCTTTGGGTTGGGTTTTGATGTTAAATAAGGCAAGCGCAAAAAAAGAGTCCACATATTTAAGTAGAATGTAGATAAGTACAAGTTTTCTATTTGCATGATACATTTTCAAACCATTAAGGTCAGTGATTATAGTAAACATCCTTCCGTGTAGTCGACGAGATACTTGAGGCACTTCAGTCACAAGGTTAGTCAGCAGATTTTGTACTGTAAACTTTGAGAGACTTGAGAGTCGACCCAGAAAACTGGTGCTCGGCCTTGACCGGCGGAGCGGCCATATGGTGAGAGAGCTTTGGTTCTACAATCTAGCATGACGGGTCCAACCGTACAAGGCGCAAGGCTCGTGACCATCCGCTGCGGCCTTGCACGAAAGCTGCTGTGAAAATTAACTACAAACACGCCCGGCTGAATCGAACACTCCATGACATCGATACTACAAGGAATACTCCGCTATACTCGGCAAAGAAGATATACCTAGCTCGAGTAATGCAAACTCGTGTCGGTAAAAGAAACTAATATTACAAAACTTAACTAACTCAAACATTACATAATACTGAATTACATCTGCGTCAATATAGCATTTTCTCTAGAAACTTCGATAATACTTACTAGATATATGCTAGTCTAAAATCCTGTGGAACCTTTAAGGTACGCCACTAAGTTGCCTTTATATTATGATGAAATGCATAAGCAAACGCGATAAATTGTTAAAACAATCTCTGAATCATGCGTACTTATTGCGCATGCAGCCATCACAGCCATGACTGCGCCTGCTCATGTTTTATAGTTCTCCAAGCGATCGAACACGTGTGATACACCCCAGCGAGATGCATCCGCATGCGCTGACCCGAGCTGGCCCAGCCACGGTCGGCTGTCCCGGCCCTGCAACCAGATCTGCGCACGCGACCGGAACGACCACCACGAGTATCGGTTTCGATTAACGTCAGCAAAGCATTTTACATGAGAATTGCCCAGATCCAACGAGCCACGGATATCATTAGATGTGATCGCGTTTTTACTATACAATTGTGGTATCTCTTTCTGTAGATTCACTCATGTATATTCAGCTAGGTTGTTTATAAAAATATAAGGTATGAAACTTGTAAGAGAATAGAAATCTGTTCCGGTTACCCAACTATCCTTTTGTCAAACCATAAGCAGGCGGGTCAACACAAGTGTTTTCTGATCATCTGACACGAAATACGTCCAGAACGATATACTAGAGGAATTCCGATACAAAACGGATAGTGACGAAAACAAAAGTCAAAACCCCAAGATAGTTTTGAAGCTTTATGTTATGGACGCTCCAAATGCAAAACCAAGGTAAATCAATTGAAAGCACCCGGATTTTAATGTCTCTTAATGAGATCGTTATCGTTAAATTATCCGAACTTTTAAAGCGAAATACGAAAGCCATGTTGGTCATATCTCTCTTCAGAAAGTACCTAAGTAAGCAAATTCGGGACAACCGCTAAACCAAGTCACGTCTGTGTAAAAACGTTAATCCATAAATATATAGAGTCAGACAAGACAGCCCTATACAAACCACACGGACAAGCAAGCAGCAAAAACTTTGCACGATCTTGTCTGAGCACAAAAAAGGTGAATTCCATTTACATGATAAAATATTATAGTGCTATGTTTAGTGTTACCAGCAAATTGATACTGGGGGGCTGGGCTGTGCGAGACTGTTCTAATTATACCTCCTCACCCGTCGCGTGCCTAGCGTGCCTGCTGAAGACCTGTGGCTTTACATGAATATTCGGGGGACTTTGTAATGGAAGCTACGAGTAAGTAAACACGGTGAGTGGAGATGAAGTTTTCGATCATACTTCGTTCAGAATCCTGTAGGCATGTTTTTGCGGATATGCTAACAAAGAAGATAAGGATATGTTATGATTCATAGCTTAAATTAAAAGACATACTTTCGCATTTCTAAGATTAGTATAAAATAGTACCTACAGATGAAAGATATATCAGTCGTCGGATGCTTGCAGGATTACGTTCCGAGTTTCCGACCGATATTTCATTTCGGCTTGTTTGGACTGGACTTGGAGTGTTCAGTTCAGTCAGACCAATGCATTTCCGCATAACTCCGTAGAAATAAAGCGACGCGGTTAATAATGATTTACAGCTTATGTTAACATTGCCTGTATTTACTATAAGAAGCTGCATCCTTTGATTTTTATTAGGGGAACGGTAGACGTCTGCTGTTATTTCCGTTTGGCCGAATGAAGAACAGTAAACACGTGTCTAAATTTTGAAATATTGATGCTTTTACGTCGGAGATTTCACAAAAGAATTTTCACCGAGATTCAATTAAGAAATACCGATAAAACGACAGAAGTACGAGTAGATAAAACTAGAGATAAAGTTGACTTTATAACCAGCTAAACTGACTAAATTATATAACAATTCGATCTCGGAAATGGAACACAATGCAGCAGGACGATGTGGATTGGTCGCACTTGACTCGCACAAGCACGCCGGCCTCCCGGCGCTCGCGGCGAACGGTGGACACGATAACCACATGGTCGCTAAACAACCGACTTCCGCGGCGACGCCGGCACTAGCCACCCGACCACACGCGAACTCTATTATTGCTGCTGTGCGAACACTTAGTGCGAACGAGTATTAAAATAAAAGCTAGGTAGAAGTCGTAAGTAGCATACCACACAGCAATCGAACCTAGAAATTTGTTAACAGACTTCTTTTGACATTGAAAACCGACATGTTATTATTGTCATTGTATCAGCTCATACGATGGTTTGGGCATGTGATGAGGAGGGATGAAAGTCATATTTCTAGAAGAGTATTAGATATGGATGTGGATGGATATAGAGGAAGAGGTAGACCTAGGAAGGTGTGGATGGATTGCGTGAAGGATGATATGTGTATGAAAGACGTTAGTAGAGAGATGACTGCTAATAGGAGCGAATGGAAGAAGAAAACATGTTGTGCCGACCCCACATAACGTGGGAAAAGGGCAAGCAAATGATGATGTATCAGCTCATACGAATGGCTTAAACAGTTCAAACTCAAGGATAAAGTCGCATTAATTTAGTAACGTATAACAGAAAAACAGGAAATGAATATATGATATGAATTTGCCTGTTATTTTGACTAAATGCCATTGTTACTTATAATAAAAAATTTACAAATCATAAAAATTCAAGGTATTATACAATTATTATATATGAAGGACGGTGAAACATTATTATTCAAGTTTTCTCTTCGCCTACGTTGTATGCAGGCAGGCCGTCAGCTGTGTCAAGAGCACGTGTGCTTTTGTACACGCACGTGTTCAACCGAAGATACGACATGCACGAAACTACCGTCCCTTAACTTGTCACTTGTCACTATACATATTAAAGACTAGCTTTACTCTACTAATAGCATACTTGTATTTGAAAATAAATTCATTAAAACTTTCAAAATGCATGCAAACGTAACCACCTGTGACCGCATATAATTGGTAATCTATATACCTGCGTCCAGGTCGGATCTTCGGAAGTCATAAGTTATTTGTGATTCACTTTCCGTCAATAAGGTACACCACTAGAACAGTTATGGTTCTATGGACATTTTAAGGCAAGGACATTTCCTTTCGAGTTCGTTGCACCGTGATTGTTTTGCATTGTACCGGACGACGGCGTCTGCATATTGATCGAGTCCTTCTATTTTCACTGAATTCACTCCAGTTGTGGTAACCATCGGTCTAATTGGTCAGTTAAAAGCAATTTCGGAAGGCGAGCTTTAAGTGCTAAATTGACAGTATTATCGTATTTGCCGCCCGTCACCTTGGCTCGTTAAATGTTGCATCATCGGCGATCACGGCGCTGGTTACGAGGACTGCATACAATGGAAGCGCTAAAGGCACAAAATCGTCGACAACATCCGGGAAAGTGGTGGAAGTGATTTCAATCAGCCCGGCCTCTATCAATCACATTACATCGCACGAATCACTGTTGTAAAAAGAATAATACAAAGATCAAGATTAAGTGTGAGCAGAAAACGACAAAAACTTATTTGGGTCTAAGAAGAAAGAGAGTAAGTAAGACGTTATTGAAGCTGTGATCATCCAGAATCAATAAGGTCATAAATATCCCTGATAAACGATTGTTGTCGAAGTTATATTGTGATTGTGGCTGTACAAGCGAAGGTCTGCACGGAATAAATGCTAAAAGGTCGTGCAACAATAACCTATATAGAGGTGGGGCAAGTTTTCGCAATAAGCTACCACAGACGCGACAATCCGGCGCCGCCGCTGAAGACAGACATTGTTAGTGTATTTGTTGAAGTAACTAAGGATGAGCTACTACTCATGTTAAAGCTCATCGAAATTAATGGCAGTGAAATGGGAGCAAGGGAAGCAATATCTAAATATTATAAACTACGTAATTCCCGCTGATAGTCCGACTAAAATTAAGTTTCACGAATGTGTGAACGGAGGCGTTGAAAGTGAACGCACCGCAAGTTTAAACCGTACCCGGTAACGTTTTACGAGCGCGCCCCTATTGCTAGATGATAAACACGTCCGTACGCCAGTTAAACGAGATGATAGCCAGACCGAAATACCCATCGACAACAAACAAAAACCTCAGGGAATACAAGATTGTCAGCATGTCATCATTTCCAAATAAAATATAGTAATTATTTTACCATGAACTGAAGCTTTAACAACCCCCCTTAGGTTGATTTTAAAACCGCAAAGAACGTTTGATATTAATATGCACCCGAGAGTATAGGTGCCTTGGATGAGAGGTCGGTCAAAGCGGGTCCGATATCTTTAAATTGGCAAGAGTCCAATGCAAACTGTGAAACAGGCCGCATCAATTAAATGTAGGCTTTTATATACAGAACACTTATTTGACTTATTATAACGAGTTCAAACTGCTGTGCAGCTGTGTGCTGTACTGTCAACAGCAGATGACGAGTTTTTCACAGAATTAAAGTGCTCACCGCAAAGACTTCCAAGAGTAGACAATAATATTGAAACGTGAGCACCCACAACAATTCATATCTTAATAAATTATCATAAACATAACGGTAATACGAAAGTTTACCTTGCTTAGCGTAGGGCAATGGGTCGCGCGGAGGCTGATGGAGTGATTAATGTTTTTAAAAAAGAGGCAACAGTTTCGAACCATCTAAATACGGAAAGCTATATAGGTGCGGCGAATACAAACTTCAGAATAAAAATGTCGTTCAATAAATTATAGGAATTGTAGAGGAAAAACGTAGGTTTCCCTCCTGGAATACAATCGCCTTTACCTACATGCGACACTCCGTAAGAAAAATAGGGCGCCGAGAGAAACGTGAGAGAAATGGTGCAGTCAATTGTGTGGAAAAATACTACGCAAATGTGTGGAGATAGATGTAGTGTAAGTTCTCATTTAACTAGAAATTGCGGTAGTTGAATACGGGACTGAAATCTTTTTATGACGTGAGATCCGGTATACTGCCATTTACGTCTAGCTCAAAGCGTAGGCAGCAGTGCACGAACCAGATAAGCAAAAAAGTTCAACTTTAACTTGCGTCATTCATGCCGATTTCTGTCGTCATAGGGCAAAATTAAGTTTAAACTTTAAACATCCAACCAGTATTTTAAAGGAATTAAAAGAATGTTTCGCTGTATGAATTTTATCCTTGGGTATATATTAAAATTCCAACGTCTTGTACATTGCAAGGTCGTCGCTCTAAAAACGATCTAACGGGTTCGATGCCCGACTCGGTCGCCGTGCAGTTCCGTCTGCTAAAGAAATGAAAAAAAAAAGCCTTTTTAATATCTTAGCTTGTAAAAGAAAGCACACGCAATTCTTACTCAAGATCATGATTCATAATCACGGGCATATAGGAACAATGAGGTAATACAGGGTTACTGGTAATTCGATACCTTCCTGTAAGGGCATGGTATAGTACAAACCATAAGCTATGAATTTAACCCTATTATATTGCTTTATAGATTATGTTGACCGTTACAGAGTAATTTTGAAATTATCGTTAACTGTGTGTAAAATATGTGTTGACTGACACAGCTTAAATAGGTATGTAATTTTCTCATGAACGCGACAGACGTGTCTGTGGTCAGAAGATGACATACGAATTAGGCGCAGAGCTATCTGCAATAAGTATGTACTCGTATGCATGTGGTCTATAGGATAGCTATATGTGTGAGCTATAGCTATATCCCCAACTACAACCCTCCCGCAATGAGAGAAAGCCTGTAGTGGAACGTAAAATAAGTGTTTTAGTAGTGGTAGTAAGCCGTGGTGCCCTAGTGGTTTGACCTACCGCCTCTCATGCAGTCGCGGGTTTAAATCCGGCTCGCACCTCTGAACTTATTTACGTGCGAAATTCAATTTGAATTTACCACTGAGCTTTTCGGCGAAGGAAAACATCGTAAGGAAGCCTGCACGCTTCTGCGAAGTAATCCAAGGATGTGTGTAATAGTCCCCAATCCGCACTCGGCCCGCGTGGGGGCTATAGCCCAACCCTCTCGTGATGAGCTGGCGTAATGGCTGTAGTAGTAGTGGTAGTATGTACTCTGTTTGAATGATACTCGTACTTCGTTAATCTCATTCTATTTTCGAAGTTGTCATGTCAAAGGTCACTTAATCTTTATTCTTCACGTCCTTTATCGAAGTCCTTCACATCCACGTCGAAAAAACATTCCAAATGAACTCACAGCGTCATATCTAAATGTTAACTAGTCTGGAACATAAATCACATATCTGGTTTTATTGGAAAAGACAAGACCCTCACTTTCGAACCAGTCTGGCCTAGTACTTACCATAATCTTTGCCTGAGCTTACCACAAGTAAACTATCCTATTAGTGTTTAGATAGTTATATGTACAAACATGAATTGTCTTAAAATAATATGTATTGAAAACATTGACCTATAATAACATATGGACGAACAGTGCCTAACAGAATATGTCAAAATATATGGAGCAAGCAAACTGACATTAGATAATACGTACCAATATGCTAATAACGCCTCTTTATAATATGTGTCAAGATAAATATTTTATACAAAAGTAAACCTAACACTAAGATTTAAGTGTCAAATTTACTGAGCGTCAAACGGGTGCCCGAACAGTTCAGGCACCCGTTTTGACGGGCCATTTTTCTCCGGTTGATTGTGAATCCTTACTTATAATAGATCAATGATTGAAAATGATAAGAAAATAAGTATAAAAGAAGCAAAACAAAGGTACTTACATGTCGAAAACAACAAACACAAATTACATTAGTCCGAATTGTAATCCAATAATTTCAAGGTCAAAGTGGAATCCTTTATAGCTGGTTAATATAAAGTTCATGTGTACTCTGAGGAGTTGTAGTAAACAACAGCTAGAGTCTGGTAAATAAAGCTAGGCGCGGGCAGCGCGCTCGCGAGGGTGGCCGAGACTGAAGCGGCCAACTGAAACGCGCGAGTGCAATGCGGACCGAACTTTGCCCAAAATGGCAAAATCAGAAACCGGCCGGTGTTGACGCCTCGTTTTCGCGCCTACGAGAGGGAAAACGACCTTTTTATGTTACGAAAAAAGTTGGAAATATTTTTAGCATTTTATTAATTTCATGTTTGACGTTATGTTTCATGATGTTATGTTTCACGCGGGCGAAGTCGCAGGGCACAACTAGTATGAAAATAAGTATGAATCTTAGTTAATAGAAAGGTCTACAGAAGTAATTGAGCACTAAGAAAGGATTGTTGTAAGTTTTATCTGGAATTGATTGCAAGGCGAATGAAAAAAAAAGATTCTTTGGACGCTTAGAATCAATAACTCAGCGAACAGTCAGCGACAGTAGTCTTCCTAATTTTAACTTGACGTTTGACTAGCCATATCGGGATCGCACGTCACGTCACAAATCTGGGGCAAACGTTGGCAATTTATTTCGCTCGTTTTTCAAGTAAGCGAAGCCTAAGTTAAAAAGGTAATTCAATATGTTATTACTTACAGACGTTTTAGCGGAAATATAAAATGATTCTCGAGATAAAATGGCGAACTTTTATCAAAATATGCTGTTTTGTCACTCTCTCACCTCACACTTGGCTGAGGCTGGAAATTTCTGAAGCATTATTGAAAAGTGACAAGTTGGAATCGATGCAGCTTTAGGGTGGATTCAAACCGTCCGTTAACTAAGCAGCGCTCGTTAAATATTTGACGTTTCTGTAGGGAATGACCGCGATATTTAACGACGATGAGTCCGTCAATTGTGCTTGAATCAACCCAGGCTTAAAATATCCCTGGATTAAGCACTTTCGGGCGGTGGCGCCGTCCGCGTGACCCAGATTGCGGGCCCGAGGTCCGCGGCGGAGCCTGCAGCCGCATCGGGAGGTCAGCCTCTTTACAATACACGCACTATGCAGCCGTGACATGGAAACGAGAAACAAACCACAACATACAAGCAGTTACAAGTTTTACTTGTAGCAATGAATCATTTCTACAGTTAATGTCACGACGACACGCAACCGGCCCACGAAAAACTTTCTTCTCGCCAAAGACAATGGAAAAGTAAAAATAGAACAGCGTTCGATAGCTGAATTCCCATACGTTATTAATTCCGCGTAAGAGAAAAAAATGCGTTACATGAGCATGTAATAGATGACACAGTTGATTATTCCCAGGCGTACAGGGAAATATTTATCGATACACCGTGACTATTGTGTAGGTGAAAGTTGATTTTTGCGGAATTATTAAAGTTCTCAGGTTTTTCCAAAGTAATTAAAACATGTCCGAGCATCGCAGCCATGAGTTATGGGGCAATTATGTGTTGCAAATGTTCACTATACCACACTAAACAAATCCCGATAGACCGATAGCTCGAAAACCAGTTTACTCACAATATATGTGATGCACGATGCACGAAGCGAAACTGGAATGGAACAGTAATATGCCATTTAAATTCGATATCATCCTGAATTATCGAATATCGATGCACCGTTTATTTTCGAAACGGTAACATCTAATTTAATAGGTCGCGTCTTTGACCGTTGGTTTTATTACATAATTGCGTATAGAGAGTCATTAATTAGTTTAAATGATATTTCCATACCTACTTTCTCTAACGATTGAATTCGATGCGCAGCTCGACGCGGATTGTGGAGCAATTAGCGAGCGCGGATATCGGTGGTACCTATACATACGTGTTGTCCGTCAACGCGTGCGCATCCTCCCTCCATTAAGGAAATGCATTTCAGACGGCACCACTCGGCTCGCCGATGTGGCTGATTCAAGTTTGTTTATTGTCTAGCAAGTATACAATATATTAGTGATGATTTATCCTTAGAACTTAGCTAGTACACAACTAAGTGGTGTTTTCACTCTGCAGTGGATTACTTGCACAGCTTATCTCAGGTCAAATCGGCAGACTTATATAAGCTGTATAGAAAGTGCAATCGACTTTACATGGCTATGCCTCGCCATGTCTGCACATAGGTGATCCTTACGTGAAAATACAAGCGAAAGTAATTTTCAATTATTATTGTTGCTTTACGCAAAAACTGGAATGCTGTCAACTTTCTACAGATGCTTGGACATTTGAGTCACAGACAGTTAACTGCTTTGCTGGACATAAAATAATCCTTATCGGGAGAGACCAAGATTTCACGTTGCGCTCAAAAGTTGTGTAGTGCAAGTGTACATAATATTTAAATTGATCGGTGGCGGTATAGGTGTCCGATGTTCTAGCAAATTTATCTCGGCGGTTCTATATTCGTCAGTGGTACAACCTAAAGGGTGTTCCAGGAACAGAGACATACAATTCTCCGGGTGCACAAAGGAGAGACACTAATAATAGAGTCGACAGTCGAATCCGCGTTCCGCGCATACTGCAAAGGCAAGTAGACGCGGCGACGTCTACCACAATCCACAGTCACACATATTTCCAGCATGTAGTAGGTAAGGTACGCAACCTGCCAGACATCAGTCTTTGTACCTTGTTCTAGAAATAGATGCTCTTTAATCATCACGAACGCTTAAAGCAATTGCTTAATAGGTCATTACTTGCAAATCGAAAGCCATTACGTACGTATCATTACAATTTAAATATCGGAATGTTTTTATTTTACCTTAGGCTTATAACTATGTTACAGTTCAGTGTAACTAAAATATGATTTAATGACATCCGAATTACCTAACAACATAAGAAGGACGTTTTAAATAGGTTTAAATCGATCTGTTTGCAACGGTTTTACGCAAATGTATTTGCTATAGCTTTTTATTACATAGGAAACAAACACTTTAAATTACAAAATAGATATTTTGATACATGGCAAAAATAGTACAACAATGCGTGATTGAAAACTACCGTTTCTTGGCCAATTTTCGAGCGAAACTTATACTATATGACGGCCACAAGGTTATTTCAATTATGAGCACGTTTTGAATGTAATCTCGTATTTTAACCCGTTTTCAATCCAATCATGAAATCATAGCCATTTTGTGTGAGAAAAAAATAAATACGTAGACAAGATTAATGTTGGTTGCGGCCATGTTTCAGCCTTTCAGGTAACTAATCATAATGTGTATGTTCTCGTCATCCTGAATGGTACGACCTTGTTTCGTGAATGTCTTTGGCTGACGTCATTTAGGTGCCCCTGTGTGGAGATATTGCCCTATTAAATTTATTACCGTAATAGAAATAAGGTGATGCATGTCTGTCCATATATGATGAGCTCGCGATACTTCGGATATTGCTGGTCTACGACTTCGTTAACAATGTTACCAATCCAGTTATTTGAACGCATTCTATAAAACTGCTCTTGAGTAAAAGTGAGTAAAACTAACCTAACCTAACCACGGAAATTATGGACTATTAATTTAATTTCCTTGCATATTGAGTAGACACGGGGCGAGTGGCGATGGAGGAGGGAGTTAGTGACACAAATCCAGGTCAGCCTAGCTTAATAACCCCGGCAGGTTAGTTTGCAAACAGGAAAGGTTGATGCGATAAAGGTTAGGTACTGCTCGCTTCCTTGTACAGGTGAACGAACAATGAACTAATAGCGGCTATAAACATGTAAAATGTTATAATGAAATGAAAATAAATCGCAAACGCTTAGTCATTAACGCAGATTAATGTAAAGGCATGATTTAAGTTTTTTTTACGTTTGGAATACAAACATTGAAGCTTAATTAACGTTAAATATTGCACTTAGAGGCTGTCAACGACCTTAGTACTGACTGACGTATTTATTTTTTATGTATGCGTCGTTTCATGACGCGTAGGAAAGCCATTTGAAATGTGATAATGGTGGTATTTTTTGTAAGATCAAATGTTAATTTTTAAAGTCAAATAGCAACACTATATGGACTTTTCCAGCTGGCGAGGGTATCAGTATTATCTTCGCAGTATACACCACATTTTGACGACTTATGGGAAGCCGGGGTTAAATCTGCTAAATTCCATATTTATAGATTTTTAGCTAACACTCGTCGAGTATGAGGAGTTACCGACCCTATTTTCCCAAGTTGAAGCAATCCTTAATACCCGGTCTGTAACTCCTCTCTCATCAGATCCCTCCGGACGCATCAGCAAGACGCATAAGGCCAGGATCAGATGGAGTAACAAGGGTGGTAGACGTTACGAGTGTTGCGACTGACAAGGGCATCGTTCGTCGTGTGAGCAATCTGTGCCCGTTGCTTCCAGAAGCAGAGCTCTCGAAGCCTTGGTGGTTCAAGGCGGGAGTATGTTAACGCTGTTCTAACCCAACCACGTCGGATGGCGTGGAATCGGCGTGTGACAGCGGCTACACGTCGCGACACATCAGGCGGACAACATCTACTACAATTACAAAAGAAATTGTAATTTCCTGCTGTAAATTTGTATGAAGAAAAAGTTGTTTTATTGTATTGGAAGCCACAGCAAGATAACAAGAACTTGGTTATTATCGAACCAGAAGAGGATAAACCACGATAAAACAAAAAAGCGTCACAAAAATTTATACGATACTAAAGTTAGAACAGAGCCTATATAATATAGGACTAAGACTTACTTGTAATGTCTGTTGTACATCTGACGCAATAAATTAATTGAATTGAATTGTACAGACAGAGTCAATTTAGGAAATTCCAATTGATCAAGTTAAAGCTGTCACTCCTATGGCACCATTGCTTAAGAATCGACGGTTGCAATAATGCGCACGAAACAGACACGGCAAGACCAAACTGAGAAACAATGACAATTTATTGTATAATAAGAGAAACATACATAGGGTACGTCTTCCAACTTTCAGAACTTCTCTTAATAATTTCGGAGTATGAATGAGTTAGCGCAAGTCGTTATAAATATAAATTAATTCAACTTCATACGAAGTCCTGGTGACGATAGGGAAATCTTAAAATGAATTACGCAAACTCCTGACATGGAGATTATGTCTTAGGCGAGCTCGGTCAAACCACTATGTGGTTAATGTTTAATATGATCATTTACGGCACAATTACCACAGTTACATTATATATCACAATCTCGTGTCTTGCGTCAGAATACTTATATGTAGGTATTTCTCATTAGATTGAGACTGTCACAAATAATGAAATGATGCGTGTAATCTTCGCAGGCACGCGACATCAGAAGCACTTTTTGCAGCCCACATTCAACGCGATGAAAACTTGTAAAGAATTACAACAGTACAGTATTAATTACTTCTGGGAACTGTCGAACCGCTTAATGTGTTAATAGGTCTAATTGTCCAATTCAGCACAGAACCTCCATTTTGTAGAAAAACACTTAATCTTACTCTTCTGTAAACGACTTCAAGTATAAATAATTAAGCCATGCACCGTTGCAGCGACTGATGTAAACAAAGTGAACGCAAATTGAAATTATCACGGATAGCGTTCACTACGATTATGAAAGCAAAATGAACATGGTCAATTTTGACCTAGTTAGATGGCCCATTTGCTTGAAATAGTAACACGATTGTTGGGCACATTTGTTTTTCCTACTAGTACAAAACGGCCTGTATTTCGACGAAATGAATGCATACTTAGGACCTTTTTAATTTAGTGTAGGTAGGTATTGAGGTCAAATCCATGCTGTACCGGGTGGGGTTCAGTATTTAACCGGAAGTTTCTTGAATCTAGCACATATTGAATTTATATTGGATTGGCATAATACTGTGCCCTAATTAACACAATTCTCCCCTCATCTTGTGCGCTTCGATTACCTACATACCTATATTAAATGCCAATTGTTTTACATGTAGGTCGGTACCAGCTAGCTTCTTAAAACGTTTTTGTTAAATCTCGCATAGGTAGGTTCTTTTAGGAATCGCGTGCAAACTTGTACCGATGCTCGAGCCTTCTATCAAACCTAATATGAAGAAAAAGCATATGAGGCTAAGGTCATTCATAGATACTTTAAAAAAGAAAAAAAAATCGAACTGTGTTGTCGGTGTGTGTTGTGTGTGTGTGTATGTGTTGTGTTATTCTTCTGTGTTCTTCTTCTTCTTGTCTTTATAGGTGGCTGCTGCACAACTAGTGCAATTCTGCCAGTAGTGTTATTCCTATATCCGCCGAAAAACAAAGTGGCGACTGGCGCCTTACATAGGTACTTCTATGATGCCAGTCGCCACTTTTTTTTGCGTCGGATATAGTTGCGTATCGGTGAAGCTCTTCTTCATTTATTGGAGTGTTTAGCCTGTACCGTTTCTTTACTATTTTATTTCTTAACGGTCGCACGTGACAATTAATAGAACCAATTAATATTTCGAGGTCATAAATCAAATCCAACCGTCCGCACCATTAAACGTCAGTTCGCATTTCAGCGGCAGTTATGGACGGAATAAGTTTAATGCCGACTAAAATAAGCTTGTTGCGTCACCTAACATTTACTGTTGCCCTTAATCACACACGCGACGCGGAAATATAACTGAAACCACTCATTTAAACCGTAATTAATAACTTGTAAAAATAGTATATTTTAGTAAATACTACATATCTTTGGAAAGTCACGGTGTTTAAAGGTATGGTCATGACATGAGACCTGGGGATATCAACCTACCCTACGTGCCATCAGTCAACAATCAAATTATGCATGGAATTTAAAAATACATAATTTCTAATACCTATCACGATTTTGCAGGTCGTCTCGGTCAAGGGTCTCCCCCCCCACACCTATTGACGCGGATTCGGCAAAAGCCTATAGTAAAAAGCTTTATATCCACGTAGGTACCTAATAGGAGCGAAAAAGACGTCGACGCGTCGCTCGCCGTCGGCTGAGAAGCACCATGCCTTTGTATCTCTTAAGTCTTAAGACCTGCGACCGAGCTTTGCTCGGGTGAAAATAGCTAAAACCGAGTTTCCTCAGATATGAGACCTAGCTAGATCGATCTGTCGCCCCCATAAACCCCCGTACATTCCAAATTTCGTCCAATTCGTTAGAGCCGTTTCTGAGAACGCTTGGATAAATAAATTTAAAAAAAAACTAGCGCGTTTAAAGCACAGAATATTTAAAAGTCCTACATACAGAATGGTCACGGAATCACCCGCCCTGACTGAATGTAGCCGGCGCGCAACTCGAACCCAACTCGCCCTTACCGTCATTTGTTTCATTCGGAGATGGAGAGTGATCGAATCATTGGCCCGCGTAGTGGTACACACACATTTGCAAGTGTACAGACGTCCTCGCACGCAAACATTGACACTTCATTCGAATTGTGTTCGAAATCGTGCTTTGTTTAAGTATAAGATTGCGTGGACATAAAGCTTTTTACTATCGGCTTTTGCCGAATCCGCGTCGATAGGGTGTGGGGAGTCCCTAACGCGATTTTAAAGATCTATTCTAAGACACCTACTACTACACTACTACCACAGCCTATTTGCGTCCCACTGCTGGGCACAGGCCTCCCCTCATCATTAGAGGGTTTGGGCTATAGTCCCCACGCGGGCCCAGTGCGGATAGGGGACTTCACACACACATCTTTGAATTACTTCGCAGATGCGTGCAGGTTTCCTCACGATGTTTTCGTTCACCGAAAAGCTCACGGTAAATTCAAATTGAATTTCGCACGTAAGTTAACAGGTGCGAGCCGGAATCGAACCCCCGACCCTCGGCATGAGAGGCGGAGGTCGATCCACTAGACCACCACGACTTCCCTAAGACACCTATTTACTATTTATTCAAGAATTTTGTGAATTTACGTAAGGCTCGTTACCGGTTTGGTTAAAAAGATAATTGTTATGAAAGTTACATAAGTGACTAATCAGAAGCATAGTTTAGACGTCAAATAAATAATAGCTTGGAACAATTGGTGCGAATCAACCTAAGTGGACTGTAACAAAAACGGCACGTAAGCAATTAAATACTTTAAATGGGAACAATAAATCAGGTTTCATGGAATAACTACTTAACAGCCAATCAATGTCAGGAACTGAAATAAACCTTATAGTTACAGACTCCAAGACCAAGTATTTCTAATATTTGTTTAACTTAACACTTTCACAACTGAAAACCCAGTTCACCAGTTGTCGGTAACTTTGCTGGCATGCCAATCACTTGAGAGCTATGTTAATAGATTAGCTAGCAGCATAGAGGAATAAAATAAAATGAGTAGCAGAGCCCATACTGAGGTGCGTTCGACGGAACGCGGGTTAACACTAGATCGCCATCTAGTATCCAGTGGCTGAACCCCGATTACACAACCGTTTAGCAGTTGCTACCGCTACTTGAAGCTAGATGGCGAGAACTCTTTTTTGAAATCCTCTTGTTACATCCTCTCATTCGCCGGAATCGAACCCCCGACCCTCTGCATGAGAAGTAGTATGTTGAACCACTGGGCCAACAGGCTTTTTTGATTTCTGAACCACATTATTGTTATTATACTAACTTCTGCCCTTCTTCTTCTGACTTTGTCCATGTGGAGTTCCACATACAAATTTTCGTTCAAAACTCTTGTTATGGCATACAAATTTTCAACCACCTTTTTACCCCCTTAGGGGTGGAAATTCCAGATCTTTTCTTACCAGGGTGTCTATGACAGAATTATTATTAGCGAAAAGAAAATAAAATAAATTAGTGCGCTAAATTTCAGTCCTATCCGTCCAGTACTTTGAGCTGAGTGTTGATAGATCAGTCCGTAAGTCACCTTTGCCTTTTAAATATTCAGATTGCATGGTTATGAAATAAACATTGTAACTAAAGTTTTTAGCGGCTAAATTATAATAAAACATGACTATAATTATAAATGGAACGTCGAATGAATCAATTATATCACAATATTATTAAAAAAATAACACGTACCTGTTAACTCCCAAAAAATCAAATTTGCTGTGCTCTGGTTTTCAGAATATCAATCGATTTATGACTTAAGTACACATTGAGCAAAAAATTTAACTGAAAGTATAACTTCACTATTTATATTTTATGTGAATAATTATTGCTAAACACGAATAAACTAACCAAATTAATAAAATAAAGTTATTTAACACATCTTCACTACAACCACAAGCAGGACGCATCAAACGCCACAGATAAGATAGATTTACGCACGAGCGAGAGAGAAAGTTCAATCCAATAACTTGGGCACTTTTTACAACTCTTCGGGAGACATGGGGAGACACTAGCGTTCCACAACATCGATTTTTTGTACTATTTGGTTGCAATCCACACTGCGATTATTCTGTTATATAATAAAGTAATTTTTATATTATTGGTAACTCCAAATGTTGATAAAAAAAATCTTAACAATTTATACAGTACAATAATATAGATAACTTATTATGTTTACCAGGGCTTGAAACCGGTTTTTTCCCCCATACAAATAAACCGGTTTACTTGTCGTTCTTTCGTTTACTATTTCATGTTTTATAAGGCTATAAAGTAATACGAAGTAATAATCTAAATACACTATGGAGTTCCACATAAAGAGTATAAAATAATTCTAAATATTTGGCTATTTCGGGGTTTTTATTAATTAACCGGTTACAAGCCCTGATGTTTACTATCCCATAACATAATTAGCAAAATACTTGTATCGAAACGGGTTAAACATTTTCTTTGCATCATGACTTGTTGTTTCTATGGCAGGCTTTATTTATGTAAAGCTGTAGTAGTATGGTAAAAATAATATGAAATGTCGGCCGCATTTCTCAAAGCTTTCTAAGAAAAAAATACAAATTTAGGACTTGAACTCTAACTTTTTAAATCAATAAGCTTTCGGGAAATATGTATATCTTAGAGTAATATAACTCTAATACAACTAGGTGGCTCTCTTTACCTACATTTGCTATTCTCGTTGGGTTTGACAGGTCATTTCATGTTATGTCTGTGGATTTTAAGGTGCCATGGTGAACACAATTCCTCTAAATGGTGGGCTTTCATAAATCGGGAATTTTAAACCTAAAGGTAAGGGATCTTAAGTTGAAGTGTAGTTTAGAACGTGAGGTTTATGCGAAACCAATGATGATGACTGAACAAAAAACAGGTTCACAAACCAACTCAACTCAATCCCGAGAGCTTTTAAGGTTTTTGATCAGAATTGATGTGGCAACAATAATTTGATAAGTTAGGCTGCGTTCCGAAACGTGCTCAGAACGCTCACAGCATCTTGCACCCCTTTTCCTCTTGAAAGTCGAGTCATAAAAGAAAAAAAGATGCATGTTACTGTGAGCGCTCTAAGCGCGATTCGGAACGCAGCCCATGTCAGGCTAATGTCAAAAAAATAAACAAACGCATAGGGGCGCATTGACATCAATGAATTTAATTACAGTTCAATAATTTGTGTTTCAACACTTTTCTAATTGTATTTAGTTGATTTTAGAAATCTAAGAATGAACTATTGTAGCAAATAAAGTCACCTGCAAACAGTTTTTGAAGGTATCATCGTATCATGGAGGCAGATTCCACCACTTTCGACAACAGTCCAAAGGAAGCGAGTTGTGAGATAAATTTCCCCTTTTCTGTAAGCCCGGGGTAAGTGTACTGCTATTGTTTCCTCTTAATAGTTCTTCTCTTTTTTTTTAATAATTTGCTATTGAAATCTTTCTCATGTGCTAGCAATAATGATGTAAATTATTCTATACATTCTAGGAACTATCAAATCTACAGTAGCTTCATCAATAGCAGCGAGAAGTCCTTGGAACGGGAGCTAGTGGACAAACTTCAGTCCCACGGTCTGTTGGCTAAATCAATGAAATGCCCTTCTGGAAAACCTGAATGCCGAATGATATGCAAAAATGCTAGAGTCGTAGACAGGTAAAATGTATATGTATGCCTAATCAAAGTGCTCAGAAGAGATATATTAGAAATGAATTGGGCAAGATATAGTTTCTATTACTTACTTACCCAGACAAGATATTTGAAAGGCTAGGGGCCATTTTGGAGGAACACAGTCAACTTTTTATAATTTGCAGTGCCAAATTAGCCCATAAGCAAATTCAGCAATTGCTTATGACATTACGTCTTGGGGGAAAATAAAAATGGCAAAAACATCACAAAAAAATTGTGTTTTGCTTTGTGCACGGGGGTGTGAGGGGGGGGGGGGGGCACACATTCATCATCATCATCATCATCATCATCATTTCAGCCGAAAGACGTCCACTGCTGGACATAGGCCTCCCCCAAGGCTCGCCACTCAGACCGGTCCTGTGCTACTTGCTTCCACCGGTTTCCCGCAACCTTCACGAGGTCGTCGCTCCATCTTGTTGGAGGCCTACCGACAGCTCGTCTCCCGGTTCGCGGGCGCCACTCGAGAACTTTCCGGCCCCATGGGCCATCAGTCCTGCGAGCAATGTGCCCCGCCCACTGCCACTTAAGGCTCGCAATTCTTCGGGCTATGTCGGTGACCCTAGTTCTACTGCGGATATCCTCATTTCTGATTCTATCACGCAGAGAAACCCCGAGCATAGCCCTCTCCATTGCCCTCTGAGTGACTTTGAGCCTTCTTATGAGGCCCATCGTAAGCGCCCACGTCTCGGAACCATAAGTCATCACTGGCAACACACACTGGTCGAAGACTTTCTTTAATTTGGACGAAAAGACACTGCGAAGCTTCCCGAACGCTGCCCAGCCGAGTCGGATTCGACGATTGACCTCTTTCTCGAAGTTGGACCTACCTAACTGGACTGTTTGTCCCAGGTATACATAATGGTCAACAACTTCGAGCGCAGAGCCTCCGATTATAACGGGAGTTGGCACAACATGGACATTAGACATAATTTTCGTCTTGTCCATGTTCATTTTAAGACCAACTCGATCGGAAACTCTGCTGAGGTCAGCGAGCATAATACTGAGGTCCTCCATGGTCTCAGCCATGACTACAATATCGTCGGCAAATCGAAGGTGAGAGATGTACTCGCCATTAACATTGATGCCTCGACCTTTCCAGTCCAGCACCTTGAACGCATCCTCCAATGCAGCGGTGAACAGCTTCGGAGAGATCACATCTCCTTGTCTGACTCCCCGCTGCAGTGGAATAGGCTTCGTGGTCTGGTCCTGTAGTCGGACGGACATGGTGGCATTTTCGTACAAACACTTCAACACTTCGATGTACCGGTAGTCAACTTGGCACCTCTGGAGAGACTGCAGCACAGCCCAAGTCTCGATCGAATCGAAGGCTTTCTCGTAGTCCACAAATGCAAGGCAAAGGGGGAGGATAAACTCTTCGGTCTTCTGTACAACCTGCCGCAACGCATGTATGTGGTCTACGGTACTATAGCCCTTTCGGAAACCGGCTTGTTCGGGAGGCTGGAATTCGTCAAACCTGCGCGCGAGACGGTTCGTAATGACTCTCGAAAACAGCTTGTAAACATGGCTCAGAAGTGAGATGGGTCTATAATTCTTCAACAAGGTGTTATCACCTTTTTTGAAGAAGAGCACCACCACACTTCTGTTCCATGCTCGCGGCGTTCTCCCTTCATGAATGACGGAATTAAACAGCGTCTGAAGGGCCTTAAGGACTGGTTTACCACCCGCCTTCAGGAGTTCGGCTGTAATTCCGTCGTCACCAGGGGCTTTGCCGTTCTTAAGCTGTTTGAGAGCCATACTAATCTCGTACAGGCTGACGTCCGGGATATCTTCGGTATAGTGTCGGGTTAATCTAGCTCTAGGGTCTTTAGCTGGATCAGCGACGGGTGTTCGGGTTGTCGTGTATAACTGTCCGTAGAACTTCTCGACTTCTCCCAACAGCTCGGATTTGGATGAAACGATCCTGCCGTCTTCGGTCTTCAGCTTTGTCAATTGGCTTTGGCCAATAGACAGATCTTTGGCAAACACCTTCGAGCCTCTGTTACGCTCAATAGCCTTTTCAATACTGTTGGTATTGAATCGGCGTACATCACGCTTCAGAGACTTCGAGATCTGTCTATTGAGCTGCCGATAATGACAAGCGTCACCTGAAGACTGCAGAATCATTTTACGTCTCACCTCCATGAGCTTAAGGGTTGGGTCTGAGATTTTCTTGGTTCTTATACGGCGGGTCTTGAAGAACTTAGACCCAACCGTATGAACAGCTTCCACAAACCCGTCGTTATAATCGTCCACGTCGCTTTCTAGGCATGCAAAACGGTTATGGAGTTCGAGCTGAAAGCTCTCGGGGTTTTGGATCTGGGCCGGTGCCGGGCGGAGCGTAGACTTTATCAGTCGAGATCTCTCAAGCTTTACTTGGATATTCAATGTGCCTCGTACCATACGGTGATCGCTCCCGGACTTAACCGAATTGATCACTGAGACATCATCGAATATCTGCTTCCTCGTCGACATGATAAAGTCTATCTCATTCCTCGTTACACCATCAGGGCTCATCCAGGTCCACTTTCTGTGCTCACGTTTCTTGAAGAAGGAGTTCATCATATAGAGTCCCTCCTTCTCCATGAAACCAGACAGTAGGTGGCCCCGGTGATTCCTGCGCCCTACTCCAAATTGCCCCACTCTCAGCTCTTCACCGTCTTGTTTGCCCAGTTTCGCGTTGAAGTCCCCCATAACAACTGTGAAGTGAGTTCTGGAGCTATGCATGGCTCTGGAAATGTCCTCATACATAGCCTCCACCTCATCGTCGGAGTGCGTCGAGGTCGGAGCGTAAACCTGTATAACCTTCAACGAATATCGTTGTGTTATTCTGAGTACAAGGCACGCTACCCTGGTCGACACACTCTCGATCTTCACCACATTGTTTGCGAGGGACTTGTGGACGATAAACCCGACACCTCCCTGGGACTGTTGGTCGCCCTCCCGGAAATAGAACAGGTTACCGGACTTCAGGGTTATCATGTCCTCCCCCTCTCTCCGGACTTCTGATAACCCTATGATTCCCCAACGTAACCTGCTCAATTCTTCCTCCAGTTCCAGTACCTTTTCGTCGGTCCGCAGTGTACGGCAGTTATATGTTGCCAGGGCCAAGGGTCGTCGTTTTTGGTAGCCGGGTCTCTGCCGGGGATTAACTTTAGCACCCCCTGCCCCGCCGTTACCATGGCCGCTACCGGAGCCAGGAATAGCGGGGCCGCCGGGGACTGGGGGTCTGGGCATTGCTTGTGGCACTTCTTGGTCCCAAGTATATAGATCCCTTGGGGGGGATTGCCATAGTCGCCACGCTTGGCAGGCGGGTTGGCGACCGCAGTTTGATGAAGGTAGTTCTCGGAGGACGCTGCTGCCCATCCTCCGGTTTATCCCTTAGTCGCCTCTTACGACACCCACGGGAAGGGAGGGGGTGGTGCAATTCTTTGCCGGCACCACACGGACAACAGGGGTGGATTGCTTAGCTTTTATTGCATCAAGTAGTCTTAATCCGGCACTGCTAATTTGCCTTCTTTGTCTAGAGTGTATTAATGAAGCTAGAGCTAGTTGTATATCCCAAGGCTATTTTTACTGCGATATTCATATTTGAATCCTCAATTTAGAAATCAATAGCTTATTACCATAAAATTCCAGGTTACAATGGGCGTGTGAAACATGCGGGACTCGGGTGGCGGTGCGGCGCGGCTCGCTGTTCCAGACCCTGCAGTGCTCGCTGCTGCGGGCGCTGCAGCTGCTGCTCGCTTGGAGCGAGGATGCAGACTGCGCAGTCGCCGCTGAACACTTTGGTACGGACAGTGTCAATCCTGCAACTTAAAAATAGAAAGTAATCACTCAAATACTTGGGTACTTTCTTCTGTTCTTCATATATAAATCAAAGCATAAATTGTATTAAAATATACCAATCAGCTTCATAATGGTTTGTCATGTGACTGGTTTTGTAAATCATTGTGGTTATTTTGTCCTGAAGCAGTAATTAATCGGTTTTATTATTGAAAATGAAAACTAGCTGTGCCCTCATGCTCTGGGATCTTATCCACTTGCCATATAAAAATGACGATACCTTTTATTTTCAATTACAGCCTTGCTAGGAATAATGCTCTATCTACCTTTGAAAACTGCATTGTAATTGTTTTCCTATTTATGGAGATTAACTCTAACAAGCAGCCAGATGGAAAGAAAGACACAAAAATGACTCTTTTATATGTATAGTACCTATAGATGGATAATGCTCAAACACAAATTAACTTCTAACCACCATAATTGTAATAAGTAATTACTATTTTTCATGCTAACGCTTCTGTTCAGTCTGGTAAGTACTATACTTGTTGTGTATTGTTTGTGTATATATCATAGGATGTGTAGTGCAGGTAGGGGACATACCAACATAGACAAAATGAATTCTACATAAAGAATACAATACAATATACTTTATTGAACACCACACACTACTCAAGAATGTGTGTTCATATAAATTATCTTCTAATGTTCCATTATATGGTTCCTGTTTCTATTATGAATTCAATTGCACATCAACTTTTGATTTGGTTACCAACTCTTATAAAGAACCGGCCAAGTGCGTGTGGGGCCACGCGCAAAGTATAGGGTTCCGAAGTTGACGATGCCCACAGTACCTTTCTAAGACTTATTTAGCATCTTTGACGTGCCCGCCCGACGCCCCTGCCGCTCGAGAAAAATCATTGGTTTTTAATCATTTCATAAGTTGGTCGACTATGACTTGTAAATTTGTACAGCCTACTTAGGTGTGATAGTTTTCCTTTCAACTACGTTATATTATATGCCACAACCGTGATTTTTTACAGCCATCCAATAGCACCATTTAGCTGGCAGAGGGGGGGGGGGGGACACTCGACTCTAACAAAAAATAGCACTTTAAAGCTTAATATTTCACATACGCATCACTTAATCAAAAAATGGTTTTAACAAACCCACAATATTTTTTTAAGACCTATTCAACAATATGCCGCACCATTGGATTTGCAAGAAAAAAAAAATTACATCCCCACTTTACGAGTAGGAGAGGTACCCTTTAAAAAAAAATCATTTTTTTATTGTACCACTTTGTCAGCGTAACTAATATGTATTATTCATGCCAAATTACAGCTTTCTAGAACTAAGCATCTCCGAGCAATAGTGCGGACGGACGGACGGACGGACATGGCGAAACTATAAGGGTTCCTTGTGGACCTCGGAACCCTAATAAGACAGCTATTGATATCAGGTTCATTGTAGTTCTATCAGTTCGTTAATTAGACTAAGGGGCGATTTTTGAAGGGTCAGATAAAATCGTTCTTCATGCAATAAATTAACATTTTGTATTGACTGTTAGAATAATTTTACCTCAAGGCGCATAAAAAATGGCATCAGCGATAGACAACCATTTCGACACTATACATAACACAAATATTGCACATGGATGAAATAATAATAGGCCCTAAGTCAAATGTTTAAGTGCTACACCATGCACCATATCAGTTGTTGCTTGCTGTTCAACTGATATACATTTTTATAGTTATTAAATTGCTTTGTACTTCAAATCTAGGTGTGAAACTCCGTGTTGCGACCACATTATACAACAAGATGGATGAATTGGCCATAAAGGAGCAGAGTAAGGTCCGTCTCGGGGGAGAGAACAGTGTGGTGTTAGCGGAGATATACCCGGACTGCGCGGATCGTCTGTCCCCGGATACCACGGACCAGCCGCACGAGCACCGGACACTCATGCTCGCGGACACCAACGTGAGTAGTTACATACTACAGACAGACAGTCTAATAATAATTAATAGTGGTAAGTCATGTTTAAAACAAGGTATGAAGTTAAATACCTATTTCATTGGAAGAATCAATTCAATTCATACTAATATTATAAATGCGAAAGTAACTCTGTCTATCTGTCACCTCTTCACGCCCCGCATGCGCTCTTAACCCGCTGGTCCGATTTCAATGAAATTCGGTATGGAGATATTTGGAGTCCCGAGACTACTTTTTATCCCGAAAAAAAATGCATTGTTTCCGTGGGAACGTGATAACCGAATTCCAAGTCGCGGTCAGAAGCTAGTGTGGTTGTAAAGTTAAATTTACCATGTTCATTGGTCGAATTTATTTAAATTTTATTTTCTTGTAAAATTTAGTCACTAAACAAAAACTCCTTATTTTGCAGCATATTCCAACTCGGTATTGGTTGCACGTGATAAAAGAAGACAATAAGAAAATCCATCAAAATACTTCCCTGGATAACGAGGTAATTAATTACTTACTCCTCAGATTTGACACAGAGTATGAAACCATTTCTTTTTGTTATTCTGTCCCATTGTCCAGGGGAAAAAATCTAGAGGAGTCTCTTAGAAAAACTGTTACAACATATTCTTCTATAAAGATGCCGAGAAAATGCCCCATTAGGAAAGGGATTGCAAATAGCAAAGAACCCCACGTTTCGTGGATTTAAACCCACCAAATTGCAGTTTTACAAAGTGACTCAGGGGACCTTGACCATGGGAAATTTGTGACAAAAATCCTAATTACCTACTACGTTATCACAGTATTTTATTTAATAGTACTACATACAGAATGGCCACGGAATCAACTGCCTGAATCTAGCCGGCGCGCAACTCGCGCCCAATTCGCCCTTACCGTCGTTTGTTTCATCCGGAGATAGAGTGGATCACTGGCCCGCGCAGTTGGTACACACACATTTACAAGTGTACTGATGTCTTCGCACGCAAACATTGACACTTCATTCGAATTGTGTTGGAAATTGTGCAGGCCGTGTCCGCCCTGTGACATTATTTTTGACAATTATTGTCAAGGATGAGTTCCATTTTGTTAATCTTTACAAAAATAACTTCCAGTACCTGAGATCAAGAGTGGAAGCAGTGGTGAAGGAGGTGACCCTGCCTAACTCGCTGCTTGTGATAGGCCACAGTGTCCCAGAGGTCGAGGGCGCCTGCACCGTGGAACAGCTGCTACAGCACTGCGATGCTGACATGCAGGACTTTTGTAAGTCATCATCGTGAGGTAGTGTTTGTAAGTCATCATCATGAGGTAGTGTTTGTAAGTCACCATCATGAGGTAGTGCTTGTAAGTCATCATCATGAGGTAGTGTTTGTAAGTCATCATCATGAGGTAGTGTTTGTAAGTCATCATCATGAGGTAGTGCTTGTGAGTCATCATCATGAGGTAGTGTTTGTAAGTCATCATCATGAGGTAGTGTTTGTAAGTCATCATCATGAGGTAGTGCTTGTGAGTCATCATCATGAGGTAGTGTTTGTAAGTCATCATCATGAGGTAGTGCTTGTAAGTCATCATCATGAGGTAGTGCTTGTAAGTCATCATCATGAGGTAGTGCTTGTAAGTCATCATCATGAGGTAGTGCTTGTAAGTCATCATCATGAGGTAGTGTTTGTAAGTCATCATCATGAGGTAGTGCTTGTAAGTCATCATCATGAGGTAGTGTTTGTAAGTCATCATCATGAAGTAGTGTTTGTAAGTCATCATCATGAAGTAGTGTTTGTAAGTCATCATCATGAAGTAGTGTTTGTAAGTCATCATCATGAAGTAGTGTTTGTAAGTCATCATCATGAAGTAGTGTTTGTAAGTCATCATCATGAAGTAGTGTTTGTAAGTCATTATCATGAAGTAGTGTTTGTAAGGACTGAACGGATCGGCGTGGCCACGACTTCGCGCGACAGCGGCAGCGGCGGGCGTTTTACTGACATATTGCGCGCGACGGTCGCTAACCGATGCGCGGCGGGCGTCACGATCGCGCAATGTGTCCGTAAAACGCTGGCTGGTTACCGCCGTCGCTCGAAATCGTGGCCGAGCAATGAGGATGACTAAGGGCCGGTTCCTATATCCACGTAACGCCTCGTTTTGCCTACGGACGGTTAAAATTTGACAGATTCTCTATGGAACAAATGTCAAAAATCAACCGTCCGTAGGCAAAACGAGGCGTTTCGTGGATATAGGAACCGGGCCTAAATAAGTAACTACTACTACTACTACAGCCTATTTGCGTCCCACTGCTGGGCACAGGCCTCCTCTCATCACGAGAGGGTTTGGGCTATAGTCCCCACGCGGGCTCAGTGCGGATTGGGGACTTCACACACATCTTTGAATTACTTCGCAGATGCGTGCAGGTTTCCTCACGATGTTTTCCTTCACCGAAAAGCGCAGTGGTCAATTCAAATTGAATTTCGCACATAAGTAAACTTAGAGAGAATCGAACCGGAATCGAACCCCCGATCCTCTGCATGAGAGGCGGTAGGTCGAACCACTAGGCCACCACGGCTACGGCGGCTAAATAAGTAAGTATCCATACTAATATTATACATGTGAAAGTGTGTTTATTTGTTTGTTTGTCCTTCCTTCACGTCGCAACGAGTGGGCCGGTTTTTTATCCTGATATTTCCACGGGAACGGGCTTTCCACGGGTCAAACCAATTTTTCAATACTTCTATAACTATAACTGTCTATATGTATAGTATCATCGGGTACGCAAAT